>CAIGQZ010033212.1:281190-309999 GCA_903798205.1 Danio tinwini
TGTGTGTGTGTGTGTGTGTGTGTGTGTGTGTGTGTGTGTGTGTGTGTTTGTATACACCTGGTACACTGAAAAAAAATATTCAAAGATGATTCCTTGGATTTACTAAATTTTTTAAGATAAGTGGTTATTAACAATTTAGTTGAGCTGAATTTAAACTAACAAATTAAGTTGAAAATTAATAATTTTTTGTTTAAGTTCAACCCATATAAATTGTTTGCAACAATTTTGCTGAAATATTTGTATTCATTTTCTAATGAATGAGACAGGAAGTCTCGAGCCAAAAAGATTCCAATGGCGGTGCCCACTTAAACATTAAGAATAAGGTCAATATAACGTATTAATTTAAAAGAAAGATCTGTAAGGAGTGTATCTCATTTATGCTGAGCACAGTATACTGTATATACATATATAGCCAAAATAATAATTATTTATGTATACACCTAAAATAAAAAACCTGCATTCGATTGTCTATTGAGAGATTAAACACTTTCTTCCATCAGCTTCAGCTTCCATGTACAGGTTTTACATTTAGAGTTCGTTTTACTTGGGAAAAAAAGCGCAGAATTCGACATTTCTGTCTACGTAAGGCTGTAAACACAGAATTAAAACTCAAGAATTATCACAAACGCCTCCTGGACAAGCTGTGGACGGTAAATGCCAGTTTTGCACTTCTATTTGAAATTTTTCAGGAAGCGTTCTGCTCCTTATTTTGGTTCTCAACAGATGCACATGGTCTAAATATCACACTTCGAAACTGATCTCCCTAGAGCGTCCAAACAGAGGCTCAGTGAGGAGGTGTGTGTCTGAGAAGCTGCGTCGCAGTTGTGTGGAGCTCCTCGTGGTTTTGATGGCCACTTCATACGGCGGAGGAGGCTCCATGTCCCAGTGAGGCGGCCGGACACGACTGGTAGGACTGAAACACGTTGGCTCCATTGGGGGATAGTCCAAATCTTCACCGTATACACCTCGTCTTTGCAAAGTCCTACAGAATACAAACAAACAGTACTTTTTTAGTGTGATTCTTACAGTTTTGAACAATTCCACACAGCAAAAATTCTAGTGTTAAATTTACAGTGTGATTTTTTTGGTGTTGTTCAGTGTAAAAACCGGAGTACATTTTAAATTCACGAGTGTGAAAGAGCGTATATTTAAGAGTTTTTTTCAGTTTTAAACTTTTAACCCAATATGCAGTGTATTTCCCAATAGTGATGGGAAGTCCAGCTTTTTTTACTCGAACCGGTTCTTTCAGACAAACAGTGATTAAAACTTAAAACATGTCTTGTTGCATTTTAAATTGCAAAGAGTTAAATGTATTGAAATTATTTCAGAAAAAAATGAATGAACATTTAATTATTTAAAACTATTTTTAACATATTTGATCACTGTTATCTGTCACACACACCAATTGATAATATAGGAAAAAAGTAATATAATAACACTTAAGGGTAACACACACTTCAGTTCGACGTAAGAATAAACTCTTACTGTGTTAGAATGAACTCTGAGAGTAATGTACAGATTTCACACTTTAGAAAGTGTTATTTTAACTCCAAAATGGAGGCAGTCATATGTACACCCAACGAGTGTTAAGTTAAACTCAAATTGAGTTAAATGTACACAGATTATTATATTTTTTTTTGCTGTCCAGTGTTATGGATGGGACATTTGTCTTTAACAGCATATTAAAACATCTTTAACACACTTTACAATAAGGTTTCATTATTCAATGTTAATTAAAGGCACCTAGGTTACCACTTTTTCCAGATTTAATATAAGACTTTTGTGTCTCCAGAATGTGTCTGTAAAGTTTCATCTCAAAACACCCCCCAGATTTTTTATTATACCTGTCATAAGTTTCTATTTTGTAGCATTTAGCATCAGCTAGCGTTTTTTGTGTACTGCGCCTTTAAGGCTTGTCCTTTACGCCCACCGTTTCCACGTGCCTGGCAGCGGCTCCCTCAACTGCGTCAGACAACAGACAAACACGAAGGAATAAGATCTCACGTAACGTTTGTGAGGAAAAACAACAGTAAGAATCTTACCAATAAGTATTTGATGCATGTTGTAGAGTTGCAAGGCTGAGTCACACACAATGTTGTTACAAAGTTCACGCACACACACAAATACACACACGGACACACAGCACTGACAGGCACAAACAGACAGCGCGCGTTTAGCTTTGCACTGTTTTTGCACGCAAATGTGATAGGATGCAGGTTAATCTCCACTGCTGTATGGATATCTGTTATGTTAATGTACAAAATAAACCTGATTTAACGTCCACAAACCGGGATTGAAACATCTTTTATGATTGTTCTGACACGCTGCTGTGTTGATGAAGTAAATGGCTGTAATTAATTACACACATGCGCTGTTTTAAAACATTTTAAACTTGTAAAACTCACTCTTGATCACATTTGATGATGATTGATGATCCTAGCAAACTGAACAGACCTTTTATTTACGGTTGCTTAGTGTGCGCATGTCCTGGTCCTGTGTCTGGTTGATATGATTATACAGTAACTACGGAGACATGTTAATACGCAGCTGTCAATCAATTCGGTGGGCGGGGGGACCGCACTCCTACGTCAAGTTGCGGTCGGTCTGAAAACCGCTCCAATTGGTCCACCGTTTTTATGTTGTTAAATTGAAAACAAAAGGACTGGGTGTGTTTATATCACCCCAATATGACGGTCTATACACCATACATACACATATGTCTGTCCAAACAGCTTGAAAAGGAGATTTTTCACCATAGGTGCCCTTTAATGTATTTACTAACATGAACTAATAATGAGCAATATATGTACAACATTTATTAATCATAGTTCAACTAGTTCAACTACTAATGCATTATTAAAATACAAATTCATGGATGTTAGCATTAGTTAATACACTGCGAGTTAACTAATAAGGAATATTTTCATTGACTAATATTCATTAACTAATAAGAAATATTGTTACAAAAGAAGAGATGGAGATGCTTGTCCGTGCCTTTATCTCTTCACGGTTGGATTATTGTGATGTTCTGTTCACTTGTATGAACAAATCATCTATTGATTGATATGCAAGTTGTGCAGAATGCAGCGGTGAGGCTTTTAACCAACACCAGAAGGAGGTCACACATTACTCCTGTGCTTAAGGCACTTCACTGGCTTCCTATTAGTTTTGAAAGTAAATTTTAAGATTTTGGTAATTATAGAGCTCTGCATGGTCAAGCACCCCTTTATATTCAAGATCTTTTATGTAGTCACTCATGTAGCCGGTCTCTGAGGTCTTCTGTCAAAGATCTTTAATCCATTCCCAGAACTCATCTTAAGACTAAAGATGACAGTGCCTCTGTGTTGTGGCCCCAAGGCTCTGGAACTCTCTCCCTATAGCACTGAAAACTCTGGGATCAGTTGAACTTTTAAAAAAGCATTTAAAGACACATCTTTTTGGTCAAGCTTTTAATTAACAGTATTAGTGTTTCTGTACTTAGATTTTTTGATAAAGCAAAGTGTTTTTGTCCAAAATATTCTTAAAAACTTCTGGAATTCAATGCACATACAGGCATGTTACATGAAACAATAAATTAAATATTGGATAAGAGCAGTATATTATATCAAATTAGAGCAATTTCTGCCTCATTATAAACAATATGAACATCAGCAGACCTTATTTAGATTTTTGGCTTGCTTGCCATATCAAAAGAGCTTTTTAAATAAAGTTCTTAACAACTGCAGCAGCCAAAATAAATTCATGCTACAAATGTCAGGGCTCAGAGCCCAACTAAAGCAAACTCTGTTCTCCATGATGGTGATGTAAAATGTTAACTTTTCTCTCAAGAAGAACTTTAGTAGATGTTATACAAAAATAAATGTTTTAGTAATAAGTGTAGCTGGTGATGATGTTTGTAGAGTTGGTTATTCATCTGCTGATCATTGTAATGATTTAATCATTTGTTGACCTTCAGGTTTTTTCATTATAAAGCTGTAACTGAAGTTGTAGTTTTTTGTATGTTCTGTTCTTGTTTTTTTCCTTCATTATTTCTTTATTTGTTCATCGCTAATCCTCAATTATCATTTAATTAGTCATTTAATTAATTTGTTTACTTCAGCTTTGCTCCATGTTTCTTGAACACTCAGTAGTGTGGACACTTGGAAGTGTTCAATTAAAACTGAGGTATTTGCTCTGGGGTTTAAAGGGTTAAAGGTGTGAGGTAAAAACAGTGTAAAAATGTATTTTAACAGTAATATAATGGTCATTTAAACTACGGAAGTAGACTGTAAAAAAACAGTAGATTGCTGGCCACAGCTGCCAGTAGTTTACCGTTAAATCAAGGAAAAAACAGTATAATACTGTAAAACCTGAAGCAAATTTCTTCTGTGTGTCACCGTTGTGGAGGAGAGTAGAGTCAGTGTTTGAGTCAAAGATGATCAATGAAACACTGATGTTATTCTGCATGTTTCTTTACTGAAAGACAGTGGCTGTGTAGTTGCTGATGCAGTAAGAATATCTCTGGTAATTCCAGCTTTACATGTTTGTGTGCTGCTGTGAAATTTAAGACATTTGGGTTAAAATGAACTTTTCAAATTAACTAAAATAAGTTATCATTATAAGTATGCTTCTAAGCATATATAGCACATTACTTTATAAACTCATACAGCTGTTTGCCAATTTGAGGCAGTCGCTTTCAATGAACAAAATGAGTTCACCTGAGTATTGTGTATATCAGTGTAGTCCAGGTAAAACATTGCTGGCAACTGCAGCTGCCAGTAACTTACTGTTTTTTAACGGGACAATTTTTAACAGTGTATCCTGCGTATGACCCTGCCTGCTTTGATCACATACGTTCTCTGTCTTTGCCCTATTGATCTGATTTGGACTGATTATTGTTATACTGAACTCCTGCCTGCATTATCACTGCGTTTTCTGGATTTGCCCCTGTGTTTGTCGTTTGGATTGAACTGCTTTCCTGTTGCTGACTATTCATCTGTTTACAAGTTGATGTCTCTGCCTAATCCCTTTAATAAACTTCTGCATATGGATTCTACAATTGCCTCAGCCTCCTCGTTACAATATCAACATCTAATCATGTTACACCTTGACGCTGTGTGGACGTTACCCCTATGACATCTATCAGACATTGTATTTTCGTCACTTTCCTACACAATCTAAAATCAACCAAATATCAATGTAATTTGACGTTGTTATTGGATGTCAAAATATTGTTGTTACTAGACGCTAGACATTAAACTTTGGTCACCTGACGTCATGACCTAAATCTAACCTAATACTAACATCTTATGATGTTGTGTGCCTGCTGGGAAATGTTTTATAAGGAAAGTAAATTGTAAAACGAGTGAGAATAGAATGTTCATAGGAGATTAAGGAGGTTTTTTCCAATCGTTGGATTCTAATAAGACAATGGGACCTGATAATGGTATGACATGTTGTTGTTTTTTTAAAGACATTTGCTGAGGAGCTCACACCAGCCTGGCATCACCCTTTTCAGCTTTTAATCGATATGCATACAGTACCAGAGCTTTAAAATAAAAAAATCTATATTAATTCCAATCCAAAAAAATGTGTCCACAGAACAATAATGACTATTGTCCAGTGGCCTTAACATCAAAAGTCATGCAATCATTTATTCATTCATTTTTCTTCAGCTTAGTCCCTTTATTCATCAGGGTCGCCACAGCACGACTCATGCAGCATATGTTTTACACAGGGGATGCCCTTCCAGCTGCAACCCAGTACTGGGAAACACACCTTCACATTCACATTCACACACATACACTATCATTCTTAGATTAGTTATTATTTTGCTTATAAAAGTAACTGTGCCACTACAGATGCAATATCTACATTAAAACATCTTGTTTAAAAGTTGTGTTATATGTTCTTTCATTGGTGTTGATGTGCATATATTAGGGCTGCACAATATATCATTTGAGAATTAATATCGCAATGCGTGTATTTGCAATAGTCACATCGCAGGATTAGATCATTTATTTAAGATTAAAAGATAAACATATTATTCAATTATATATTGTTCAATTATTTATACAATAATGACCATGTTATTTTATTTAGATATTTTATTGTTCAATTTCTGTACTTAAATACTGTTAGGCTCCCCAGAAAACCATAAAGTACTGTTTATTTATTTATTTATTTTTTATAGTTATTTTTATCTGTTTATTTATTTAATTTAATATATTTATGCAGATGCAGTGCACAGAAAAAGACTTGATCATCCCTAGTCAGTCTAAATGAATGAAATCTTTTCAAATAGATCTATTCAAATTAACTGGTGAAAATATATTCATATCGCAATATATATCATGGCAAAACAAAATATCGCGATTTCAGATTTTTCCAATATCGTGCAGCCCTAACGTATAGCAGAGCTCTTTTTCCAAAACAAATTTCTCCTAAGGGAGTCAATAAATGCTACATTGACCTTGGACAAGTACTGGCTCTTTATACAAAAATAAATAAAAAATATATTTATTTATTTATTTATTTTATTTTTATTTATTTATTTATTTTTATCCTGCAAATGCAAAACATTTTTGCATTTATGAGGAAAATGCCTCATTATGGATGTGACATTGGTCTGTTATGGATGTGACAGATGTGAAATTGGCACTTGTGTGACTTTAGTAAATCAAATAAAAACAGTTTGAAAACATTGACAGAGACATTTTTGAGTATTTTTACAGTACTGTATAATACAAGCCTACACAAACAACTTATAAGTGGTTTCGGTTTTTGGTTGACGTTTGCATGAAATTGCTTGTTTACAGTTAGACTTGAGCCTGGAAAAGTGGTATATACAGTTTATCATCACTAGAGGGCCTTTCAGTATCAAATAACAGCACAAAGGAGCAGACTCTAAGTAATCTAAGTGATTTTTTATGACATCCGAGGGCGGGAGAAAGGAAAGAGAGATGACACAAATCCCAAGGGAATAGGGATTATGGGTGGAAAAGTTAAATCATCCCTGTTTGCTGTTATTAAAAGCTAAAAGAAATATATGTGTGCATTATTTCACTGAGAAAAAAACCTTTAGGCCGTTTTTGGTCAACTATATGAAGGAGAATTTAGACATTTTTCAAGGTTTTTTTTTTTTTTGTCAGGTCCATGATTTTATTTTACACTGCTAATGTCATAAAATGTCCAATATATTTTTAAAACATAGGGTAAAATCCTCTGGAAAATCTGATTAACAACTAAGTTGAAACATAACGGAGATCAGTCACATAACTGAAGATACTCAGGGCCTAAATACACCAGAAAACAAAATCAAAAAGTAACAGAACAGACACAAGGTAGGTAACATCCAGTGGTGGACAGAGAAAAAAAATCCTACTCCAGTAAAAGTACTTGACAAAAGATGTAGTGCAAGTAGAGCAGTAGTTCATTCATTCATTCATTTTCTTTTCAGCTTAGCCTCTTTACTAATCAGGGGTCACCACAGCAGAATGAATCGCCAAATTATCCAGCATATGTTTTACGCAGCAAATGCCTTTCCAGCCACAACTCAACACTGGGAAACACCCATACATGCTCTCAATCACGCAGATACACTACGGCTAATTTAGCTTATTCAATTCACCTATAGCGCATGTCTTTGGACTGTGGGGGAAACCGGAGCACCCCGATGAAACCCACACGAACACAAGGAGTACATGGAAACTCCACAGAAATGCTAACTGACCCCGCCTAGCCTCGAACCAGCAACCTTCTTGATGTGAGGCGATTATGCCACCCACCGCCCGTAGAGCAAAAGTACATGTTCCAAATACTACTTAAAGTATGAGTAAAAAGTAGCCCTTCTAATAATAATAAATATATATATATATATGAGCAATTCCATGAAAACGTCAACCTTGCCATGAAAACAATTACATATTTGTCAAAATGGCAAAACCGTTTCTGCATTTTTTATGTAGGCTTGTATTTTACAGTGCTTTAACAATACTTAAAAATGTCTCTGTCAATGTTTTTAAACAATTATATCTGATTTACAAAAGTCACACAAGTGGCAATTTCACATATGTCACATCCATAACGGCGAGATGTCACATCCATAACAAAGCTTTTTCCTTATAAATGCAAACATGTCAAATAAAATAAAATAAATCATGTTTGTTCTATAGAGAGCCAACTCTTACCCTTTTGATGAGCATTATTTCTTTTGGGTTGTGCAATTTAATTTACAGAATTTTTACAAAGTATGTTGTGTACTGTAAACTTGCAGACTGTTTTCGTCACATCCATGTTTATTTTCCATATTTAAAATATAAAAAATGTTTACGGATTGATATTTTTCTGATTCCATAACTCTGTGGTTATTTGTTATGGAAAATATAAACAGATGTTTCAATATAATGTTACCATATACTTTCTCTGTGAATTTATGTTTTGAGATTTTACTGCAAATGTCACATCCATAACGCTGGAATTGCTTATATATTTTTTTAATGTTGTTTAAATCATTAGCCATTCATTGACTATAAATTTAATATGTGAGAACACATTGCATTAATATATCCACCTATATCCTATATACTGTAATATGTCCACCAGTCCACCAATATTAATATATCCACCTAGCTGACAGAAATCAGGATCATCTGTATACGTGTTTAGCAATATCTGTGTGACCCAAGGGGCAAAAAACTAGCTGTGATGATCGTTTAGGTTATGCACTTTGAACCCTGACAAATAAGCTACAAATGTCTAGCCATTGACACTGATAGTATACATGCAATTTGTGCATGTATTTGAAAACGTAACATTCTGTAGTGGATTTAGTTATTGTGTAAGGCCATTTGGTGATTGCAGTCACTGAACTGAAGCAGGCACCCTTCTCTTCTCTTTAGTGACATGCAGTCTAAGCAGTCTTGGTTGTTGTGTGTAACGATTGTGTGACTTCTTGGACACTTTCAATGCTTTCACACTGTACATGTTTGCTGCATTTATAAAGTGTCCGTGTCTTGAGGTCGGTATGTCTGATGCAATTTTTCTATGCACTATTTGATTGGACAGGAGTCAAAGGACTTTTTCTAAACATATAATTTAGTGAATGCAGGTTAAAGGAAAATAGAAAAGTAGACAAAAAGTAAACTACTCAATGACAGTAATGTAAGTATATGTAATGTACTCAGATAATCAAACAACTGACAAGACAGGCAAATAGTTTAGTAGGAAAACTAAACCAAAACAGAACCCAGATGTGAAATATTTCCTACAGCTGGTCCTCATATCAATTAAATCCAATCCAATAAAGGGTGGAGGTTCAGGAGGTGGATGAGGGGCAGGTGTGGGACAGGAAACAAGCAATGAGGACAGGAGACCCATGGGTGGCGAAAATGGCAGGAGGAGCCAGATGGAGAGTCAAAGACCAGCCAGGATTGAGGCCTATGGAGTCAAGGAAGAAAAAAGCCACAATGGAGATCTGTCTTAATGAAACAAGGGGGGCCACTGATGGAGATATAGAAAATGGAAGTTGAGTCCAAAGTGCAGATGGGGAGCCAGTGATGTAGGGTGACACTGCAGGTCACAGAGTCCTAGACAGATTTGATGCCTCATAGGTCGCATGGGACTTGGAAAACCGTGGTGGAAAATGAAAGATGAGAATATTTGTTACCATACCAAGTGTATGGGCTAATTTGGTTGACGTGATGGTTGCTGGTATCCTTCCCTGTGAACTGTCAAAGACACAATGTTAGCATTAGCTCCTATGCTGTGTTTACACCAAATGTAAATTTATGTACAAAGTCAATTAAATGGCCCATTTTAACTGAGTGGTACGGTACGATACGGTTCGTTATGCTTTTATGGCCGTTTCCACTGTCAAAAGGTACCAAAAAGCAAATCGTACCGTTCCACTTTTTGGGTACCTTTTGCAAAGGGTACCTAGTTTGACAAAAGAGTACTGAAAGGCGGAGCTAGACGCGCAGCTGAACGCTATTGGTTTACAGAGATACGTCACTAGCTTATGAACAATTATTAGCCCCCCTTTGAGTTTTTTTTCTTTTTTAATATTTCCCAAATGATGTTTAACAGAGCAAGGAAATTTTCACAGTATGTCTGATAATATTTTTTCTTCCTGAAAAAGTCTTATTTGTTTTATTTCGGCTAGAATAAAAGCAGTTTTGAATTTTTTAAAAACCATTTTAAGGTCAATATTAGTAGCCCCTTTAAGCTATATTTTTTTTCGATTGTCTACAGAACAAACCATCATTATACAATAACTTGCCTAATTACCCTAACCTGCCTAGTTAACCTAATTAACCTAGTTAAGCCTTTAAATGTCACTTTAAGCTGTATAGAAGTGTCTTGAAAAATATCTAGTCAAATATTATTTACTGTCATCATGGCAAAGATAAAAGAAATCAATTATTAGAGATGAGTTATTAAAACTATTATGTTGAGAAATGTGTTGAAAAAATCTTCTCTCCGTAAACAGAAATTGGGGGGAAAAATAAACAGGGGGCTAATAATTCAGGGGGGTTAATAATTCTGACTTCAACTGTATATACATATAATAACAAGCCATGGTCGACCCGAGCTCAAACAAACCGTGTCGTCATCTTAATGAACAGTCACAAAGCCAAGAAGAACAAAATCTGCTGTGTCCTGTTGTTATTTTACGAGGTCGTCTAAAAGTGCGAGCGATTTTACTTTCTCCAGAGAGCTCACCACGCGTCTATATTTAAAACAGACTTCTTGAGCTGATGATAGTAAAGTGCGCGTGAAGTGCTTCTGACATCCAATCCGTTCAGAAACTGAAAAACGCGAGAGAGAAGCACAAAAAAACAAAGGAGCAAATGATTTTTTTCAGCAACCTAAAACATGAACAAACTGCCATGTTTGACTATTATCATCACCTTTTGGACTATTATGAACTCGGAATGACGGAATTACTCTCTAACAAGAGGTTGCCTGTGAATGCTGAAGATTAAAGATACAAATGAGAGGTTTGCACTGACTAGGCTATATTTCGTGTTGTTTTTGAACCCAAATAAGGACTAAATGTATACTGTGTGTAGTTTTACTGTAATTGGTAACATATCGGAGACTGTAAGGGTCTGTATGTGTTCATATATGTTGCATTTATTTATTTATTTTATGTAATCGCAGACGTTACAGTAGGCTATTTCGCACCATCATTGATCTGCAGTTATAATCAAATCATGTTCATAGAAAGGTTAGTAATGAACATTTATACGTATATAAGTATACAAGTATTTGTGTATATAGTATCTGTTTTGTGAGAAGTGCTTCTCATATATGATATGTGAACAACCTGTACAGCTTTACTTTGACATTTCCTTGAGTGAGAATGACATTGTTTGAAATTTTCTGTTGTACACTACGCCCACCAAAAGGGTACCATTGGTACGCTTTTCGCAGCAGAAAAGCAAGCCTGATAAAGGTGACCCATACCAACCCGTTCCATACTGTACCACTAAATGCGCAAAACAAATTCACAAAAAGCTATGAATGCACAAAAAGAGGTGAAGTTCTGTCAGATGGTGCATAAGATGTGGAATGTGCAGTGCATTTGCCAGGAATGCTCAATATTTTCCACAATCACATCTACCACAAAAGAAGGGAACTATTTAACTCAATCTTAAGATTCCAGCTTGATCTCATGAGGAAACGTAACTATTTTATGTTTTGTCAATTTAGTGGCTAACCAAACCCCATCCCTAAACCCAACCGTCAATGGGAGATAAGCAAATCATACAAAATTGTACGAATGAGATCGTAGGAATTCATACAAATTAGCCAGTAACTCAAAAAGTGACGAATTGCCGTGAGATAGTGTTGAAGATTCACATAAGACAAAAAAGTGTCCTCTTCATATTTGGTGTGAACCCAGCATTAAACTTTTTGGCTGAAGGCTGCAGACTTGACTTCCAGTGTCTTTGCCACAATGAAGGATAGGAAAGAAGTCCACACTGGAGCAAAAGGATGAAGGGACCAGGTAAAGCTAAAGGCGTGAAATCTTATGGTGGAGGCAGGTCAACAGCTGAACAATGTGGAGCTGGAGGAATGATGGAGCCTGATGGAGCCAGTGGGATGACAGGCCATGGCATGTAGCTAGGGCAAATTCAATGGGTTAAAGGTCTGAGGTAGTGCCCGGGCTGGAGGCTTAGACGAGAGATCCTCATGCCCACATAGAGCTGGGAAGTGCAAGGCCTGAGAGAAATCCACACATTTAGATGCAGCAGACTGAGGATGAAGATGAGTGCAAGGGACTGAAATTAGCCAATGAAGGTGGAGCCGAAAAAACACGCTGAATTTAAAAGAGGAGGCATTGGAGGGATGGCTGGGTGAAACTGCAAAGAGATTCAGGGCTGGACAAAACCAGCAGAAATTCAGGAGATACAAGGCTATACAAAATAGGAGAGAGTTACAGGAAGAAATACAGGTAGAGTTTCTTCCATAGCATCAGGATATAATGCAAGACTTCATACCATGAATTATACCAGAATTATGAATTATACTCACTCACCTGATCTGGTCACCTCTCATTTGGGCTCCAATGAGAGGGTCATCCTTTCATCCTGGCACTATAATTGTTGTGGCTTGATCACTTTGGATCTAGAGTGGGCCTGTCGATGTCCTTCTTGGAGGGTCAGACAGTAAAAGTCCATTGACCTCCATCACCACTCCCTAAATGTGACAATATTTCCCTTGAGGACTGATTATGGGCTTGCTTGCATAGTGGTTCATCAGATTAGCCAGTTCTTTAATGTCTCTCATATGGTATTTAAGGGAGTGATCTCCAAATACCAAGCAGAGCATTGGGATTGTTGGTAACTCCATTCAAGTGGGAGTAAATTAAGCAAAACAAAAAAAAGGAATAATCGGTTAAGGTTCAGTCATGTTTCTGTCAAGTTAAAACACACATAAATAGTCCAAAATGTGTTTCACGCACAGCGAAAATATTTGAGACAGGAAAATAGGGGAATGTATAATTTCAATACACAAATTACGATATAGAGTTTGCACTTTCATTTTATGCTAAAAATGTCAATGTTTATAATTATTAAAGTATACATTATTATCATAAAAATATATTTACAGAGAAAGAGGGCTATAAAAAGAGGATATACGTAATGAACTGGTAAGTTTGAATGTGATTTAAATACATTTAGAGTATTATATATACATATTTAAAATAAATTTTATGATTTTAAATACTATTGTTTTGCTTAATTTTAGTTTAAGTTACAGTTTTTTTTACTCAAAACATCTGTATTAAAATTGGTATAATTTTATGTGAGTGCACATTTATCATTTATGGACAATAATACAAAACGTTTTTACGTAATAATTATAAACTGATGTTACTGCGAGATTTTATTTATTTATTTATTTTAGAATTTGGGGGTTGAAATGTAAAAAAAACAACTTCTTATAACAACCTCGGCTGTAACTCTACATTACATTGCTCAGAATGACTTTATCTTCTGTACGCTGATCTTATCTTAGCGCAGATATTTATCAGACAATTAGGTTCATTTATGAGGCGAGTCTTCACTTACCCGTGCAGAAAGACGGACTGGGACTCGGGGAAGTGGTTTCCGGGCGGTGGGGTGAACAGGACCTGGCTGTAGTCGTGACTGTACTCTTCATTGTAAGGCACCGGGTTTCTCTTGCCGTTCATCGCCCAGAAAAGTCCTAATATGAGCATGACCGCCCCGAGCACCACGCAGCACATGCTGAACGCCTGCAAGCGACTTTGGTTAGAAGTTAGAAACGCGGTGGAGCCACCGGTGACTATCAAAAATACTCCAATGAAAATAGCGCCATGGTGTAACGAAGGCATACTGTAAGGTCATATCATTGATCTATTTGGAAAGTTCCTCGGGCATCGCTCAGCTTTAGGATGACATTGAGACTCCAGGGTGAATCAAGTTCCGCAAACGGAGATGCATTGGTTCACTTCTGGAGGAAATTGCATATCCTGTGCGCATTATATGACTGCGAATACATATCAGTCTTTCTTAAGTCTTGGTTGAAGCACTTGCAGTTAAAAACAGTGAACATAAAGTGCATTAACACCGGCTGCGCTCGGTCGTGTTGCTGTTCACGCGCATAAGGTTCAGTCCGCGCGCTCGAGTGAGCGCAGCTGCTTTGCTGTCAAACTCCTCTGTCATTTCAAGAGCATCATTAGAGTTCATGCCCCACCCAAGAGCCGTCTGTAGGCCATTTTACAAGTTAACCCTTCACAAAAAAAATCTGGGTTATTTCAACCCAATTCTAATTAGTGTAATATGGACTCGACCAACTGCTGGATTATTATTTTTTTATTATTAAATTGATTGGACCCATTTTAATCTAATGTTTGGGTTTGTCAATATTTTACTCACTCATTTTGGGTTGAAGCAATAGGCTACTGCATTTTTGAGTTTATGGGATGCGCAATCATAATGCCAAAATATGAAGTGACGTGATGTTTAGAAACACACATGCTCAAACTAATATTAGCTTTATTTCTTTTTTATTTACATGATTGTTCTATTAATTATGAACCTAATTAAACTGTAAGATTTAATAAATAAACACACTATAAAAGAAACAGCAAATAACGAAAATGTTGACAAAAACAATCTAAGAATTATTAAGTAATAAATACTACATTCGTAAACATGATTAAAATAAATACATTACCCAAAATTAGATTCAGATATTATTCAAATGAATAAAAAATGTATTTAAATATCACTGGAATATTGAGAAAATGGCACTTAATGTTTATTATTATTCACTTCAATATTTCACTGACATTAAATCCTAAGCTAATGCAAAATAGGCACATATTAAGAGGCGGATTTAGTGTTTTGGGGGCCCTATAAGCAACTGCAGCCATGGGGCCCAAAAGTCCCAATATACACCCTATGTGTGTATGCATGTATGTATGTATTTATTTATTTATATTTGTTTGAACCCCCCCCCCCCCCCCCCTTTAACAAAATGTTCATCTGATTTGATTGCTGAACTGCTCCATTTTGGGTGGGGGGAGGGGGGATATTAATAATTAATAATTATGATACACTTTTATTTATTAGACCCTTGGCTTTACTAAATATAAGAGAAAACAATGTTTTATATATAATTTATAGATATAATTTATATTTACATGTGCTTTTGCTGCTGAGTGTCATGTGGCTGGGATGAGAGTCAGCAACTCCAAGTCTGAGGCCATAGTGCTCCACCGGAAAAATCTCCAGGTTGGAGGAAAGTCCTTACCCCAGATGAAGGAGTTCAAGTATCTTGGGGTTTTGTTCACAAATGAGGGAAAGATGGAACGTGAGATTGACTGGCGGATTGGATTGCAGCGGTAGCAGTAATGTGGTCCATGTACAGGTCCAGTGTGGTAAAGAAGGAGCTGAGCCAAAAGACAAAGCTCTAGCTTTACCAGTCAATCTACATTCTTACTCTCACCTATGGTCATGAGCTTTGGGTCATGACCGAAAGGACAAGATCTCAATACAAGCGGCCGAAATGAGTTTCTTTTACAGGGTGTCAGGGCGCACCCTTATGGATAGGGTGAGGAGCTCTGTCACGCAGGAAGAGCTCAGAGTAGAGCTGCTACTTCTCCACATCGAGAGAAGTCAGCTAAGGTGGCTCGGGCATCTGTTTCAAATGCCTCCTGGACACCTACCTATAGGGAGGTGTTCCAGGTATGTCCAGGCCTCAGGGAAGACCCAGCACATGCTGGAGGGACTATGTCTCTCGGCTGGCCTGGGAACTCCTCAGGATCCCCCGGAGGAGCTGCATAGAGGAAGTGTCTGGGGAGAGGGAAGTCTGGGGTTCTTTCCTAAGACTGCTGCCCCCATGACCCGGCCCCAGAAAAGCAGTTGAAAATGAATGAACGAATGTACTCAAATTTCAAAACCCTCAAATTTCCTGGAGCCCTAAGCGGTCGCTTACCTCGCTTTTTGGTTAAATCTGCCCCTGCACATATTAAAATGGATAACAAATATTTGATTTAAAGAGATAAATGTCTAAATAATTAGGCTACATACAGTACACCGCAATTAATATACATATTTGAGTATTTTTACTTAATCGAAATTAAATATTCTCCAATAAATATTCTCAATTTTGTGTTTAAAAAACATCTAGACATCCATAATCCGTCTTTTTGTCAGCTGTCCATTGTTCGCTTTCAGCCCAAATTTTAAATATAGCTTGGTTTGATTTAGACAAAACATTTTAGGATCGATAAAAAGGTCACTTACATTATCTTTGCATGTGGCATCTAAAATATTGAAAACTGCTACCTTGTTTCTCAACAGGAAATTGCATCATAATCAGAAATCTTAATCAGTTTGCATGCATTTTTTAAATACTCAAAATGTTCTCAAAAATATAGGCTAACCATGAACTAATACCTTATTTTAGCCTACTCATAGACACCTGTTACAATAGATAAAACCTCCTTTCCATTTGAAACGTTGCAAAGTATTCCCCTATCACTCTTTAGTATTATAATCATTATTAAATCTGAATCGTGCCTGTAATAACCATAGGTAACAAGTTAACTGTCTTCAGCAATCTGCAGTCGCCTCATTTCTCAACAGCAGCATTGTAATGAACATCGCACTGTCAATGGTGTGACGGTATTCCTTTCTTGTGATTGGCCGAAGAGACTACACGCAGCCACTGGCGTCATCTGATTTGACGTTCTACCGACCAATCACCGCACGCAGGGGGCGGTGCCTCGACCACCTGGGCGTGTTTCTAAATACCATGCAAAATATAGATGTCAAATCGTACGCGTGCAAGCGGGGAATCTGAGCTCAAGCAAAAGGAGAAGGCGAAGAAATAACAGTTTATTAAGCTTTATGGGTTTTTAAAGTGCTTTCATCTTACAAACGCCGTCGAGATGGATACGCTATTGTATTTGGGAGGGTTAGCTGTTTTGTTTCTGATATGGATCAAAGTGAAAGGTTTGGAGTACGTGATAATACACCAGAGATGGATCTTCGTGTGCCTGTTTCTCCTGCCTTTATCCGTCGTGTTTGATGTGTACTATCACCTGCGCGCCTGGATCATCTTCAAGATGTGCTCAGCGCCCAAACAGCACGACCAGCGGGTCAGAGACATCCAGAGACAGGTAAAGTTAAAAACAACAAACCTGCAGCGTGGACGACTCAAGTTACTGCATGATTGTAGATTATATTTTAAATTGAACTAAATATGCCATGCAAATATACTTCAATACTTGACTACATTATGTAGTAGGTACATTATTATGATTATTATATTACAATATGATTATGCATGTACAGCTTATATCGAGTTTTTAAAAGAAATGCTGTTTTAAAAGAATAATAATGAATGTTATGTCTGTGGCAGTTACGTGATGGTGCAGGTAGGGGCGTGGTAAAGTCATAGGAACACGCCCCTTACTCGTTGATTAAACAAGGGAGTACAGAGTTATACATAAAGGGAATTAACAACAACAATAATCATGTACACTAAGTATTTTTTTTCAGCAGTTGGGATGTCTTGAGAGCTTTTATGATGTATAGAAGTCAGGGAATCATAAAATGTTTTTAGATCAATGAAAAATAGTTTACAATTTGGTACAGTCAGCATACATTTTGTTTTGTGGATGTTGTACTTTCCGAATAAAATAAGAATTTTAGTTATTTTGTCCATTTCCAGTAATCCAGAGTTGCAATCCATAAACAAAATGATTTTATCAGTTACATTGATAAACTTATAATGCACTTCAAAAAGAAATAAGGAAACTTGGGATCAAAACTGCAATGGAAAAATAAATGAAGAATGGTTTCCAGCTCCATTTCACAAAAACAACACAAGGGTAAAAAACCTTCCTTAAACTTACTAATAAAATCATTGCATGGATAATATCTATGTAATATTTTAAAATTGGTTTCTTTTACTTTATTAGGAATTATGTATTTTTTAAATCTGACCAGATTTTTTGGGGGAAAAGAATGAAGGGAATGCTTGTTTCCATTGAACTATTACATGCCCCTTACTATTAAACACCATGACAGGTATGACAGCATACATTGAAACCCGCCCACATTTAAAGTGGCTCAGGTTCTTTTTACCAAATATTTTTCTCTAAGGATCTATAAAAAAAGTTAATAAGTCTTCGATAAAGTGTTGTGATAACTTTGGAAACTTGAAGTCAAATAAGTATAGGAAAACTTAACAAAAAGGCAAAGATACGAGATTATAGCTTGCTTATCCTTAAAAGGATAGTTCACCCAAAAGTTAAATTATTCACATCATTATTAACATCATTATTCACCATTCACTTGTTCTACACCTGTTTGAGTTTCTTTCTTTTGTTGAACACAAAAGAAGATATTTTGAAGAATGTTGGTAAATAACAGCCATTGACTTTTATAGTATTTTTGTTCCATTGATGTCAATGGCTGCTAGTTTTATAACATTATTCTGAATATCTTCTTTTCTGTTCAACAGAAGAAAGAAACTCAGATTTTGAACAAGTGGAGGATGAGTGAATAATTATAATTACCGAATTTTAAATATTAGGTGAATGATCCCTTTAATGAGGGAATAACTACAATCCCATTGAGCTTAGCAAAGTAAAAATGATAGATATAGAAAATAAGCCACTCATTTAAAGTTGTCTAATATATTTTAAATATATTTTCTCAATGTTTCTCATTTTCATATTTCAAGTTCATTGGAAAATATGGGTATTTACTGTATACAAATGTTTAAGTAAGTTAAGAATGTATAAAGAGACATTTAATTTATGGCGGTGCTTCTTAGGTGTGGGAGAAGCTAAATATCTTGTTGGGTGCACTTTGTAATTTATACAATAATTACTGTAATAGTAAATCCATTCATTCATTCATTTTCTTTCGGCTTAGTTTCTATTTCAGAGGTTGCCACAGCGGAATGAACTGCCAACTATTCCAGCTTATGTTTTACACTGCGAAAGCCCTTCCAGCCACAACCCAGTACTGGGAAACACTTATACACACACTCATTCACACTCTACGGACAATTTAGTTTATTCAGTTCACCTATAGCGCATGTCTTTGGACTGTGGGGGAAACCGGAGCACTCGGAGGAAACCCACGCAAAAAGGTGGAGAACATGCAAACTCCACACAGAATTGACATCTGGTCCAGCAAGGACTCGAACAAGCAACATTCTTGCTGTGAGGCGACAGTGCTAACCACTGAGGCACCGTGCCGCCCTAGTAAATATATACTGAAATGAAATAATATTAAGGTTCACTAATCAACCTGAATATGTCAAACTAATGAAAATGGAAAGACAAATTACACAGTAAATGCAACTTTAATTCAGTAATGAATCATGACTGAGTCAGATTGAATCGTGGAAACATTCCTTATACCTTTTCACTTTTCCAGGTGCGAGAATGGAGGAAAGATGGAGGGAAGAAATACATGTGCACGGGACGTCCAGGATGGCTGACTGTGTCCCTTAGAGTAGGGAAATACAAGAAAACTCACAAGAACATCATGATTAACATGATGGACATCCTGGAGGTGGACACGAAACGACAGGTATCTGTTTTTCAAATCTGCTTTTTTTTTTGACAGCATCTGTTCATTTAATAATTACTTCATTTAATAAGACTGTGAAAGTGTATGTAGATAAGAGTTATTTTTGACATACTGTTCGTGTTTTTTAGAGTATTGCAACGTGTGATGAAATGTACAAAATTTTCAGGTAGTGCGTGTGGAGCCTTTAGCTAACATGGGTCAGGTGACTGCTCTGCTCAACTCTATTGGCTGGACACTGCCGGTGCTGCCAGAACTTGATGACCTCACAGTCGGTAGGTTTTAAAAGAAGAACAGATTTCTGAACAGTGTTATTTTCATATCATTGAGATACTATTTAAGTTTTCAAAAATTGCTGTTTTTATATTCATATTTTTTTAAAATTACCAAAACAAAACAAAAAGATTCATTTGCACAGATTAATAATTCGCCTTAAGAATAACAATGTGAACTAGCAAAATAAACATTGTACATTTTTATTTTACTCAGACTTTAAATTCTATTTTAGTTATTTTTTGTACCTCAAGTTAAATTAAAGAGCCCCTATTATGCATAAATGTCATATTTAGGTTTTGGGGGTCTCCAACAACAGACTGATATGCATGCAAGGTCAAAAAACACTTTCATTGTCTTATAACGTGCATTTAGTTGCGACGCAGTGCCGCGGTAGGTAGTGCTGTCGCCTCACAGCAAGAACGTCGCTGGGTCGTAGGTTCGAACCTCGGCTGGGCTGGGTCAGTTGGCATTTCTGTGTGGATTTTGCATGTTCTCCCTGAGTTCGCATGGGTTTCCTCCGGGTGCTCCGGTTTCCCCCACAGTCCAAAGACATGCGGTACAGGTAAATTGGGTAAGCTAAATTGTCCGTAGTGTATGAGTGTGAATGAGTGTGTGGATGTTTCCCAGAGATGGGTTGCGGCTGGAAGGGCATCCGCTGTGTAAAATCGTGCTGGATAAGTTGGTGGTTCATTCCGCTGTGGCGACCCCTTTTTAATAAAGGGACTAAGCCGACAAGAAAATGAATGAATGAATAACATGCATTTATTTTTACCTAATTATCCCAACGACTCCTTTATGATTCGTTCAGCAATTAATTTGTTCCCAAAGCCCTCCTTAGCGCGAAGCTAATCTGTGCTGATTGGTCCAATGATCCTGTCTGTTGAGATTGGTCGACTGCATTCAGCGTGAGACAGAGAGAAACGCACACCACGGCTTATCAACAATTTAAAAGTAGTCAGAGTACAGAGTGTATGTGTAACGCATGTTTCACACCGCAAGCGTCAGCAGCGCGTGAGCAGCGCCTGTTTTTTTGGCGTCCATGTTAACAGATTAGAGCTTTCATACCGCATGCAGCAGCGCGAGGCGTGAGCGTCGCTGAAGCAGCAGTGCCGCGATAGTTTCGGCGCTGAGTCTATTTTTGCTGCGCTGCTCACGCTCAATAAAAGTGACAGTGCATTGATAATGACCAAAACACATTGAATGACGGTAAAAAGCAGCAATTTTACACAATAAATGCGTCAATAATATCAACTGATCAAAACCAAAATGACATGATGTCACACGCAATTGTCTTCTGAGTGCACCTGACATGAATGACACTCAGAACTTGAGAAGCATACAGTGCTGTAGGATCTTTATAATCTGTATATAAAGTAAAAAAAAAATTATTTATATGCAGAGAGAGAGATAGGTAACTAGATAGAATAGACAGAGATAGACTGATCTGTGCAGCAGCTGCTGAAGAACTGCGCGCTTCAGATGGAGCTGGTGTGAAAGGTAAACGCCTGCATGCTGCTTCTGCTATCCATACGCACTGCGCACGCGCTGCACACGCCCTGCTTTTGCTTGCGGTGTGAAACAGCAAGCCCAATGCAGGAGTGCATTAAAGCAGTGCAGTTAAACACCAGCATATTGCTCTATTTCTAACCATAAGTAATAATAGTGACACACATTCAGTATTAATACACACAGTGGCAAAATGGCAGAGGATCGCGAGCTCACAAACACATTTAAATCTGTAAACAAAGCGGCACACATCGCGTTTTCAACGTAGCTTTAGACGCGATATGAGAATATAAAGAGTTAACCAGATACACTACAAGCTGAGTGGAGCAGTTACAAGTAACAAAACACAATTAAATACATAATTTGCAAGCTAGAGAAAACAAGAAGGCAACCATTTTAACCACACTTACTTACACTTGTGAAATGGATGAAGAAACTGATCCATGAACTGTGCACTGATAAAGTTCATGTCAAGCTCTGATAAAGTCCCATACATCAATAGGCTTTTCTGATTATTCCTTTAACAAACGGCCACTGAATCCACCGTTGTAAGCATATAGATTGCTGAAGCACTCGTCAGAAAAATGACGGGAACACAGCAAAAGGCTGGGGCTATAATGCTGAGGTATTTTAGCAAAAATAAGCTTAAACTACTGACTCTTTACATCCTCATGTTTGGGTGGGGGAAATAAGACTAACTTTCCCTCACACTTCAGAGCACAGTATCTTCCCAAAATGATTCAACCGGGATCTGCTACAGTGTTTGTCTCCCTCTTTTTTGTTACTACAGTGTTTGTGGGCGGGGCTGGGGTTTTTAATTTTCCAGAGTCTGCACACGCAACAAATGGGCGGGGCTTGAGTTCCATATCTACTGTGTGTCATGCTGGCATGGCTAAAGATTTGTTACAGCGGCTATTCATTCGAACCATTATGAGTTGACTCTTTTATAGATGAATCGATAGTTTTAAACACGGTGCACTTTCAGATTTAAAGGGCACGTATTTTACCCCTTTTTTAAGATGTAATATTAATATTATGGTTCTTCTGAGTGTGCCAGTTTAGGTTCAGTTCAAAACACAATTCAGATTTTTTTATTTTGATGTGTTAAAAAGTGTCATTTTGGGGGCGTGTAGACAGTTCGTTGTTTTAGGGGCGTGTTGCTTCACATGAAAGTTAGTTTCGACTTCCTGCCCAACTTAACAAGGGGGTGGAGCCAAGAGCTCCCCCGCTTTGTGTATTGCAATAGACAGGCAGACAAGAGAGAAGCAACATGAGTGAGAGGACCAGCATTCAGCCGTACATGTACGACTCAGACACAGACCAAGCAGAGAGTACAAAATCATTTGTGTCTTTGTATAGTTTTACAGCCAACTGTGTGCTAGTTTAAAGCTCCGAGCTTGAAGCCTACACCGAGATTAATAACCAAGCACACTGAATTAACTTTGACTGAAGGGCATCACGCACTGGATGCACCGCGACACGGCGCGCACATGACAGTTGAAAGTATCGCACACTTGCGGCGCTGGTGTGTGTCACCTGATAGAAACTTATGTTTAGAATTCAGAAATACATGCTGCTGCGTAGCGCGATGCTTCTTGTAATGCTATAACTAAAGGGCGTCATACACCGGATGCGCCACTCAGAGCCATGACATGGCACACCAGACACGCACATTCGCATGTTATTTAAAATGAAACTATTCAGATGACGCTCTGTGGCGCAGCAGAAATATGAAGTGTCCTGAACAGGGCCAGCGCGTCCATAGAGGCAACCTACACAGCAAAATCCTCAGAGTAAAATTTACTCAGTTCAGAGAACATTTGGTCCCTCTCTAAACTGAGTAAAATTTACTCAACAGCAGAGTTAAAGTTAATGAGACAATAAAAGGGTTAATTAGATTAGATTCAACTTTATTGTCATTACACATGTACAAGTACAGGGAAACGTGTTTACCTTAATTAAGTGATGATTGAGCACTGATGATGAACACCTGCTGCTAATAAGCAGAAACAGAGAAGAGAAACATAAAACTACAACTGACTTCAGTCACAGTCGTAGATGAAATAAACTGAAATAAAACACATCAAATCTCTCAAAATTTCAGCAGAGGATCATTAAGCAACTCTACAAAGAGCAGCTTTACTTATTAACAACCTGTTTGGCCTTATTTATGCCAGACTACAATATACAAAATTCCATATAGTGATATTATTAAGAACTAAGTAATTTTTTACAATAACAATAAAAAACACCACTTTTTGTGTTTTAAGCTGTTATCATTGAGGAGAACAGTAGTTGCTTTACTTGGACTCTGACTCGATTTCTATTGTTAGTTTATCTTTGTTTGCCAGATAGTGTATTGTGGCAAATATTGTATAAAGAGAGCAATTGTGCTCTGGATAATTGATTCTGTGGTGAGTTAATCACTTGTCAAATCAGTAAAATCGGTTTTGACCTATTAATTCTGAATAGTGTTTTATCACAAAAGTAGCACTGTATCAAGAAAATGGAACTCAGCAATACTTTTATCAGATCTTAAAACACATTGAACTGCTAAAACCCACAGACATGAAGAATCAGTGTATGCTTCTCAACTATGGTGAGTTTTTTTTTCCTACACTGCATGCTGGGAACAAGGGTTAAATGTTAGCAGACACTGCAGCCAAAAAAAAAAATACAAAATCTCTGACCACTGTTGAGATAGATACGCTGATTATTGATGTTTGTGTCTCTAAAGTGATTCAGATGCTCAATGTGTTTTAAAAATTTATAAAACCACAGCTGAGGTCCATTCACTTGAAAAACACTGAATTTAGTTTCTTACATGATAAACCATCATTTAAACATAATTTACAAAGTCAAACATAATGTCTTATACTGTAACTCTTATCAAGAGTAAGAATCAATACAAGATCAGTCAACCTGATCATATTTGCTCTCTTTACACTTGTTAAAGCAAGCTAAAAAAAAATAGTCAACATCAGAAATCGAGTCAAAGAGCCCAAATCAACCACTTTTCTCCACGATGGTGACATCAGGGAAAAAAAACATGTTTTTTTGTAAAATGTAAACACCTAAAACAGTTAATTCTCAATAAATTTCATATGGGCTTTTGCAACGCGCTCGCACTTTCCAGCTGCACCTAGTTAAGATGACAGGGAGCTTCTGTGACCGCGGGAAATGCAAACCGCTGAAGTTTAAGGAAGACACAATGAAAAGTACACATGTGTGCATGTGTGTAGTTTTTATTTATTGAGTTTACATATTTATTATATGTTTATATTTTGTATGTGTGTTTGCGTGTATTTTCAAGTAGATTTTAGGTTGTAAATTATATTAGCACGTTAAAGTTAAATGGAAATGTTTCTTTCTTTAAAGAGCCCCTATTATGGGTTTTTGAAATTGACCTTCCATGCAGTGTGTAACACAGCTCTTAGTGAAGTGAAATATCCAGCTAAAGCTTAAATCTGAAAATGGACAGTTTTTAAAACTATTGCTTCATCTAAAAAAGAGTCTTCAGCTGTTTAGGTGTGACGTCGATACGAAACATAATGGTTGCGTGCGCAGACCCACAAAATTTAAACCTGCGGCCATGCCCACTAACACAGCAGCAAAGACAGACAGGTCATGAAGTCATGAGTCATGAAGACGCTGTGCTTACCTAGATATTATTGGAAGTGTGAGGGAAAGAGGTGCTTCAGCATCTACATGCTTAAAATGAACTTTCAGTACACAGCTCATGGATTAGTTTCTTCCTCTATAGAACAGTTCATTTCGGTTTATTCATGTGAGAGTATGTATGCTGTGGGAGCGAGTTCAAGCCAAACAGTGAAAACAGCGCCTACTAGGGTGACAGAATAGGATGGTCACATAATTTGGTGTAACACGTGCAAAATAAGGACAAATTATAAGGTACAAGTCAAACAAAGGCGCTGGACTTCGGGCTGGTGTACAGCACTGGAAAGGAGATAGGAGCCTGCAAAAATAGTGACTGTTGGGCAAAACAGAGTACAGGTAAGCCCTGAGAACATAACATTTCATGCAAGGGGTGCCACAGCAATGATTGCAAATAGAAATCATCTACAGCTGAGAAGGGAGAAAAGCTGCAAAATGAAAGATAATTAATGAAGTCAGACCTGGCCCATGACACATTTCATAAGTGTAAGTAAATAGCTGCCTCCTTGTTTTCTCTAGCTTGTAAAGTATTTAATTGTGTTGTTACTTGTAACCGCTTGCACTGTATCAGGTTAACCCTATATTCCCATATCGCGTCTAATGCCTCGTTGAAAACGCTAAGCGTGCTGCTTTGTTTATGGATTTAAATGAGTTTGTAGTGTTTAACTGCACTGCTTTCGGGGGTGAGGTGTCTGAATAACACTGTTGAGAACCGGGTACTGTTTACTGTGGTGTTAGTAAGTTTACTTCGAAGCATGTTTCGGGCGTCCGCTGCGATCAGATCCTATACCAATGTTGGCGACCCGGGGGTTTGATGAACCACGCTGGGCATTTTACTGTCTCGCGCTGAACGCTGTCGACCAATGGCAACAGGCTGTCATCGGTCCAATCAGTGCAGATTAGCTTCGCGCTAAGGAGAGGTTTGGGAACAAATGAATCACTGAACGATTTATATGGGAGTCGCTGGGATAATTAGGATAAATGCATATTATATGACAGAGAAAGTGTTTTTTGACCTTGCATGCATATCAGCCTGTTGTTGGAGACCCATAAAACCAAAATATGACCCTTTTCAATGTGTAATAGTGGCTCTTTAAAACAGCTGGCTGTAATAAATAAAAGTTTCATATATTTAGTTTTAGTTTATTATGTATTATGTTTAATTACAGTTTATTATGTTTTTCAGTTTTAATTTCTTGAATTTTTGTTTCTTTTTAAAAAAATGTCAAAAGTGTTATTTATGTTTATTTTAGTGTTTGTTCAAAACAACTAACTTTTTGCTTTTTACGATTAAATGTGTAATAAATTTAATAAATAAAAATATAGTAAATTTTTGATTGTAAATTAAAAGACTAATGAATATAATAATATAAATTAATTTAATATTGGCTCCGGTTTCCCCCACAGTCCAAAGACATGCTGTAAAGGTGAATTGAATAAGCTAAATTGGCCATAGTGTATGTGTGTAAATGAGTGCATATGGGTGTTTCCCAGTACTGTGTTGCATTTGGAAGCGCATCCGCTGTGTAAAACATGCTGGATAAGTTGGCAGTTCATTCTGTTTTAGCGTCCCCCAATAAATAAACAGACTAAGCCGAGGAAAAATTATTGAATTAATATAATATTGCAAAATAAAATTAATTTGCAGGAAAAAAACAAACATGTGACACGCTATAGACATCAGCACAAACACACATAACGGGCTCACACACTTTTTCCCCGTATCTTTCAATGGTTGGCCTAATTATACTTGTTTGTTACCAAGTCTCAGGTTACAGCAAACTCATATTCACATGTCGACTAGATGCATTTGAACATTTTCAATTTAGCACACAGTAACACTTCTCTCCATTTAGATGAGGCCAGTAAGTCATCTCTGACCTTTATCATCTCTCCCTTTTTTTTCCACATGCTCTACGAGGGATTTGTTTAATGTCTCCGAGCACTTGCAGATATTCGCTTTCTTCAAATTGCACATAACGCTCTCTCCTGATCAATATTATATGCCGTGTGTGGTGCATCAGAGGCTGCTCGTAATCGGGTTATGGATGAGCATAGACCCTGTTCAATGAGGCAGATTAGATTAGAGCGGATACGGGTCCTATTGCTGAAAGTGTTTATAGATCCCAGAAACAAAAAAAAAGAGCGCTCATTGGCAGAGAAATGCTTTACACAGACTCTCCTTCAAATTCATTTGTAATTCTGTGGAGACGCTGTATTTGGTAATAAGATGGGGGGAAGATGTGTTGTACTTTTGTACAGTGTTGGATGATAGGGAATATATCTGGCCACATCTATTGATTCATATATCTTTGAAACTGAAATCAGCAAATCAAAGCAGTAGTTTTACACAATACCATTTCAAAATCTTAGTTAGACCAGTATGTCCATAATCAAAGATCAGTTATTTAGACTTTTGACCATTTCCTTTTAGTGCTAAGTTAGCTTTTTTCATGAATTTTCTGTCCCATTCCTTTCTTGTTTTAGGATTTAGAGGCACATATTTGTTTTTGTAGAACTGTTAATTATTTTAAGTAATTTTTTTATGCATGGCCATGTTGTTACTTACAGTGGATACCAGTAAGAATTTAAATAATGCTCACAGGCTGAAGTAACTGACTAAAAACATACACACACATATATAAATATATATATGATGATGATATATGATATTTTAAAAGGAAGTAAATGCAATTTAGTAGTGCTCTAAAAGATGCTGAACTTCCAAGATTATCCAAAATGTGCCTTTAGTGCACTTTCATCTTCAGTTCCATTTTCTTCATTTTAGTAGAAATTGTGTTGGCTGCATTTATCAAGTCAATTCAGTTGTGATACTAAAGACACAGTAGGAATTGTGGTGCTCATTTTTGTTGTGGTTTATTGATTTTTGATCAACGATAGAGATGTAAACCAAACAAATATGTCGCATTTTAATATTTTAAATGAACACTAAATAAACTCATGTTTAAATATTTGGGGTCAGCTTTTTTAGCAACACAGCAAAAATGCTCTCAACTAAATTTAGTTAAAACTTTCAACAGAAATGCTAGCAACATGATGATGAAATGGTAGTAACATGATAACAGTGTGCTATCAGTGCTTTGAAATAATATGCTAGCAACTTGTCAGACTCAGAACATGTTATTAACATGCCAAAATGTGCTAGAAATGTGCTAGAACATACTAGCATGCCTCATATTTAAATTGAACACTACTTTAAATAAACTCATGTTTAAAGGTTTGTGGGGTCAGCTTTTTATTTAGCAACACAGCAATATAGCACTTGCAACACATGCTAGCAACGTACATGATAGTCTAACATGTTAACATTGTGCTGTCAGCCCTGCTGAAAAAAACAGCATATGCTGGTAAGGTATGTTTTGATGCTGGTATGCTGGTCTTGCTGGTTTCAGTGCTGGTATTGCTGGTTTTAATGCTGGTTAGTGCTGGTCTCAATGCTGGTCTTGCTGGTCCTGAGCGGGGACAGGATTTTATACAATCAGGCCAGGAACACACTGACAAAGGAGATTGGTGTGGCCAAGAAAAGCTATGCCAAAAAGCTGCAAAACCAGTTTTCTGCCAACGACCCTGCATCAGTGTGGAAAGGCCTGAAAGACATCACAAATTATAAAACGCCATCCCCCAGTATCTACAGCAACAAACATCTTGCAAACGAGCTGAATATCTTCTATTGTAGATTTGACACCTCTGACCAGACACCTCACACCCGCCCGGATCATCTCCCTACACAGCCATCAACACCTCCAGACATCTCCCTCTCCCC
>CAIGQZ010033212.1:310399-327522 GCA_903798205.1 Danio tinwini
ACTGCAAAAGACCCCTCCATTAAGCTCTTGAAGTTTGCGGATGACACAACTGTTATCGGCTTCATCCGGAACGGTGACGAGTCTGCATACAGTCAGGAGGTGGAGCGGCTGGCTTTATGGTGCAGATACAACAACCTGGAGCTGAACACACTCAAAACAGTGGAGATGATAGTGGACTTTAGGAGAAACCCCCTGCACTCCCCCCAATCACCATCATGAACAGCACTGTGGCTGCAGTAGAGTCATTCAGGTTCCTGGTTTTCTTGTATTTAATTTTGTGTTGTCACTCGTCACTTTATGTACACTGAAAGCTTCTGTTGCCAAAACAAATTCCTTGTGTGTGTGTGAAGCACACTTGGCAATAAAACTGATTCTGATGATGAAATGGTAGTAACATGTTAACAGTGTGCTATCAGTGTTTTAAAATAATATGCTAACAACTTTTCAGACCCAGAACATGTTAATAATATGCTAAAATGTGCTAGAAACTTGTTAGCAGAATGCTAGAACATGCTAGCATGCCTCAGTAGTTTAAATGAACACTACTTTAAATAAACTCATTCAAATGTTTGTCGGTCAGCTTTTTTTTAGCAACACAGCAACAGCACTTGCAACAAAATTTAGTTAATTTGCAAAAAAAAATGCTAGCAACATAATGGGAAAATGGGGTGTCACGGTGGCACAGTGGGTACTACGATCACCTCACAGCAAGAAGGTTGCTGGTTCGAGCCTCGGCTGGGTCAGTTGGCATTTCTGAGTGGAGTTTGCATGTTCTTCCTGTGTTAGCATGGGTTTCCTCTGAGTGCTACAGTTTTCCCTACAGCCCAAACACATGTGGTATAGGTGAACTGGGTAAGCTAAATTGTCCGTAGTGTACTGTATGTGTGCGTATGGATGTTTCTCAGTGATGGGTTGCAGCTGGAAGGGCATCCGCTGCGTAAAACATATGCTGGATCAGTTGGCGGTTCATTCCGCTGTGGCAACCCCAGATTAATAAAGGGACTAAGCAGAAAAGATAATGAATGAATGAATGATGAGAAAATGTTGGTAGTATGTACACTGTTAAAAAAAAATCTGTAAAATTTACTGAAAAATACCAGCAGCTGTGGTTGCCAGAATTTTTCCGTAAAAAATATGAAAGTTTATAGAACTGTTCAAATTTACGGAAAATAACCGTATTTCATGAACTGATACAATGTTCAGTTCACAAAAACGTAGCTTAGTGCATAAAAACGCAAAGTCATTCAATGCACTAATGTGTTCATGTGTGTTTACAATTAGCAAACTGATTTTCACTGAATTAGAAACTTCACAGTTACCTTTAAACAAAAGAAGATGCAGCATAACATCACATACTATTAGTTCATCTTGGACTTGCACCCATATGCTACTATCCTCCACAATGGTGACACAAAAAAAACGTTTTACAGTATTTTGCAGATTTTTTTCTTGATTTTACGGTAAAATACCAGCAGCTGTGGTTGCCAGTAATCTACTGTTTTTAACATTTTACGGTCGTAAATTCAGTTTACAGATGATTTCGGTTAAAAATACATTCCACAGTCTGTATTTTTCATCGAACACATTTAACCCCTTAAATCCCAAAGCAAAATCCTCACTAGTGTCCTCACTACAGAGGGTTGAACACTCAGACAGTGATGAAGTTAATGAGATAATTATGTGTCTAATTAAATGAGGATTGAGAATTATTGATGAACAACTGTTAACAAGCAGAATCACTGAAGAAAAGAAAAACACAAAACACAGCCAAAACCAAAGATGAAATCAACTGAGAATAAAACTCTAAATCAAATAATAATTAATAAAAAACAAATTACACAATAAAAAAGTCATTTCTCAAGATCTCAGCAGAGATCATTAAACAACTCCACAAATATCAGGAGCTTCACTTATTACTGACCTTTGACTTTATTTCTGTCACATGAACAAAAACTCTTAATGAAATTTCTGTTGTTCATTTGAAGTCACCATGATGAAGGACAGAGTCTGCTTTAGTTAGGCTCTTCAACGATTTGTTCCAACAGTAGTTTTTAATTTGGCTGCTATATTGTATTGTGTTAATCACACTATTTGTATAGCATGAAGAGCCAAAAGAAAAAAACAATAATAAGTCTGATAAGATTAAGTATGCCACTCTCACCTGCTTGTGCACTCATTGAATATCTTGTTAGTTATAAGAGAGAAATGAATACCGTATGTAAATGAAACCACTTTGATCTACAGCAGCTGATGACTGTTTACCAGATTTAAATACACCATTCATTTGTCTTTGAATGTCAACAATGGTGACAAACAAAAAATAAAAATCAACCCAGAACAAAACACTCTACTGAAATATTACACCCGAAGAACAAGATAAAATAAAGGAAAAGAAAGAGATTGTAAGAACTTTAAGCTGCATAATATATTCATGCTGCAATGCATGCTGGGATTTTTGTACTACGCTGGCACCCAGCATGCATTGCAGCATGAATGAATTAAGCAGTTTTTTTTGCAACCATGGTTAAGGGTTCATATCCTGATTCTTGATGTGTGTGTGTCCTAATGTGCAGCTGGAGATTTCAAGGTTTTGTGCATGGAACTAATTACGTTTAATTTCTTATTAATTCATCGATGGAAATTTGTAACATATTCCAAACAATATCAAATAAAACAATTTTCTATGGTTGAACTTAAAAAATACTAGAAATGATGTCTGTAATGATCAACTACACACAGTATAGATTCTCATTGCCTTTCTTGCTTTAACTGAAGAGTTTCAGAAACACAGTTATAACAGCCAGATAAACATAAAGATTGAAGAGTAAAAGGTTCAAGAGCTCAACTAAAGCAGCCTCTGATCTCCATGGTAGTGAGGTCAAATGAAAAATTTTCAATAAATATATAAACCTCTGTTAATTATTAAATATTCTTGCAGATATGAGAGAATTGAAGTCAAACTGTAATCAGTGAAGCTGCTAATGCTGTTATTTAATGGAGTTGTTTAATCCTCTGTTTTAATTCAGTTGGTTTGGTGTGAATCTGTAGTTTTATTTCTTGTTCTTTCCTTCAGTGATTGTGCTTGTTAACAGCAGGTGTCCATCAGTGTCTGAATTCACTCATTTGTGGTCCTTCACTCTGTCTAGTGGACTAAACTAATTGACTAATTTAGGGACTAGGGAATGAGGGTGTATGGTGAGATTTCAGACACTCTGATTAGTTTCTCGAAAACAAAGGTTTAATCTGTTACAGTTATTTTCCATATTTTGTACAGAAATGAGCCGTTAATCATTTACCAGGTTTTTACTGTAGATTGTACAGACTTTTACTGTTAAAATCACGGATATTTTTTACAGTGTATCATTGTGCTATCAATGCTTTAAAATAATATGCTAGCAACTTGTCAGACTCAGAACATGTTGTAAACATGCAAAAATGTGCTAGAAACGTGTTAGAACTCAATGTGCTAGATCTCAATATCCTACTTTAGTTAGTTAGCTCACTTTAAGATACCATGCAAGTAATTAAGAAGCCAATGCAGCCTTACAGGTCAGAGTACTGTTGCACTATACATGTCTGTGCATTTAATCACAAGGCTACAACCCTCAGTGCTGGGAAACAACCACACATTCTTGTTTAAACACTACAGCCAATTTAGTTTATCCAATGAGGTATATGCACAGCGAATTTTTACTTTTCAATAAGCCAGCTCAAGCATTTCCGATAAACTGTTATTCCATTATGAAATCACAGTGTTTAAGATCTGGTTTCTTTTATAATCAGTGATCTTCACTGCCTGATTGAGATACAATATAAAATGGGTCTAAGACCAGACAAGAAGCACTGCATTAAATTTCACTGTTCCACGCCATGATTTAAAAAAATGGAAAACAGTGTTTCCCCTAGGTTTACAGTTTTGGAGAGGGTGGATTGGGGCTGTGGCGCGACGCGATGCGGCCCAACGCAGCATGGCTGTTCAGACTCACACTGACACAAGGAGTCATGGTCTTTAATGACAGCAGTAAATAATATATTGAACTGTACAACCGTTTGTAAAATTATAAATTAACATTTATTTTATATCTTTTTTATTGACAAACTGTGCAGCTTTTGTCACTGCAATCTTTATGGACATCTGGAAGAACATTTCCTGAGCCTCTTGGTATGGAAAGTTAGAAATGTCTGCCCTATTTATTGAGACATTTATTAAACATGTCTCTTAAATTTTTTTTTAGATGTGAGCATGTCATGGCCAGAAGCAGCTTTACAGAAAATAATTCATCCATTCATTTTACTTCAGCTTAGTGCCTTATTTATCAGGGGTCACCACAGTGGAATGAACCGCCACAGAAAAATTACAAACAATGCAATTTGGAAACATTGCAAATGATGAAAGATGAAAATGAATTATATAAATCTAATATTTGTTTACTTAAAGGAAATAGGCCCATAATCTACTTCTTATAGCAATGAGTGTATTACAAGAAGTTATATTATTAAATATCTATGTTAAAAAAGATTTATCTAATAGGCCTAATTCCAGCCAGCTTTTAGTGAACTTGTAATATTGTCAAAAACACAGAACTTTCAGATGTTATATGTAAAAAAGGCCTAAATACATGCAGGACCATTTCAATATTGCTCTATTTATTTAACCTATCAAATGTAATGTTTAGACCATTACTGTGGCTCTTGCGATCTGTTAACTTGCTCATTCACTCTCGTCGCCATGATTACCGGGTATTTTAATTCATTTTGGTGGATCACGGAGCCGAATTTGCGGAAGACACGCAGAGCCTCCGGGAGAGGTCATAACTTGACACTAGATAGAGGAGATAGCTCCGCTCGCATCAAAGATCACAGCATGGGATGTGCGCGACGCATCTGAAGAGCGGGGAGGGATGCGGGATGTATTTGAGGACCGGGAGGGAGACGCGCGATTTCCAGGAGATTATCATTCGTTTGCGGGCATCCGGGAGTCATTTGCGGGAGACGCTTGAACTTCCAGGAGACTTGGGATGTCTGCATCTGTATATATTTTAGCTGCAGTGACACGAGCGCAGAACAGAAATGACATGCTGTTATGTAAATAAGATATTACATACGCTATTTAGCTTGTTTAGTAAAAAAAGTTGTGATCTGGTGCTATATAGATAATACAATTAACGTGACTTCAAGGGGGGCGGGTACAGCCGTTGGGAGGGCGGGGCACCCCCCTAATATAACGGTAGGGGAAACACTGAAAAAGAAATTACCATAGTATTTCAATGTACTTTCTGCGCTCACCAAAAATCCAGTTTTAACCAGCCTAAGATGGTTGGCTGGTTTTAGCTGGTCGACCAGCCTGGTTTTAGAGAGGTTTTGGCCATTTTCAGGCTGGTTTCCAGCCATTTCCAGCCTGGTTTAAGCTGGTCAGGCTGGGAGTTGACCAGCTAAAACCAGCTTGACCAGCCAAAACCAGCTATGTCCAGCGTAAACCAGGCTGGTCAAGCTGGTTTTAGCTGGTTTAAGCTGGTCATTTTCCAGCCTGACCAGCTAAAACCATGCTGGAAATGGCTGGAAACCAGCCTGAAAATGGCCAAAACCCCTCTAAAACCAGGCTGGTCGACCAGCTAAAACCAGCCAACCAGCTTAGGCTGGTTTAAGCTGGATTTTTCAGCAGGGAAGTCTATTTAACTAGTATATTTTAATTTTATTACATTATCAATGCTGGAAAACACTTATAAACACTTATTTAACTGATTAGAATTTTCAGAAAAGGTACTATATTGTGAAGTATATATTGTTATATGAGATTGTATTGTGATTTGAGATTTTTGTCCAACCCTGCACTGACGCGCTTTTGGTTGGAAAATTTTAAATGTAATCAGAATAGTAGATCAAATCAGAATATTAGGTTGTTAGAAGTAATAATGATGCACTTTTTAATTATATACAAATGGAGTTTTGATGAGTACGAGAGAGTATTTTTTCGAAAACATAAAATGTTACAGGCTCCAAACCTTTAAACGTTAAAGTATGCAATATGAAATTTGCTTAAAATTTATACTATAAATTCATTTTTGGATCTAAGACCTCCCCATCAAATATGTGAAACTGTCTCATGTTGTGTTCAGGTGGGCTGGTGATGGGAACAGGCATTGAGTCTTCATCTCACATCTACGGCCTGTTCCAGCACATCTGTGTTGCCTTTGAGCTGGTGTTGGCTGACGGCAGTCTGGTCCGCTGCACTGAGGTGAGTCCATTATTACAGATTAATTAAAATTGTTGCACATAGACATATTAATATTTCTGAAAACAAAATTCTTGCTCACAGAAAGAAAACTCTGACCTGTTTTATGCCGTTCCCTGGTCCTGCGGGACTCTGGGGTTTCTGGTTGCGGCGGAGATCCGGATAATTCCAGCTCAAAAATGGGTAAAGTTGCACTATGAACCTGTTCGTGGCTTGGATGCAATTTGCAAAAAGTTTGCAGAAGAATCTGCCAATAAGGAGAACCAGTTTGTTGAGGGACTTCAGTACTCACGGGACGAGGCCGTGATTATGACCGGCGTCATGACGGATCATGCAGAGCCTGACAAGGTGATAATGAAGTCTTTACAAAGTGATCTCATCTCTTTTCTTTGTACTTCTTCTGTAGCTGTCTTGCTAGTTCACAATCAAAGCCCACATTTACAGTTCCACTTTATAAAAACACATGTTAGCATCAAATATACTTCTAATATGTAAAAAAAACATGAGCAACAATGCTTGCCGTCTCTTCAGTCATGCTAGCAATGTGCTAAAATATGCTAGTAATGCAAAAGCATGCAATGTAAATGCTTGCATCATGATGAAACTGGCCAGCAGTGTGTTAAATGTTAGCAAATACAATAATGTTAAGGAGCTAAAACATGTAAAAAACATGCTGTCAGTGCTTTGCATGCTAGCAATGTGTAGCAATGTTTGCATCATGCTATTTACATGGTAGAAACTTGCTAGCAAAAATGCTAACTTGTTATCATCACTTGGCAACACTTTATAAGCCAAGAGACCATTCGAACAGCTACCAGTGCCCTAACACCCAATGAAGTGAAAATTTGAGATTTACTTAATGTTTTATTGCTAAATATGGAAATAAAACAAATGTCTCATGTTGTTATTTAAAATTTAATTTGGGGTCAGCAATGTTTTAACCGCATGCTGAAACATGTAGCTATGAGCTATACCATTCTAGTAAATCGTTAAACCCAGGGCTTAATTTGTGCTGGAACACGCCGGATCCGGAACCCGTGAAACCTAATCCGGCACCTCATTTTACCAATCCCCCCCCCCCCCCCAGTCTTCGGGTAACATGCCGGATCCGTTACCCCAATCTGTTTCAGGACCTCGCAATACACAAATTAAGCACTGGTTAAAACATACAATAGAACATGACGAAACATGTTAGCTATGCCAGCAACTTAAAACATTTTTAACTGCTATAAACTTGCTAGCACTGTGCAAAACATGCTAGCAACATGTTACAATGTTAGCACATTGCAACCTCGATGCAGATCATAATAAATATAATAAACATCACAGGTGCATGTTTATTTTAAAAACATATATGATGAAACGTCATTGTGTGATCTTATTGTTTAGTTATTTTTTTCTGTTTGTCCTTCTCTCTGTTTGTCAGACTAACTGTATAGGTTATTATTACAAGCCGTGGTTTTTTCGGCATGTGGAGGGTTTCCTGAAGCAGAACCGCGTTGCAGTGGAGTACATTCCTCTCCGCCACTATTACCACAGACACACCCGCAGCATCTTCTGGGAGTTACAAGTAAATTACTCCGGAAAACTGCACTCAGCAACACAATTACCACATTATCTGCTTTTCCTATTTGTACATTCTGGTTTTAAAGGGGTCATGACACGAGGAATCAAATTTAACTTGATCTTCTGACATATTAGTGATTAGTGATTTTTGTACCATTAAAACATCCTGCAAGTTTCATAGCTTAAAATGTCTTCCTTCTTATTAACAAAACATTTATTTAATCAAGCTTAAAAATCATATGGAAATGGCATATGACATCACAAGGCTACATATATTTGCATATACACTACAGCAGCAGTCATACGTCTGAAATCGCATTCAGTAGGTACCATATATAAATTTCAACTTGATGAAACCTGTTTTCTATATAGTATAAATATGAGGAATATCAATGGAATTTGGACGTACTTCCTTCACTATGTTGTCATAATCACATGACCTCCCTGGGATCTCATAGGTTTGTAAAGTGTGAGTCTAGGCATAAGTACTAGGTTATCAGACGACTTCTCGTAATATTTTTTTTGTGCTAAATAGTTTGAAAAAAAATTTTGATTCCAAACACATTGCAAGATTACAGCAAATACTTATAGGTTATCACTTCATAGGCTCCACCCACTGGGTTTTAGTTGCCTAATGGCTGATACTTGACTACAATCGTTGCGTTAATTTGTCAAAATCATACATAACCTATTACAATCATTCAAACTGTCTATAATGGATACTACAACTTCTTTACAGTTGTTTTAAAAACAAAAATCAGTTAGTTTTTTTACTTTTTTTAGCACTTTTCAAATTGTCCCATTTGTCAGCAGACTGAATTAGTTTTGTGTCTCTATATAGATTTTATAAAGGTCCTAAAATTAGGAACAAGTGGATTGTTTATTTGTTAATTGACATCCAGGATTGCATTGGAGGATTAGAACTTAAGCTATATAAATATGTATATACATTTTAATGTGTACAGTTTAACAGCAATTTATTAGATCAAAATGACATTTTTAGAGTTCTATGAAATTTGAATAAATGAACTGAGATATATATATATATATATTTATTTATTATTTTTTTTTTTTATTTGATTTTTTTTACCAAATTCTGTTTTAATATTCTGTATTACATTTTAGTGGTTTAATTAAAAGTTTGTAATTAAAACCACTACTTGAATTCATAAAACAAAAAACAAATAATGTATCCTTTGTTGTGTTTTAAAAAACATTCTAGTGATCAAATTAATGGATAATCTGCACAACAGATGTGTGCTTTTAGAATAAATACTGTGATCATAAACAAAAATTGTATGATTATTTAAAGTACAATTTTGAATTCACATTTTATTATTATTGGTTGTAAGATTATATTAAGACGTACTATGTAGTAGTGTTATAATTTTTTGAAGTTAAGCCAATCTAACAGGTTGTCACGAAGACCCGTACGTTTTGTGTATTTATGATATGAAGGGTTCATGATTAAATAGTATTTTTGTGGTTCATTATTGAGATACTAATCCATTCCATGACTTGATTGCAAAGACTTCACTTTTGATTTGTGCATCCAAAATTGATCTTCATTTTTAGGGGCCAAGCATCGATGGTTTTTGTTGATTATTCAAGTTGACCAACCGTTTTTGATTAACTTGTGAACAAATTTAATGTAGAGCTTGCGAAAATTGACTTAACGCAACGCATTGACGTATTCACACCAAACTTGGTGTGTTATCACAACCATGGTCGGAAGTTAGCTGTAGCATTTTGGTGCACTGCCCCTAGTGGTCCGGAGATACAAAAAAATTCCTTTTTTTTTGCTTATAACTTCTCAACCCTTTGTCCAAAATTCATTACATCTGGCGGAGCATGCCAAGTGGATTGATGTCTGATTTTCCCAGGTCAGCCATTGAATTATGACAAAATTGCTATATTTTACAGGCGCATTGGTGAATTATGAAAGTCGGTATGTGTCTTTGAGAAAAGTTTTGTCTAAGCACCACCTTTTGGTCAAACGTTATAACGATGTTTCTAAAAATGCTAATAACTTGTGAAAAATTTTGCCTATTGTTCTGAAACTGAGTTGGGTTCCTTGGGTTGTCCTGAGAATATCGATACCAATTTGCCTTAATTAACTGAACTTCCTGTCCGCCATCTAGCCTTAAGTCAAAAACCTACTTTTTCGAACTCCTCTTACATCGTTTGGCTGATTTTGCACCAAATTTGACTCGGATCATCTTCAGACCATGCTGACAAAAAGTTATGGAATTCATGTTGACAGACATAACGGTTGTCATTAAGCACATGCACAAACTTGATGTAATGCTGCCAGGTGACATTACTGGCTGAATAACTGCAATGGTTTGAAGTATTGAAACCAAGCTTTAGTTTTGTCTATTGTCATGAGACAAGACAAGATTCCTTGTATCATTGATATATGAACATTGGTATAACTTATTCTCTAATTTACACAACTTCCTTTCCACCATCTTGAATTAGTTTGAAAATCTGTTGTTTTGAATTCTCCATACATCGTTAGCTCAATTTCCACCAATTTTGGCTCAGAACATGCTGCCAAAAAGTTATAGAATTTTCCAGTTGCTTGGTAGCTTGTTGCCTTGATTGTTTATGATGTGGCTGCTGGGCTGCTTGGCCCCGATAATTGCTGCTTGCAGCTACAGTATATTTATAAATAAATCTGCAATTCTTTCCATTATATCCACATCACAGAAATCAGAGGGCCCTAATTTTAAGACACTACTTTGAATAAGTACTAGTGCAGGGCCTTAAATTGTGGAAGTGTAAGGTTTTATTTACTTTTATTATTATTATTTTATAGGAGTTTTCACCTTTAATGTTATAGGACAGTGGAGGGGAAGGATTGGCATAGAGCTGGGAATCAAACTTGGGTCTCTGTGAACACCATAGTGTCATGTGTCAACACACTAAACACTAGGCTATTGGCACAGACATGTTTAAGCAGTTTAAGACCCAGAAAACCCCTGATTTTGGTTTGCAGTGCAGTACATTTTTGTAAACTTAGTTTAAGACACTTAGACACAAACTTTCTCCTCTATGGATTCCATTAGCTTTAGATATTTCACTAGTTCCATAATGCATAGTTAAAGAGATGACCACTACCCTTCTCTCTCATCTTAATCAAGCCACGTCTCCATTTATCTCTCTCTTAATCCTTTTCTCTTGCTCCCCAACACACTCACACACAGTTTTGATGCATTATATCCACTAAAACCTTCCATTAGCTACAGGAAGCGTGCATTGTCTGTTGATTGGCAGCACTAGTTTGACATTACTCAATAAATTATGCAGCTAAAGCAGAGATGGACAAGACAAGGAGTGTCTTTGACTTTCAAACACAACTTTTCTGGTCATAAACAATGGTGTACGCATACAGCACTTACTGTAATAACTCAACATATTGATCACGCAACCCATTTCCCCTCTGTTGTCATCTTATCTTGTTTACTGTTACTTCATCTATCATATAAATATGAAATTTATTTGCTTCTTCCATTACTTGCTCTCTGTTTTTCAGGACATCATTCCGTTCGGGAATAACCCGTTGTTCCGGTATGTGTTTGGCTGGATGGTTCCTCCAAAGATCTCTCTGCTAAAGCTCACTCAGGGAGAGACCATCCGAAAACTGTACGAGCAGCACCATGTGGTGCAGGACATGCTGGTCCCCATGAAGGACATCAAGGCCGCCATTCAGCGTTTCCATGAGGACATTCATGTGAGTAAACCAGACATGCACTCAACTTTATTAGGTACACCTGTTCAACTGCTCAAAAATGCTAAATATCTAAACAGCCAATCATATGACAGCAACTCAATGCATTTAGACATGTAGATGTGGTCAAGAGGATCTGCTGGAGTTCAAAAAACATCACATAGGTGATTTAAGTGACTTTATTTAGTGAGTATTTCCATAAATGCTGCTCTGTTGGGATTTTCACACACACGTATCTCTGAGGTTTATAAAGAATGATGCAAAAAAGAGAAAAATGTCCAGTTCTGTGGTTGAAAATGCCTTGTTGATGTAGAGGAGAATAAGCAGACAGGTTTAGCTGATAGAAAGACAATAGTAACTCAAATAGCCAACCCCAGCTCATTGGAAATACATGCCTCTGCCTACATGTTTGCAAAAGGTAAAATATGTTGCTCTGGGTACGTTTCGTTATATAAGTCTGCATACAAGTTCACTAGAGGGCGCTGTATACATTATTGTTAATCTGAAGTAGTTACTTGGGGTACACTTTGTTATGAGTTTCAGATACACGTCCTTTTTGAACATGTTCACACAAAATGGGGCTTCTTATACAGATAACTTAAACCACTGGCGTAAATCGTTCCCTAAACCTAACCAATAGTGTTTTCAAAGGAAAAAGTAAGAGAAAAGTTTACTGCGACCATGCCGTTTTACCTTGGTTTTACATAGCTTTTATCTCATTTTTTTAATGTCCATATGGAGTTAGATACAGTAGGTGAGGCAAACATATTTATTTACAATCATATACACCATTAAGATGTAATACTTATTTGGAGTTGCACAAAAATAACCCTTTATTCATTGATAGTATGTCCCTGTAAATATCATTCATTCATTTTATTTTCGGCTTAGTCCCTTTATTAATCTGGGGTCACCGCAAGGGAATGAACCTCCAGCTTATCCAGTATATGTATCCAGTATCTTTCGGCTGAGACGTTAAACTGAGGTCCTGACTCTCTGTGGTTATTAAAAATCCCAGGATGTCCTTCGAAAAAGAGTGGGGGTTTAACCCTGGCATCCTGGCCAAATCTGCCCACTGGCCTCTGTCCATCATGGCCTCCTGACCCTCCCCATATCATAATTGGCTTAATCACTCTGTCTCCTCTCCACCAATCAGCTGGTATGTGGTGTGCGGTCTGGCAAAAATGGCTGCCGTCATGTCATCCAGGTGGATGCTGCACACTGGTGGTGGATGAGGAGACCCCCCATGTGTAAAGCGCTTTGAGTGCCCAGAAAAGCGCTATATAAATGTAAGGAATTATATGTTTTACGCAGCGGATGCCTTTCCAGCCGCAACCTGGAAAGGAACAAAAAATGTTGGCATCATACTGCCCCATACAGTATAGTGCTCATTTTATCTAGAACAATGGTCTCAAACTCAATTACTGGAGCGCCGCAACTCTGCTAAGTTTAGCTCAACCAGCTCCAACTTAACCTGCTTAATAGTCTCTAGTAGTCGTGATCTAACACCTTGATTAGTGTTTCTCAACCATATTCCAGCTCTGCACATTTTCCATGCCTCCTTAACCAGACAGACCAGATTAGATTACCAGCTCATTAGCAGAGACTGAAAGATCTGTAATGGGTGTGACAGATAAAGGTGACATCCAAAGCATGCAGTGTTGGTGGTTCTCCAGAAACAGGGTTGAGTAACACTGATCTAGAAACTGCAGTCAAACATATGTTGAAGTACATATTTGCAGTTTCAAAAAAATGTAGACTAAAGCATGTATTTCCAATAAGGCTGTGTTTCAAATTATCACTCGACACAACAGAGGTCTGTACAAGAGAATCTCTGAACACACAACACATCAAATCTTGGAGCAGATGAGCTACAGCAGCACAAGAAAAAGAGCACACCAGTGACACTACAGTTACAAAAATTAGACAATAGAAAACTGAAAAACAGTTGCCTCATCCAGTGAGTCCAGATTTCTGCTGCAACATTTGTATGATAGGATCAGAATTTGGCATAACACAAAAACTTAAAGTACTCAAATGTCCTTCACAGTCACCAGATCTTACTCTAATAGACCACATATAGGATGTGCTGAATGGGAGATTCTCATCATGGATGTCCAGATAACAAATCGGTAGCAACTAGTGATGCTAACATTTCAATATGGACCGAAATCTCTTAGTGTTGAATTAATGCCACAAAATTATAGCAGTCCTGAAGATAAAAAGGCTGTCCAAACTGGTGTTAGCAATGTGTATCCAATAAAGGGGACATTGAGCGTACACAAATATATTCAGCATGGAAAGTAATGTTTTATTTCAATTGAAAGCAGGCATCAAAAATTCATTTATATGAACGTCTATTCCAGTAATGTTCACCACAGACCTTTATTTTGCTCAAAAATCGAAAGCTGCTTTTCTAAAAACCCATTAGAAATTCTTGAGGGAACCCATGACTCCGAAAGCCAATTCTCCTCCAGTCTGCAAAACCAAACGGCTCAATATCTGCCAAATTAGAACTAATTTGTACAATTCAACAACTGCATATGGGTCAAAGAGACTAAATAACTTTTCTAAAAAGAAAAAGTCAAAATATAAATGAAAGTTAGAAGAGAGAATTCTTTTAAAATGTCTTAGGCTTAATTTGTTAACATCAACAAACAATGAAGAATACTTTTTAATAATCATATTGTTGATTTTAAAGTTACTGGTACAAGTTACATCTTATGGCAGAACAATGTAACGTCAACTGCCAATAACTACTTCTCCAATGCTGCAGTTTGTATTGGTAAAGCCTTTTAATGAAATATTACTGCAATTTAAATCATGTGTCATTTATTCACCAATTACATGTAACAAACAACTATATAAAGATACTAAGTAAATCAGGCAGTATAATATACACTCACGACCACTTTATTAGGTAGTCCTTACTAGTACCTGGGTTAGACCCCCATTTTGCCTTCAGAACTGCCTTAATCCTTCGTGGCATAGATTAATCAAAGTGCTGGAAATATCCCTTAGAGATTTTGGTCCATATTGACATGATATAGCATCCTGCAGTTGCTGCACATCTATGATGCAAATCTCCCATTCCACCACATCCCAAAGGTGCTCTGTTGGATTGAGATCTGGTGACTGTGGGGGTCATTTGAGTACAGTGAACTCATTGTTGTGTTCAAGATTCGGGCTTTATGACATGGCACGTTATCCTGCTGGAAGTATCTATCAGAAGATAGGTACACAGTGGTCATAAAGGAATGGACATGGTCAGCAACAATACTCAGGTAGGCTGTGGTGTTGACACAATGCTCAATTGGTACTAATGGGCTTAAAGTGTGCCAAGAAAATATCCCCCACACTATTACACCACCACCACCAGCCTGAACCATTGATACAAGGCAGGACCCCACCATCTGAATGTTTCAGCAGAAATTGAGACTCATCAGACCAGGCAACGTTTTTCCAGTCTTCTATTGTCCAGTTTTGGTGAGACTGTGCAAATTGTAGTATCAGTTTCCTTTTCTTAGCTGACAGGAGTGCCACCGGGTGTGGTCTTCTGCTGCTGTAGGCCATCCGCCTCAAGGTTCGATGTGTTAATCGTTTAGAGATGTTCTACTGCATACCTCAGTTGTAAACAAGTGGTTATTTGAATTACTGTTGCCTTTCTATCAGCTGGAACCAGTCTGGCCATTCTCCTCTGACCTCTGGCATTTGCCCCCACAAAACTGCCACTTACTGGATATTTTCTCTTTTTCTGACCATTCTCTGTAAACCCTAGAGATAGTTGTGCATGAAAATCCTAGAAGATCAGCAGTTTCTGAAATACTCAGACCAGCCCGTCTGGCACCAACAACCATGCCACGTTCAAAGTCACTTAAATCACCTTTATTCCCCAAGCTGATGCTCAGTTTGAACTGAAGAAAATCATCTTGACCATGTCTACATGCCTAAATGCCTAAATGCATTGAGTTGCTGCCATCTGATTGGCTGATTGGAAATTTGCCTTAACGGGCAGTTGGACAGGTGTACCTAATAAACTGGCCGGTGAGTGTATATCAAAGCTTTTTGCTCTGGATAAATAATAAATGCCTGTGATCAAATATTGCATTTAGATATAGCCTAACGAATTGCATTTCACAATAGACAACTAAACAGACATCCACTATTTTCCTGAATAAGTGTCCGCCAGAGGAGTGCTCTCGGCAGGCAATGAGAGCCTAAATGGCCACTCGTTGTAACACATTTTCTCTTATAAATCGACTGCATATTTGCAGTATCTAAACAACTCCATTCTTGCCTATGTTATGTGTTGAGTGTTTCAACAGATGCAGTATTTGTCAATAATGTTGAGTTTAGTCTTCTGCTTGGCCCTTGCTGTGGGCGGAGTGATACACCCCGGTGAATAGGCTGGAAGAGTTTTAATACTAGCAGAATATCACATGGCTATAAGCTAATTAAGATTCAAGAACAAGAAACTACTGTTGTATAAATGTGTATATATCATTGTTAAATTTTGGTAGATATATTAACTAATACTAAAACTACAATTGGCAAAAAAAAACAATTGTAAAGTGTACAGAAAAAAGTTACTGATGGTATTTCATAGCATGAGCTGCTTGTGCATTGCTTTAGGGTTTGGTTTGTGTGTGTTGTAGGTGTATCCTCTGTGGCTGTGTCCATTCCTATTGCCCAACCAGCCAGGAATGGTGCATCCTAAAGGAGATGAAGATGAACTATATGTTGATATCGGAGCATATGGAGAACCAAAGGTCAAACACTTTGAGGCCACATCATCCACACGCCAGCTGGAGAAGTTTGTCAGAGACGTTCATGGGTCAGTTTGCACATTTCACTTTTCCATTTGGTTGGATGAACAATGATAAAAACATCATACATTTACATGCATTTTTTTTCACTGCAAATACACAACTTCATTTTTAAATATACCTACTTCTGCTGCAGTTCCAGGTGAAACGAACAGTAGAAAAACACTGACACTAATCAGTTTTTCACACAGTTTTTATTAGCTGAGTTAGATTTTTTTTAATCCTTGTGAAAACCAGGATTATATCTGAATGTATTTAAAGACAAAACCACACTTTGTTCAGTAATCCACAGTTTTTTTCTGAAATTGTATCGAACTGTGACTTTGTTTTGTAATGAACCAGCAGTGCATTTTAGATATGGCGTAAAGCTCAACAACCAGTTTTTGAAATGCAGCAAAATAGTTTCAAGCTCTTAAAAATCATTATTGTGAAAAACATACTAGAATATTGTATAACACAAAACCTCCTTTTCTAGATTCCAGATGCTGTATGCTGATGTATATATGGAACGCAAGGAATTCTGGGAGATGTTTGATGGGACATTGTATCATAAACTCAGAGAGGAGCTCAGCTGTAAAGATGCATTTCCTGAAGTATTTGACAAAATCTGCAAGTCTGCAAGACATTGAATCCAAATGAACCGGAAACATGACAAAAAACAATATTTTATTATTCCTTTATTCTTGGGCCGTTTTTATTTTTTAACAGTTTGAACAATATTAATATAAAAAACTAATATTGCTTAAAAGATTTTGAATATACTATA
>CAIGQZ010033212.1:334542-347790 GCA_903798205.1 Danio tinwini
ACGATTTCTAACCCACTATAAAGAGCCAGAGTTTCTTACTACAGTCATCTTCATTTGAAGAATCCCCCCTTCCACCCCTACTCCTCCTCTTTTCCTTTAATAGGGCGGCACGGTGGCCCAGTGACTAGCACTGCGGCCTCACAGCAAGAACGTCACCGGCTCAAGTCCTTTAACAGACTGGCTGTCATTTCTGTGTGAAGTTAGCATGTTCTTCCCGTGCTTGCGTGGGTTTTCCCCGGGTTCTCCGGTTTCCTCCCACGTTCCAAAAACATGCACTACAAGTTAATTGAACAATCTAAATTTAGCACTAGTCAAACTTTATCCATAAGCATACCTCTCCGTAGCAACTATTTTCTGTCACCAACTCTTACAAGGTGGAGTTCTCGAGATCTACCTGAGCTCAAAGCTCCCCTCTCGCCCTGCAAACGGGAGGGAGCCCAGGGCTCAAGGACCTTTGGGCTCAGGGCTCTCTCCCGGGACAGCATGCCAAACTTGCTTATAATCAATCATCAGCTAAGTGTGAACTCTTGAAAGTGTGTGCGTGTCTCTGTGAATATAATACTGTGTGATCAATCAGTTCCTCCGTGTGGTTGTAGCTGTTCAGGGTGTGTTCGCCCGGGGGCGCTATTTGACTGTGTTGTAATTCCTTACAACAGTACATTAAGAGTGATTGCTCGGTGTCAGTTCTTGTAATTCACTAATTATAGAGCATTTTTACTTGATTTAAAAAAAAACAACAAAAAAAACTAGTGTTTTTACTTGGTTTATAAAAAAAAAAAACTCACTAAAATAAAAATTAAATAAATAACAAAAATGGAGAAATCATCTCAATTATGCACATTGTGCATGGCTATTATGCAAAAGGATGATGGTCATGATTGCTGCCCGTCCTGCTTGGGTTTGGAACACCTAAAACAGGGTCTCACAGAAGATGCCTGCATGAATTGCAGAGTTTTGTCTTGGGAAAGGAGGACTTCAAGAATAGCTTCGGTGGAAGGGCTGTTGGTTGAACCAACACCACCCCCACCACGTAAAATGATAACTAAACGAAAGCATACTGTGGATGTAGGTACTGTTTTGAGTAAAAGATCAAAAGATCCATTAGCTAAGAAGATGGATGTGTTAACTGCTGAGTTTGCCCAAATTAAATCACTTATTATGAATTTACAATCGGGGGAGAAGCTAGTTTCGTCAGTTGAAAACCCCACCTTACAGTTACCTGTTTCTGAAGAGGATGCTATATCGATGGCTGCTTCTCAAAGCCAGTTTTTTGAGGAAGATGGAAGTGAAATTACTGCAGGAAATCAGTCTCAGTTTTCTTTGGATGAATCTCATGATACTGGTGGATCTGCGGAAAGCTCTCAGTCAGAGCAAGAAGTAGTAAAACGAGCGCTTCGGGCAGCATTGGCCAGCCTGGGTCTTGATACAGCCCCATCAGCAGCCCCACCAACTTCAGCTTTCTTCAGGGGAATGGTTCAACCATCTGCTCTCACTATTCCACCATCAAAGGATTATATTGAGGAACTGCATTAATGTTGGGCTAACCCAAAATCACTGACCTACCATACGAGTGCCAGCAGGGCCTTGGCTGCAATGCAAGATGCAGATACTTATGGGCTGGGTCAGATGCCTAAGGTGGATCCTATCATTGCCTTGTTTGTTCTTTCTCCGAATGAGGTTGTGTAACCTAATGTCCGCTGCCCGAGGCCTCAGTGTCGTATTACAGATGATCTTCTTATACAGGCGTATAACACAGTGGCGCGTATGGGACGCATTGGCAACTCTCTCTCTCATCTTGTATTAGCAATGTCTCAATCCCTGCAATCAGCGGAGAGAGACACTACAGTCCAAGACTTCAGTGATGCTACTTTACAAGCAGTGGCTTTCATGTCAAGGGAATTGGGTAGGCTTATGTCAACACTAACACAAGCACGACGACAGGTCTGGCTTGCTCAATCACCTCTGTCTGAGTCCTGTAGGAAGACTCTGAGAGACCTACCAGTAGTTCCTGGACAGATTTTTAGCCCAGCAGCTCAACAGACATTAGAACGTAGTGTACAGGCCAATCAGACCAGACAGCAATATGCAGATCTGAGGAGAGGTACATCAACTCGCTTGCAGTACAGGCAGACCCCTAGGAGCAGTGAAGCACCACAATTTCAAATTCCTACAAACACAGCAGGTGTCCGTAGAAGCCAGCCTCAGCACTTGGAAAGGCTTCATGGGGTAGAACAACCCGTTCAGCGACCGCATGGACAGGGCAGACAATCTTTTCAGGCCCCAAGGGGCAGAGCACCAACCCAGCAGCCTTCCAGGAATGATAAAGGCCAGAGACGCAGGACCTGAAGGTCTGCGGCTGTCCGTCGGACGCTTTTCTCATCAGCAGCTCAAGTACTGGGAGACAACAACCTCAGACACTTGGGTTTTAGCATTTTTAATTCAGGGGTACAAGTTGCAGTTCCGACGGCGGCCTCCCACTTTCAGAGGGGTAAAGATGACCACAGTCTCAGACCCCAACAGCATAAATGCCTTAAAACTAGAAATAAAAAAATTACTACAAAAAAAGGCGATCGAGCCAGTAAAATGGTCAGAACGGCTCAATGGGTTCTATTCAATATACTTTGTCGTTCCAAAAAAAGATTACCTGGAGGTATTACCGTTTCGCATGTTGCATGTAACAGATGTTCTCCAGTCAGTCAGACATGGACAATGGTTCACCACAATAGACTTAAAGGATGCTTACTTCCATATTCCCATCACCCCACAGCACAGACCGTTCCTACGCTTTGCATTCCTAGAACAGGTGTATCAGTTCCGGGTACTTCCGTTCGGGCTGTCTCTATCACCAAGGTCTTCACCAGGTGCGTAGCAGCAGCACTTGCCCCAATGCAGGCCAAAGGATTACAAATACTTCCATATCTGGACGACTGGCTTCTTTGCTCTCATTCTCAGGAGCAGGCAGTGGTAGATGCTGCTCAACTGCTTTCCCACATTGCCCAACTGGGCCTGGAAGTAAACTTCAGCAAGAGCCAGTTAACTCCAACCCAGTCCATAAAGTACATTGGGGTTGTATTGGACTCCCAATTGATGATAGCCTTCCCAACAGAACAGCGGTTGGATGCTATTCTGCTTCTCATTCGACGTTTTCAAAACCAAACCAAGCTACCATTCAGGTGCTTTCTCAGACTCATGGGTATGCTGGCAGCAACGGCTATGGTTATACCATTGGGCCTCCTCTCACTTCGCCCCTTTCAGAGATGGGTGAACAGATTGCACCTAGATCCCAGGAGACAAAGGAACAAGATGGTCAAAGTAACACAGAAAGGCTTTCTCACATTACAACTATGGAGGAGCAGAGCTTATCTAAAACAAGGAGTTGCTCTGGGCAGAATTCCATCTCATCGGGAGGTAGTCCAGACCGATGCTTCTCTTTCAGGCTGGGGGGCAGTCTGGCAGCACAAAATAATCAGAGGGCGTTGGAACTCCCATCAAAAAGGAGAGAATATAAATACCCTGGAACTACGGGCAGTAATGCTGGCATTAAAGCACTTTGCTCCGAATCTATTAGGCAGGCATGTTCTTGTCAGGTCGGACAATACTTCAGTTATTTACCACATCAACCATCAAGGGGGCACGAAGTCCAGCCAGTCTCTTCGAGTGTCACAGAAACTGTTGACCTGGGCCTTTCCTTGGTTGGCAAGCATCAGAGCAATGCACATACCAGGGGTAAACAATACGGTGGCAGATTTCCTGTCACGTCACAAGCCTCCAGAGGGGGAGTGGAAACTCAACCCAGAGGTGGTGGAAATGATATGGCAGCGGTTTGGCAGGGCAGAAGTGGACCTTTTTGCGTCAGCAACATCAACCCAGTGCCCTCTCTGGTTTTCTCTGTCAGAGGAGTCCAGCCCCCCAGGGCAGGATGCTCTAGCACACGACTGGCCACACCAGCTACTGCATGCCTACCTCCAATACCCCTGATATTGGCAACCGTTCACAGAGTCCTTCAAGGGTGCCACAGGGTTCTGTTAGTAGCACCAAACTGGCCGGGGAGACCTTGGTTCCCTATGATGCACAGCCTCATAGAAGGGGAACCCTGGAGCCTTCCCAGGAGGAGGGACCTCCTCCACCAGTTGGAGGGTCAGATTTGGCACCCAAATCCGGACCGCCTTCAGCTTTACATTTGGCCTCTGAAGGGCCAGAATCACTTTTGAGAGTCTGTGATCAGGAGGTACAAAACACTATAATGAACTCTAGAGCACCTTCCACCAGGAGTGCTTACGCTTATAGGTGAAAGTTGTTTTCTAATTGGTGTAAAGAGGAAAACGTATCCCCAGAACAATGTCCTGTTCCCTTGGTGTTACGTTTATTGCAATCTCTGCTGGAAAATAATCGAGCAGCTTCCACGCTGAAAGTCTATGTAGCTGCAATTTCAGCGTATCATGTTAGAGTAGATGGTCACACATTGGGATCTCATATCTTAATTACTCAGTTTCTAAGAGGGGTACAGCGATTACGACCTCCTCAAACAATTCAAGTACCTTCATGGGATTTGAAATTAGTCTTGAAATCCCTTACACTACCTCCATTCGAACCTCTGGAGCACAGTGACTTGAAGTGGCTATCATTGAAAACTGCTTTTCTTTTAGCCATTACTTCGGCAAAACGAGTAAGTGAGCTACACGCATTATCTGTCAATACAACCTGCATGCGCTGGAGTGCAGATAGTTCAGTAGTGACACTGTGGCCAAACCCAACTTTTCTCCCCAAGAGACTCCCAGTCTTATTCCAAAACCAAGCAATTGAATTGGCAGCAATTAATCCTCCTACAGAGGATACAGAAGAAGGAACTAATTATGGACTTGTATGACCAGTAAGAGCCCTCCGTTACTATATCAGAGCTACAGAGGAGGTTCGTCAATGAGACCAACTTTTTCTCGTTTTGGGGGCAGGAGAGGTCAACCCCTTTCAAAACAGACACTTTCACATTGGGTGGTTGAGGCTATCACTCATGCTTACAAATCAAATGGATACCCACTACCATCAGGAGTGAAGTGTCATTCCACAAGGGGTATATCAACTTCTTGGGCCGCACTAAAAGGTGTTCCCCTAAATGATATTTGTGCAGCGGCTTCTTGGTCATCTACATATACCTTTTCCAGATACTATAGATGTAATGTGGCTGCATTGGACACTTTTGAAACCGCTGTCGTGTTGGGACCTTCAACTTCCTAGAGGTAAACAGAGCCTCCTCATGACCTTGTGGCTATAAGTCATCCAGAGTAAAGCACTGCCTCTGGCGGTCAGGAAGAACGAAATAGAACGAGATTTACGTATGTAAATGCGGTTCTATGAGTTCTGGATGACCGCCAGAGTTCCCTGTCACTCGGAGTCTAGGCGAGAAGATTCCATAAGGACAGTTTGCAGGAAGTTACAGAATTAAATAGGGGAGGATCCCGAGTCTTCCTGGTCACGAGGGACTTTGTTTGTATTAGACTCGACCTGTGCATCTGCGATGGGATGATATCCAGTGTGAAGCACTGCCTCTGGCGGTCATCCAGAACTCATAGAACCGTATTTACATACGTAAATCTCGTTTTCAATAGCAAACTAGAAGAGAAATGCCAACATGGCCATGCGCTTCTACTACAACGTCACACAGCTTTTTGGGAATTTTGTTTGACTGACACCGTCGAGCAAACCAGTCAAGTGGAGAGGACCACGTAGCGTTCATTTTACTCACAAAAAGCAGCCACATGTTTCTGCAAGCACACATTTCTTGGTTCTCAGAAATGTATTCCCAAAGCCATTTTCCTAACTAGCGTGTGCTAATTCTTCGGTATAAAATAAAAACGTGTAACTTTAAATGGGCTATTTATATATCTGTACAACTAAACACTGGTTTTGTGGTCAAGTTTCACACACTGTAAAAAATGCTTGTCCCAACACCAGAGTCAGACAGATGGCAAACAAATTAAGAATCTACAAAAGATTCTAGGTTGAGGGGTTTTTTAATTATAAATTCCAAAAGCAATAATTAGCCAAAAGTGAAAATGCATTACTTAGTTATAAAATATACATTCTGAATTTATTAAAAACTAAAAACAACAACAACAAAACAATTAACATTAATGCAGGGATTGATCCATTAAAAAAAAAAAAATCAATAAGCAAATTATATGCAAGTATAATTAAATATGAAAAAATATATAAAAACATTGAATTATATTATTAGTCTATATTATATATATAGACTGAGTATAAAAAAATTGGGTCTGTAAAACTGGGAAAAAATAAAATATTTCATATAAGTAGATGACGTTTATTAATCTGTAATTGCCTATTTTCGATAAATGTGCTACTAGTATTTAATGTATAGCGTTTATAAATATTTAAGTACCAAAGCACTGTCAATGAAGATAATTTGTAAAATGCAAATTTCAGCAAGGAAACGGCTTGCACCACTAGCAGCTTGTGGGGACCCCCTAGTGGTGGCGGGGCCCTAAGCAGCCGATTAGTTCGCTTATCAGGAGGGCCGGGTCTGCCCAACACAAATTGATTAAGATATCTTAATTGATTTTACAAATTTAAGTAGATACAACATAATACAATTACGCTGTCTCAAAAAAACTCAAGAATTGTGTTGATTCATCTCATTATGTGGAAGTAGTTTGAACAAGTAGCAAAAATAATTTTGTGAGGGCATTAAATTGTCATAAATTGCATTATGGATGTGACATTTGCAGTAAAAACTTAAAACATAAATTCACAAAGAAAGCATATGTTAACATTATATTGATGTTTATATTTTCAAAAACTACTGACCACAATGTTGTGGTAGCTTGGGGTGTTGCAGTTGAGGTCCTTGGCCTTCAAATTCCTCAATCCAGTGGAGCATCTGTGGAAAGTGTTGGACTAACAAAGTCAATCCACAGTAACTCCACCTCACAAACTACAGGACTTGGTGCCAGATACAACAGGATACTTAAGGACCAACATTATATAATGCAGGTGGTCATAGTTTATCATGTACACATGATAATCATCATAGTTTCACATGATGCACATGATATCATCATAGTTTATCATGTACACATATAGTAAAGCACAAGTATTTACGGGATGAAGTTTGTTAGGTTTTGAAATTTAAAGTGAGATGAACCTGGTCCAAGTACCCAGCCTTTATTCACCTTATTCTCCGCGTACAAGCGGGCGTAGCCATTTGAGTAATTTTGGCTGGATACTTCCGGTCTTATTTACTTCCATTCATTTTTAGAGGTTAAAAACAGCTCGTTATGCTCCATGATGTTGCAAACTGATGTTTTCTTATTAAATTATTCTATTTTGTCTGTATAATCATGCAAACACTTGTTTGTAGAGCGAGTAGTTTGACCATTTTCAGCCGTTTATTATTCCTAGTCATTTCTCCCATAGCTAGGCGACTGAATCGGAAGTTCTAATGCAATCGCAAAAACGAGTGCACACTGCGCACTTCCGCATTAAAGAATAAGGTCAATACTGTAAAAATCACTTCTCCCATTCTCTCCCTTCAGTTTGAATAGCAGATGTAAACTGGAGATGTCTGTTTTGAGCTGAGTGTGTTCTCTTACTGATAATATCAGGAAACACAGAGTCTCTCAATCCATAGATGGTAATTTTCCTTTAGACTTCTGGCTCTTTTCCACCAAAGCTGCCAAAGCTTCTCCAAAGCTTTCCATTTGACAACAGAAAGCTTAGTACATCGCCTATAGGCTTATAACCAAGGCCAGACAGAATCTACAGATTTTTTTCCTATTTCTATAAAAAATATCTACTAAAAGACAGACAATGTTACTTACTAACTGTACTGTAAATAAATCATATAAGCATTTGCATATTGTTAAATAAAATTACAGAAATTAATATGTGTAATGTGTGTATTTATTTATTTTTTTTTAATATAGCAAATTTATTGTGTATGGCCATACACCCAAAGCGCTTCACAATCATTGGGGGGGTTTGTCTCTGCAGTGTGCAGCATCCACTTGGATGATGCGACGGCAGCCACAGGACAACGGCACCAGTACGCTGACCACACACCAGCACTGGTGGAGTGGAGAGACAGTGATAGAGCCAATTTGGTGGATTGGGATGATTGGGAGGCCATGATCGTAAGGGCCGATTGAGGGACTTTGGCCAGGACACCAGGGTTACACCACTACAAGAAGTGCCATGGGATTTTTAATGACCACAGAGAGTCAGGACCTTGGTTTATTGTCTCATCCGAAAGATGGATATATACAATATAAAGTATAAATATATTTACTCACATTTACATAAGTAAAACAGATTTTGTGTGGGCTTACTCATAACTAGGCCAACAGGGAATCTGTGCGCGCAGAAATCCACAGATTTCCGCTGATTTTTAACCCATCATTGAGTCTATTTATTTACTTGCGTAAATAAACATATATTTATTTAGTTTAAAATAAATTTCAGTAATATTATTGACATATTAATAAGTGTTCATATGATTCATGCGATTTTTATTTCATATATTAAGATTTTAGTTATGATACTCAAAAAATAATTTTGCATAAATCCGCAGATTTTTTAGAAAATTCTTCACAAAAATAACAAAAAATGTCATTTGTTTTTGGGGTAAGTTACTTTTAAAGGTAATACAATGTTGCTTATTTTATTTATTGAATTATTATGGATTTTAAAGTAGTAAGTTACTTTACTTTTGCATTCCTTTTTTCATTTGGGCTCTAGGCTGTTTTTTTGTTTTGTTTTAATTTTAACGTTCAGCCATTTTACACCAAAAATTTAGATGTGAAGTCAAGTGAATGAAAAAAGAAATTGTCAACTCTCATCGGGCATCACTGTGGCGCAGTGGGTAGCACGATTGCCTCACAGCAAGAAGGTTGCTGATTTGAGCCTCGGCTGGGTCAGTTGGCATTTCTGTGTGGAGTTTGCATGCTGTTCGCGTGGGTTTCCTCTGGATGCTTTGGTTTTCCCCACCAGTCCAAAGACATAGGTCAATTGTCTGTAGTGTTTGTATGTGAATGAGAGTGAATGGATGTTTCCCAGTGATAGGTTGCAGCTGGAAGGGCATCTGCTGCGTAAAACTTATGCTGTATAAGTTGGCAGTTAATTCTGCTGTGGCAACCCCAGATTAATAAAGGGACTAAGCTGAAAAGAAAGTTCAACACTCTTCAGCAATAAATATAGTTGTTGTTTTTTTCATTTAAATGCAATACAGAACCTGCATTTGCGCAAGTGAGATTTTAGTAAATACATTTAAAGGAATAGTTAAGAATAGTAATTATGGTGAGTACATTATGGGACAAATTTCATTTTTAAGCAAACTATTATTTTAAGTTAGAACTACAGGTACAGTTGCAGATATCTGCACTTTCGATTTCTATCACATGGGGGCAGAAGAGCTGTCAGTCAAAAAAATAAGAAAACAAATAACTGGCATTAACTTTTTAAAAGTAATTTTACCAATTATTCAAAAATGTAACCTGATCATGTGCCTCAGATTACTTGTAATGCATTAACCTGATCAACACTGATCTACAACTTTTCCCATTTTATAAATGTCATCAAATTATACAGTGCTCAGCATAATTGATGCACCTCATTTTGAAAATGAATATTTTTAGTCATTTGTCAGTGAAAATAGGCAATGTATTTTGGAGCATTTAAATAAAACTGATTTATTAAACAGATATATTTATTAAAATACTATTTTAGTCAGTAGTTCCAAACATATTTAGAAATTGAAAGATAATAAAGGGCGGCGCAGTGGCTCAGTGGTTAGCACTGTCACCTCACAACAAGAAGGTCACTGGTTCGAGCCTCGGCTGGGTCACATATGCTGGATAAGTTGGTGGTTCCTTCTGCTGTGGTGACCCCCCATATTAATAAAAGGACTAAGCCGAAAAAGAAAATGAATTAATGAATGAAGATAATACAATTAAAATCAAGGAAAATAATGCAAAATAAATTACTTAATGTCAACTAAATTGTTCACATTTCTTTCTTCTCTTGATTTTTCCTCTTTTTTAAATTTGTATTGAATATTTTTCTATAGCATAAATTTGGGTGGACTAGTTTTTGAACCATTATCGTAAGTTATCTTGTTGGATAAGCTCCAAATTTGACTTCAGTACTGACTAATCTAACGTATATGCACAAATATAATATTGTATAGTGTCCTATGCTGAGCACTATCTTTTAGAACAACCACAAAGCAAAAAAACAAAAAACACTGAAAATATGTAATGCTCTGAAAACATTTAATTTTTTTTGTTTATATCTCTCTCAGCTAAAGTTAAAATATTTGAATGTGTAATACATCTTGATCTTGTGGCATTAAATTAATAAAGAAAAAACAGACACTGAAATAAAAATTAACTGTCATGCAAATCTGTGATATACAGTTGAAATCAGAATTATTGGCACTCCAGTGAATATTTTTTATATATTTATATATATTTTATATATTTCCCAAATGATGTTTTAACAGAGCAAGGATTTTTTTTACAGTCAGTAAGTCTTATAGAGAACTAGAAAGTCTTGTTTGTTTGGGGTTTTTTTGTTTGGTTTTTTGGCTAGAATAAATACAGTTTTAATTTTTTTTAAAAAACATTTTAAGGTCATAATTATTTGCTTCCTTAAGCAATATTTTTTTTCGATTGTGTACAGAACAAACCATCGTTATACAATGATTTGCTTAATTACCCAAACTCACTTAGTAAACCCAATTAACCTAGTTAAGCCTTCAAATGTCACTTTAAGCTGAATACTAGTATCTTGAAAAATATCAAGTAAAATATAATGTGCTCTCATCATGGCAAAGATAAAACTAATTTGTTATTAAAAATGAGTTATTAAAACTATTATGTTTAGAAATGTGTTGAAATAAAAACTACTTTCCATTAAACAGAAATTGAGGGAAAAAAATACAAAGTCGGGCTAATAACTCAGGAGGCGTGTGTATCTACAATTGTATGTGTATCTACATCATAATTCTTTCTCAACTCCACACACATTGACAGACCCACACAAATGTGCATGAAGTGCTTGTTGTTACTAAAAAAATCACTGATTTTGTTCTCCTTCACGTGGTAATTGCTGTAATCTTAAGCCCTGAACAACTGTTAATCAAAGCGGTTCCTGGGACATCAGAAAGTGCTCAAGAGGATTAGCCTGTCATTTGCTCATTCTCACCCATTAAATGACTTGCTGAGCACTAATGAATCTACCAGTTTGAACATGTCCTGTGAAGTGACAGTGAGAGTGAGAGCTGTGAGGATTTCCTCTGATTGTTTACAGTCAGAAAAGCTCAAATTAAGCAGAAAATCAGTTAACTGATGTTTTATTGTGGTGAGTAACGGCATATCAAACACATTGCAAAGTCATTATGCAATCGTTTCTCAGTAAAGAATCAAGTGTGAATAAGTGTATATGTTTATAAAAATGTGTATAAAACATAGCTATAATGATAACTAGTAAATAGTTATATGAAATACAGTGTAATATTAAAAATTTATTGATTATGGTGATCATATACAGCAAAATCCTCAGAGTAAAATTTACTCAGTTCAGAGAACATTTGGTCCCTCTCTAAATTGAGTAAAATGTACTCAACAGCAGAGTTAAAGTTAATGAGACAATGATGGTGTTAATTAAGTGATGATTGAGCACTGATGATGAACACCTGCTGCTAATAAGAAGAAAGAGGAGAGAAACAGCAGTGGCTTTGCTCGTTGCTTACCTGTTTGACTTTACTTCTGTCAGATGTTCACAAAAGTCCATATGAGATTTAGAGAATTAACCGTTTTAGGTATTTACATTTTACAAAAAAATAAAATAAAAGGTTTTTTTCCCCTGATGTCACCATCGTGGAGAAAAGTGGTTGATTTACTTGGGCTCTTTGACTCGATTTCTGATGTTAATTTTTCTTAGCTTGCTATAACAAGTGTAAAGAGAGCAAAATATGATCAGGTTGACTGATCCTGTATTGATTCTTATTCTTTGTAAGAGTTACAGAATAAGAGGTTATGTTTGGCATTGTAAATTATGTATGAATGATGGCTCACCATATAACAAACAAAATTCAGTGTTTTTCAAGAGAATGGACCTCAGCTATGGTTTTATACATTTTTTTAAAAACACATTAACCATCTGAATCACTTTAGAGACGCAAACATCAATGATCAGCGTAGCTGTCTCAACAGTGGTTAGAGATTGTTTTATGGCTGCAGTGTATGCAATCGTACAACATTCATCCACAGTTCCCAGCATGCACTGTAGGGGGGAAAAAAACTTAACCGTAGTTGAGTGGCTGATTCTTAATGTCTGTGTGTTTTAATGTGTTTTATGATCTGATAAAGGTGTTATTGAGTTCCATTTTCTTGATACAGTGCTACTTTTGAGATAAAACACTATTCAGACTTAATAGGTCAAAACCAATTTTACTGAATAGACCAATGATTAACTCACCACAGAATTAATTATCCAGAGCACAATTGCTCTCTCTATACAACATTTGCCACAATACACTATCTGGCAAACAAAGATAAACTAACATTAGAAATCGAGTCAGAGTCCAAGTAAAGCAACTACTGTTCTCCTCAATGATAACAGCTTAAAACACAAAAAGTGGTGTTTTTTATTGTTATTGTAAAAAAATACTTATAGTTAGTTCTTAATAGTATTACTATATGGAATTTTGTAGAGTCTGGCATAAATAAGGCCAAACAGGTTGTTAAGGCAATCTGCTATTTGTAGAGTTGCTTAATGATGCTCTGCTGAAGTTTTTAAGAGGTTCAAGGTGTTTTATTTCAGTTTATTTCATCTACGACTGTGACTGAAGTCAGTTGTAGTTTTATGTTTCTCTTCTCTGGTTCTGCTTATTAGCAGCAGGTGTTCATCATCAGTGCTCAATCATCACCTAATTAACACCATCATTGTCTCATTAACTTTAACTCTGCTGTTGAATAAATTTTACTCAATTTAGAGAGGGACCAAATGTTCTCTGAACTGAGTAAATTTTACACTGAGGATTTTGCTTCATTTATTTACCTTTGGCTTAGTTCCTTATTTATCTGGGGTTGCCATAGCGGAATGAACTGCCAGTTATTCCAGCATATGTTTTATGCAGCAGATGCCCTTCCAGCCACAACCCAGTATCGGAAAACACCCATACACTCATTCACACACACACACACACACACACACACACACACACACACACAC
>CAIGQZ010033212.1:347800-363290 GCA_903798205.1 Danio tinwini
CACACACACACACACACACACACACACACACACACACACACACTATTCACTAATACACTATTCACTCAGCCAATATTAAATAATAAACATAACAAAAACTGCCTGCTGACGCATGGGTAAATCTTCAAAGGGAACAGTGTACTTTATAACCTCATTCACCTTATCCTGCTTGCTGTTTCATCTTAACAATAAAAACATAATATAAGGAAATTTATTTCATGTTGATATTCTGATTAACAGACACCAAATGGCCTCGTGTAGTTACATATTTATATGAGCGTCATCTTAAGTCTATGCATATTTATAACAAAACAGGGACCATAACTGCCTCCCTTCATTTTCATTGAAAAATACAAATTTTACCCCCTCTCTTTTGCTAAACATCAGTTTTAATAATCAATAATGGCCATTATAAAAGTATAATGTACAATAAATGTAAAGGCAAGCAATCAGTCAATGTGCAGAATCAGTGTACGTGGTTACATAAATTAATACATTAACTTATCTTTGCACTCAGCCAAAACAGAGTTACCTGAGAACAAGTAATTCAAAAGTCTGAAGAGTCGTTAAATAGAGACAACAAGATGAATTCAAGATCACATTTAATAACTATAGTGAGATCTAGCAATAGATCTTTGATGAACGGTCCGACATGCACTATACTCTCACCTGGGGTTTAATGTTTAAAGCACCCGCTGTCCTACGCAGCTCATGACAGTGTGTGTGTGTGTGTGTGTGTGGTCACGTGATGTGCGTTTTAAGCCGTGTAGTACGGACAAACAACTTTTCAGAACCGCTAAATGAAACGCCAGTGTGTTTCCTGCAATTTCTCTGCACCTCCCTTTCTTTTCTTCTCCATCTCTCTGACTCTCGACTATTTAGACAAACACACACCGACATTGCATGCTCACACAGAGCCCAAAATAGGAGTTTGTGATTGGGTCAGCCCAATGTCAATAAAGAAAAGAACCAATGGGCTGCAGATTATGTCACACGGGCCGGTCTGTCTGAAAATCTTAAACTGAGGTCACACTAGAGTTTAAGTTTGCGAAATTCTGTCGCACTGCGCTGTGAAAAGGGGCGGGATTAAACAAGATGATTAGGCATTAAAAAAGCGAGCGATTGCTCCGTGTTTTAAATTTCTGTTCAAAGAGATCATGTTTTGATCCTGGATTGATTTCAAGTAGTCAAGTGATGCGATTTCGCAAGTCAGAGTTCACCAAGCTTGAACTTTGCACCGCAGCGAAATGCGAAACTTGGCGCGCGACCCTGCGTTTCCGGTCTGACTCATTCGCGTGTGTATGAATGGAAGTCTATGGGGAGAAAAGTCCAATGTGACCGCAGCTTTACTTTCACAGCATCACAGATCACAGCATCTTCAATTAATTAGGCAGAAAAAACATAGGCTGCTAAGCATAAGATGATGATCAGCCTGGCCCAAAAAGTAAGTTGGCCCAGCGGGAAACTGCCCGGTCTGCCAGATGGCAAGTCTGCCACTGCAGTAATGTAAAAACAGATCTGGATCTGGAGTCTTCTCTATTAGTATTAACCACAAAAATTATGTACATTATTTATTCAGTTTATCCTTAATTGTGTTTTATTAACACCCTTAACCCAACCCTTAACCCAACCGTTACAGTAATGTAAAAACAGTAGTTGTACAGAGTATTATGTTATTTATTAAATAACTCAATAAATAGTATTTTTGTAATGTCGACCCCAACCCTTAACCCAACCGTCACAGTATTGTAAAAATATGAAGTATATTGTGTTATACAGTGTCACAAAAATGATGCTATACTGATGTGTGTATACCGGCATAGCTGTATCCTATCAAGACTTTACCCTCAGGGGTTAGCACTGTCACCTCCCAACAAAAAGGTTGCTGGTTTGAGTCCCGGATGGGTCAGTTGGCATTTTTGTGTGGAGTTTGCATGTTAATGTTTAACAAAAGATGAATGTTAGTTTTTGTTTTTCTCTTTTAATTTTCTATTATAATTTGCCACCATATTTTGGAATAAAAAGAAAAAAACTTCAAAATAAAGGATATAATTGTTATTTTAGTTATCAAATATGAGGAAAAGTTTTCTGTTAGTCAGGTTGTAAGCCCAGATTTTTATGTATGCAATTGATTGTGATCATATACATTTTGTTTCCTTGATTAAAAATCACAATGATCAAACCTGTCTATAAACAAAGCACGCCCATCAGCACACACACAAAGCACGATGCCCCCCAAAACGTCAACACACACAAACCACACCCACCAAACTAGTCCGCCCGCTTTCAATGTCGAAAAACGCATTTTAAGCCCCGCCCACCGGTTTGACTGCCCGTCCGAGAGTGACTGCGGTTGCAGAGACCGGTTCCTCCTTTACCGGACATTTATGGTGTGCCACTGGCCGTGACGTGTAACTGGCCACCGACGATTTACATAGTCACAGGGGATCGTCCGGTAAGTACATCGACATCATGGTGACCGCATGTAGTAGTAATGATATCCAGTCTCAAATAACATTACAGGTGTAGCTTTCCCATGACGCAACAGAAATGACGTGCAGCGAAAGCTTGTCGGTCCGGTACTGTAAGTTGATGCCAATTCAAACATGAAGGGCTTTTCCTCTTTTTGAGAGAGTCGCGGTGATTTCTTGGCAGTTTTGAACATAATGGCTGTGTCTCTGCAGCAAGTGAGCAGCCTAAATAGACAGCACAGCGCGTTTAATGCATTTTACGCGCTTGGTCTTTCAAAACGAGCCAAAAATGCAGTCTAGATAAGCAGCACAGCAGTTCTCGAATCGAGACAGCCCACATTCTGGACATGACGATAGTGAATCAGCCTGTTTACCCCCTGCACAATAAGTGCACGAGTGGGTACTCTTACGAGTCTTAAAGGGACCGCTCAGACAAAAATGACCAATGGTCCCTTATTTACCCCTTATTATCCTCTATGACTTTTGTTCTCATGCGGAATACAAAACATTAGGCAGATTGACAGCTTTGCTTTATTGACAGTAGTATGGAGTTTCATTTGTGCCAAAAATTATTCAACTTTTTATTTTGTACTTTACATGTATCATGTTCTACAGTCACCTTTAAGATAAATTAGAATACATTATTATGTATGTTCTCTGTTTACGTTCAGTTGCACTGTCATTGTTACTGTCATCTTTACTGTCTTCCATTAGGTCATATAGTTATCCTTCCAGTAGTCTTGTTCTGGCTTTCGTGGAAGTGTTTAGGTGTAATATGTACACACGTCTAATTAGAAAGCATGCAAGTAAATGCACAGATGACTCAGCTGCAAACTGCTGGAAAAAAACAAAGTCCTATCTACCAGTAAAGTACACATTATTATACAACCCATGTCAGGTGGAGAGGAAAATAGACTATAACTTATTTCTGTTATAACTCCATGTATCTCTGATGAGGACTGGTCCTCATAAAAATTCTGTCGATGTACTACATGTGGGACATCATTTTTAAGCGCAAAGCTGCTCTTTACAGTGGTAACTTTGGAAACCACTGTGTTTTTTAAAAATAATATTTTATAATTTTTTTTATTCATATTTTATAATAATTTTAATATTTTATTATTTTAAATAATATTTTAGAAAATATTTTATTTTGTTAAAAAAAAGTGTAGCATTTGAGAAAAAATGAAAGGGTTCTTGTTCACCTTAAATTTGTCTCATAATTTTGTTAAAAAAATCGTGACTAAATCACGAATCGTCAGATTAGTATCGTAAATCGTATCTAATCATGAGTCAGGTGAATCTTTACATCCCTAGCATCTGCCATTTTAATTCATATTCCCCTCAGTCTCACAGCCTTTTCACAGAAATTCAATTATTTTGGATACTTTGCTGCCAGGTAAGACTTTTATTTTGACAGCTTCGTGTTGAGTCATCTGTGAACATTTTTACCTGTTTTCTAATTAGATATCCGTACAAATTACAAACCACCAGTCACAAACAAACAAACAACACTACATAGAGCTTATACATCAGCATACAGTAATTTATCTGAACAAGTGATGACAGACAAGGACAAACATGTATTACAAAGCAGTTGATTCATTTTTGGCACAAGTTATACCTCATACAGTAGAAGTGAATGGACATTAAAGTAGTCATTTTGGCTTCCAAATAACATAAACGTGACAAACTATTCTTCAAGGATGATAACTCATTAGTTTATCTTCTGTTAGTTTCCCACCGCACAATACTTAGCAGTCAGCGTTGCTGATGTGATTTATATTAGGTGGCAGATTTTGATTCCATTGTGGTGTGCCCGGTTACTCATATGGGTGAAAGGTAAACACCTCCACCTATTTTTGTTTATTAGGCAGGGTGTGATTCTTTTTAGTGTGCATCACAGCATGTACACTACCTAAGACGTTAAAATTGTTCTAGACTTACATAACGTTAGAACGACTTGCGTTTTTGCACACAGCATAGTGAATGAGGGAGGTGAAAGACGATAGTGGGCCTGTGACAATGTCTACAGACAGAGAGCCTCCCGTCACCGCTAAACTCCTTCACCTCATGTTTCTCTCCACCTACTGGGGAATGCAGATATGGGTCACCTTCATATCAGGTGGGTGTGCTCGCTTCTGTTTGTTTGCTTGTTTGTTTGTGGTAATTTCTTAATTGATAGAATGTTTGTAGTGTACCTTTGCAAGTATATTTGTACAAACTCTACCCAAGATAAGATAAGCTAATGTCGATAAGATAAGGCTGTTTAAAAAAGTAATTAAACTGTTAATTGACAAACATTTTTTAGGCCAGCCAGAATGTTAGTGGCTCTCTTTTCTTTATTTGTAGTTTATTAAAGAAGAGTTTTTGCTGAAACTGTTGTTATTGGTAAATCATAAAATGCAAGTAAGGTGAATTTTTCGTCCAGTATACCTGGAAAAAACAAAAGAAATACCCTTAATCTTAATGTTCCATTTCTGTTGTAAATAAGCAGCATTATCTCATGTGTGAGTTTGTGTTTTGATTCAAAAGACCTCATCAGGATAATCAGAAGCCTAAGTTAATTTTGTTTTGCTTGAATTATTATTATTATTGTTGTTATTATTATTATTATTATTATTATTATTATTATTATTATTATTGTTATTATTATTATTATTATTATTATTTTGACTGTCCAATTTCACATTTATTTTGTGGATCACCAATCACAGTTTTAGCTTAAAAGTTTTTATAATGTTTTAGCAAAGAAAAAGTCACATTCATCTTGGATGGCCTGAGGGTGAATAAATAAACATCTGATTTGTATTTATGGTTGAACTTTTTAAAAGTGCACCGTCAGATTAATGTTTTTTTTTTAAAGTACACTTAAAATTTGGCATTTTATTGTTTTAAATTTAAAGCATACTTCAGCACAATTAAAGTACTTCATTATTTATGTCATAGGTCTAATATTTAACAGTAGTGTTATTTGATATTAAGCCTATTTTTAAAGTTAACATGTTTTAAATTGCAAATGTGTAAACCCTTTATTTTTGATAAATGTTTGTCAGTAAGTTTATTATGACCGTACATTACGTCACAGTTTCAAATAAAAAATAATTACAAATAAAACGTTTTCCAACTAATTTCACTTCATACCTTTAAACCCAAGCAAGTTTTAAAATTCCTCCTCCCTCAGTAGCAGTTGATGTCTAGTAGACTGGATTCTTATTTGGAGTAGGGGTACCATGTTTTTAAATAATTTATTATATAATTAAATAAATAGATCATTTAAAACATGCCAAAATGTAAGTGTATTATGCAAATGAAATTTCCCTAAATGAAGTTAACAAACTAAACAAAATGCATTTTTTCATTTAATTGTAAATATACGTGCAATTATATACATTTTTACACAAGTATATTCTTTGAAATGATATTTAAACAGTATGCTAAACTGTACTTTTATGTCATTTTAGCATAATTTTTGGCATTAAGTTCTTAAGTTTCAATTTTTTTTTGTTCAGGCTTTGTGATGGACAACCATCTAAACCGACACACATTTGGCTTCATTCAAAGCCGGCTTTTCCCGTTTTACCTGCATATCGGCTCAGCCTGTGCTTTCTTCAACCTCACCATCTTCGCCATGTACCATCCCAGCAACATGCTGGATGACAAAGAGGCCTTCCAGGTGTTTTTAACATGATTTTACTTTTGAGAAAATCTGTTTTTGATGCATATATTTAATAACAACAACTGAAAACCTTTTTTTTCTGACCAATTATAGTTTTCTGGAAAAGAAAAATTCTAAATGGCAATTTATATATTTACATTTTGCAAGAAAAGCTGTAGACCTTAATAAATTAGAACACATACTAGTTATTTACTCTAACCCTTAGTGGGTTGAACTTGAGAACTGAATCAGCCTGATTCATTTGCAAATAGCTTGGTTTGTGATAGAGCTACACAATATTGGAAAAATCCGGCATTGCGATATTTTGTTTTGATTGATCATTTAGATTGGTTGGGTTGATTTAGTAAAGGTGTGAGTCATGTTAAAAAAATTTAATTGGAAGAATAATTACTATAAAGCAAAGAAAAAAGTAAATAAACGGTTCTTTATGGTTTTCTGGAGTCAAACAGTATTCAAATACAGACATTAGTAATGTAAAATAATACTGTATAGTCTTCGTTGTATTAATAAATCAGTAATGTTTTCTTCATTAAAGTTACAAATGTTTTACGTTATTGTGCCCAAATGCTTCACACTTTCTTGAAATGCCTTTGAAACGCATGCAAATAATATTTTCACTCTGTTATGGTTTTACGTTGCAATGACTCCACAAATCTACTCAATTGTTAGTTGACTATAATCTCAATTCAACATTGCATGTCCTACGATGTGACTAGCGGACACGAACATTGCGATATCGATGCCGAAATGATATATTGTGCAGCCCTACTTTGTGAAGTGGATTTACAGACCAAAATCAAATCAAAAGAAAAATGTCCTCATAATTGTGTGAATCTTATGATTCAGCTGACTTTATCACACAAAACTGTTACCACTGGTAATGTGTATTCTTCTGAAGCTTTGTGAGTTACAAACAATACTTATATGAGAATTGTGACGCTTGCAAACTCCAGTCTTATTAATTTAAATTCTCTGGAAATCAGCGTTCGGCACATTTTTTTTTATAATTTCTTTCTTTTTTTGTAAATTATAAAAAAAAATCTTAAACAAAATTTGGAAAAGCTTTTAACCTTTATTCAAAGTTACAAAGTTACAGTCTTTTGACTGCAGCATATCTCTGGTTTCTCTCCAGATCTTCATTTTTTTCGTCTGCGTGACTGTGGCGGCAGTGAATGCCCAGTGGTTTGGTCAGATGACCTCTGAGATCATGGCAGACATGCACCTGATTGAACAGGCCTGTGGATTGGGTCAGGACATCGGACTCTCGTCCAATCGGGAAGCTTACGCCAAACTCTGCGAGACAGATTTGAAGTATAAAAAGCTGAGCGCTCGACTGTGGCTTTACCGCCTGCTGTCCTCGCTCTGTAACCTCTGCTGCATCGTCTGCAACGGATACAGCCTTTATTATCTGGCAGAAAACCTCACCACGCTCTGATGGCCTTCATGTCACATGCTGGAGTTGTGCTCCTACAATGCAATGCAAAACCCTCGGTTAGTGTCTGTGTGAAGACCTGCACTCAGGTACTGAATTACCTCCATCGGTGTCTTTTGTATTTATCTTTGTTGTGTTTCTTTAAGCTTGGATATTTGATGTACGGGGGTGTGCGATATTTATGATCTGTGAGCATATTGTTGGATTAACAATGTGTGAGATGATAATCCGTGTCACGTATTTAAAAAATATATTTTAGTGTCACAATTATTTAAAAAACCCACAAGGAAACAAAATGTGCTTGGAGAGGCTTAAAGCACTTATTGTTTCATTTGAATGTAGTTATGAAAGAAAAAACCTTTCCTTTTATTGTTTTGGTAACACTTTAGAACATGGATCTCAAACTGGATTCCTGGAGGGCCTCAGCTCTGCACACTTTTGCTTCAACCCTAATCAAACACAGCTCATCCAACTAATCAAGGTGTTTAAGACTATTAAGCAGGTCTGAGTTGGAGGTGTTTGTAGCTAAACTGCAGAGCAGTGGCCCTCCAGGCATTGAGTTTGAGAACATTAACTAAGTATAAATTATCTAGTAAAGCATTTATTTATCATAGTTCAACATTATCTAATGCATTATTAAAATCCAAAGTTATGCTTGTTAGCATAAATTAATGCACAGTAAGTATTTAACTTCAACATTAACACTAACGAAGGTGAATAAATACCATAATAAATGTATTACTAATTGTTTGTTCATGTCAGTAAATACATGAACTAATGGAGCACTATTTAAAAGTGTTACCTTTTGTTTTTAATATTTTTTACAATGTAGTAAATAACACATGAGTGTAATCACATACAGTATGTGACAGTTAAACATAAAAAAGTGTTAATAATTATTAAGTTATATTATGAATGCATAATTCTCGCTCACTCACTCTCCTTCAGCTTAGTCCCTGCTTTATCAGAGGTCGCCACAGTGGAAGAACCAGCAATTACTTTAGCACTTGATTTATGCAGCAGTTGCCCTTCTGTTTGCATTCTGTTTCGCAAGTGAAAAAACAGTTGTGCATCTCTGCAGTGTTTTTAACTATCAGTCTGTAGAACAATCAACTGAGTTAATGATTAAATGATCCAATCATAATGACACGGTGCGTTCAAAACTGGATATATCACCCTCAGAAGGGCAGTTCAGAGTAAAAACAATCATAGCCGCTAAATATAAGTTTTGTTCCAAACCAAAGTGGTTAAAAACGGCCACTTTTGAGGACCCTTTGGAATGAAGGATTTACTAATGGACTAATGCTGTGTTCACACCAGATGTGGAATGCGTGAATAAATCGCTCTATTCGCACGTAAATAGACACGTAAACATTTTGAGTTTACTTGATTCATTTGAGAGTCAAATTCACTTCACAATAGACGTGGATTCGCATCATGGGCAGGGTTTCTCTCTGTCCGGTGACTCTAGCTTTGTTGCTAAATGGCTAACATGAATTTTATAGAGATAGTAGCTGTGCTTTTTGAAGGCTGAAAAACAGTGTAGATTCGTTTGGCCTTGTGTCCATTAGATCCTGATTTCTGAGGTGCACCCAGCTCTGTGAGTTCATCAACTCCTCTAGAAACTTTACCTGGATGATGGAGGCTTTCAGCGGTGCTTCCGACTGAGCCGAGCCCAGTTTGATAAACTCCGGTGTCGGCAGGAGGATTTCCCCTCGGGACATCAACAACAGGCACTACGTCATAATCACGGCACGACATACAAGAGAAAGCTCCTGATTGGTTAACGCAGCGCGAATGTCTGCTGAAGTTCAGATTTTTCAACTGTACCATTTCTTAAAAAGCGCAAAACGCTTAACTTGCGCTGCCTCATTCGCGCGAATCGCATCATATTGCATCATATATCGTGCCGCAGGATGTCTATTCGCGTCTTTGCATTGACTTAACATATAAATGACTCGCGATTAATGCTTCATCCGCGTCTGGTGTGAACGCAGCATAATGGACACTTCGAGGCCCCATAATTTTAACACGGGGAATTTAATTGGTTTTCATTCAGAAGGGCTCACCCCATGTCCCAATCCCTTCGAAGCAGCCACTCCGCACTCTTTTAAAGGGATTAGGGCATACTGAGGAGTCATTTCAAATTGAGCGCAATGACAGTCACGTTTTGCCATTTTGAACGAATCATTTGAGTGAATGATTCAGTAGATCACTCATTAAGACAGGCACTTGTTGCCACCTACTGGTGGTTATATCATTGTATTTATTTATTAATGACAGGTCTAAATCAGCCAAGGTACCAGCACAAAAACACACTTCGCAAAATATAATTTAATCAAAAAAAAATTGAGAATTATTTTTTTGTGGTTATCGCACACCCCTATCACGTATTATGTGGAGAATATTTTTTGTATATGTTATATATGTACTGAACATTGAAATTTAAATAGGACGATGTTAAATTTTGCATGTACGATGTTATGCTTTGCATGGTAGAGGCATCAAAAAACAAAACAAACAATCAAACATAAAAAACTTGATGCAAACCGAAATGAAAAAAATTAGAATGTGTTATTATAAAGGGATTTTTTTTCAGTGCTTTATGCTTTAGAAATGTTTGTGGCACATAGTTAAACGTTTTCTGAAACTAAACTTCATTTATTTATTTCTCAGTTTGAACAACCAGCCTCACCCTTTTTTTGTACAGGGTGTGAATGTACAAACATGTTCAAAATGCGCAATCTTGCAGTCCACTTTTGCTGTTTAACAGCGATGAATATGCTAATTATGCTCTCGTTTGGCTGTTGATAATAATTTCAATCCAGCCAGCACTTGTTGCATCACTGAATGTTGTTGTTGTTGTGCATGTAATACAAGCTGCCTCACAAATACATACTATGTTAGCTATTGATTAATACTTCGAGCTAATATATTCTAAAATTGTGTAATAAATGTTTTGTATATAATTAGGCCTGTCACCATAATGAATATATTGACTTATCGATACACTTGGACATGACCTCAATCATTTTTGGTGATGCAATATATATCGCCCATACATAAAAAACAATTCTAGCAACATTTGTGTCAGTACGGTTACAAAAACACATGTGTGTTTGAATAATATGTGTGTGTATATACTGGTCAAAGACGAGATTGCATACAGAAAATGATTTTATAGACAGACAAAATCTTTCAAATAAATTTGTAAAATTAAAATGTAAAATCAATGTGACGGACATGTTTATATATTAGGGATGTCTAGATCCGATCACGTGATCGGAAATCAGGCCCGATCATGCGGTTTCATACTCGATCGAAATCGGACGGTAACTCCCAATCAGGACTCGAATATATGTGTGTGTGTGTATAGGAGTTCTTACTATTTTTAACACATCAATAGTTATGCGGTGACAGAGTTAGACCTCTTTCTTGACTTCACACGGACACAGCATCGCATGCGGCATGACATCACTTTGTTGCAGAGACGCTATTGGTTAAATGCCGGCAAAGTAGAACACGGAAGCAGCTTGAAGTGGAAATTTGTGTCATTTGTGAAATCTGTTTATTTTTTCCCCCAATTTCTGTTAACGATGAGAAGATTTTTCTCAACACATTTCTCAACATAATAGTTTTAATAACTCATCTATAATAACTGATTTATTTTATCTTTGCCATGATGACAGTAAATAATATTTGACTAGATATTTTTCAAGACACTTCTATACAGCTTAACGTGACATTTAAAGGCTTAACTAGGTTAATCAGGTTAACTGGGCAGGTTAGGGTAATTAGGCGAGTCGTTGTATAATTATGGTTTGTTCTGTAGACAATTAAAAACAAATATAGCTTAAAGGGGCTAATAATTTTGACCTTAAAATGTAAAAAAAAAAAAAACTGCTGTTATTCTACACTGCAAATAGTTTGTAATTTTATGGTTTATTTTCGGCAGCTGGAGTGCCAAAAACAAAATGTAAAATAACGAACATTAAATTACAGAAATTTCCTTCAATTTAAATTTCTATAATTCAACCATTGTTATTTTACAGTAAATTTCTGTAGTTTAAAGGCCGTTATTTTACAGTTTTTTTCCGGCACCCCAGCTGCTGGAAATAAACTGTAAAATTACAGATTTTTTTACAGTGTAGCTGAAATAAAACAAATAAGGCTTTCTCTAGAAGAAAAAATATTATCAGTCATACTGTGAAATTTTCGTTGCTCTGTTAAACATCATTTGGGAAGTATTTGAATTTTTTTTTTTCCAATTAGAAAAATTTAAAGGGGACTAATAACTGGTAATTCAAAATTTTATTTAATTTTAAATGACTGAAATACTTGCTGAGTAATTCTTTTTCCATGGATGGTAAAGAGTAAATATTTAAAACAACAAGAAATTTGTATTTTGTGACTCCACTTAGAGGGGTCTTTTAATTTTAAATGTCTTCAAATGATTTTGTTCTAAACATGTCTGAAAAGATGTTTTCTTATCTAAAAAAAAATCTTCTCAGAAAAATAATAAATAAAATGAAGCATTGTAATGTTGAAAACAAAAGAATTATCGATTTAAATTGACACTTTTATTGTTTTGATTCTGAAATCTTTGAGCCATGACCATACACATTAATTCTTAAACATTTATTATTACAAAGCCATTGAATATGAAATAAAATTACATTTATTTATGTATTATTTAATAAATATATTTAGAAGTAAACTATACACATACTCTTAAAATGTACTTTAAAAAACTACTAAAAAATGCCATCAAATAAATAAAACACATATTAAAATAAAATAAACTCAAATTAAAAATTGAATAGTAAAAAAATCACAATATTTCTGTTTATTTAACTGTATCTCCCATCAAACAATTGCATACTTAAGAGGCTTTATAAAAAAAATAAAATAAACATAAAATATCTGAATCCATCGGTTTGACCTTTGTAATGACAGATTCAGAACAAACCAGTTTATCTCTTGTTTGACCGCTTTTGCACTCTGTGCCTTTGCCTTTCGCAAGAAACATCTGAGTGTACATGATACACTGTGTACTTCAGTTTCTTTTTATTTTCTTATGTGTGTTAGTCATATAAAATTATGTTTATTCAAATATAAAGCCCCATGATTATATAAGCTACACCTTGCTTTGGAATGTAGCTTCAGTGGTTTTAGATTTGACCTGTCTGCCAATCATATTTCTGTATATTTATATCAGGTACAGTGCCTTGCACAAAGACATCTTCCTTTTTAATAGTACTGTAAGATGCTGGTGAGGCTTTGGGTTCTTCCCTGAAATAAGGAAGTATCAATGCAAATGAACCGGCAACTATAAAAGACTGTTGAAGGTTACATTTTACTGTATAAAGAAGACATAAATATCATCGAGTACAACATGTTCATTGGATTGGAAATACAGGTTAGCTTTATGCTTATTTCTGTGTTGTTGAAGTTCCATGGATTGTCAGTGCAAGTTTCATTCCTGTGTTTATAGATGAAGTAATATGTGAAGAAAATATCTGTCTGAATAAAAGGAAAATTCAACTTTTTTGGGAATTTTTTTTGGCTCATTTTACAACTAGTTAAACACCTTTCCCATTTCTTAAATACATTCAGACAATCTCTGGGTATGTCGAGAGTGCATTTAGCTTACCTTAGTGTTATGATTTAATAAGTTGTCTAGGCAGAGTAAACGTAACATTTAGAATATTATATCATTACTGAAGGAAATGGATGGAAATAAACAAGGACACAATCTTAACACTTAATTCATTTATTCCTCCATAAGGAAAAGTGATAAAGCCAACAAAAGAGAGGCATGTATGTGCTTTGTACAGTGCATTTGAAAATAAATATAAGAACTCATATATAATCAAACTAAAAGTTACAGGGAGGGAAACGGGACCAGAGTGGCGCCAAAGCAAAGAACTAAACTAAACCAAAAGCCACATAGACTAGAACACAAGATCTCTAAATTTACTAAAGAAAATAAAAATGTGAAAAAGAAACCGAAATCTTCAGCATATGCGACGCCGATAAAGTACACTCCCTAAAATAATAAACAAAAATACAAAAAAGCAGCGCTCACCTACTTACCTAGTGTTTCTGAACAATTCAAATAACTACGGGCAAAATGTATGTCGCGGGACTTAGTAACCTATTTCTTTTTCCCCAAAAAGGAATAACAAACTCTTAAACCATGTTGAATTTACAGTTGTAAATAATAGATCATTGAATTGGATTAGACCATTAGAATAAAAAAAAAAATAACAGTTTCGATAATTTTCCTATTTATAGTTTGACTCTTCTGTACAGTGGTGCCCCCAGAAAATGTTCTTAGGGGTGGCCAGAAGAGGCCGCACCAAATCTTGGGGTGGCACACACAAAAAAATTATGAATTCAGTGTAATGTTATTTTTTTGTTTCTGGTAATTGAAATAATGTGGTTTTAATTCATTTAATTACTCTTGAAATATTGCAATTTATTCCTAAAAAAATCTATAAAATTCCAATTAAATAAAATTTTAAAAATCTATTTTACAAACACTTTTCATATATAGAAATGACTTTTCATTTATTTTTCACATACTTTTATTGTACAGCATACGGTATATGCTATGTTTAAAATAATGAAGATTAATAAATTAAGTGAAGTTTAATTTTAAACTAATTTCGAGAGGAGCACTTGCTCATGATTGACTCAGCTGGCTCATATTAGCTAATCACGATCCTCCAATCAAAGGATCCCAAGTTCCTATATATATATAGAGAGAGAGAGAGAGAGAGTGCAGAATTATTAGGCAAGTTGTATTTTTGAGGATTAATTTTATTATTGAACAACAACCATGTTCTCAATGAACCCAAAAACTCATTAATATCAACTGAATATTTTTGGAAGTAGTTTTTAGTTTGTTTTTAGTTTGAGCTATTTTAGGAGGATATCTGTGTGTGCAGGTGACTATTACTGTGCATAATTATAAGGCAACTTAACAAAAAACAAATATATACCCATTTCAATTATTAACTTTCACCAGTGAAACCAATATAACATCTCAACATTCACAAATATACATTTCTGACATTCAAAAACAAAACAAAAACAAATCAGTGACCAATATAGATACATTTCTTTGCAAGGACACTCAAAAGCCTCCAACACCTATTCTGTTAGTGTTTTGATCTGTTCACTATCAACATTGCGTGCAGCAGCAACCACAGCCTCCCAGACACTGTTCAGAGAGGTGTACTGTTTTCCCTCCTTGTAAATCTCACATTTGATGATGGACCACAGGCTCTCTATAGGGTTCAGATCAGGTGAACAAGGAGGCCATGTCATTAGTTTTTCTTCTTTTAGACCCTTTCTTGCCAGCCACGCTGTGGAGTACTTGGACGCGTGTGATGGAGCATTGACCTGCATGAAAATCATGCTTTTCTTGAAGGATGCAGACTTCTTCCTGTACCACTGCTTGATGAAGGTGTCTTCCAAAAACTGGCAGTAGGACTGGGAGTCTAGCTTGACTCCATCCTCAACCTGAAAAGGCCCCACAAGCTCATCTTTGATGATACCAGCCCAAACCAGTACTCCACCTCCACCTTGCTGGCGTCTGAGTCGGACTGGAGCTCTCTGCCCTTTACCGATCCAGCCACGGGCCCATCCATCTGGCCCATCAAGACTCACTCTCATTTCATCAGTCCATAAAACCTTAGAAAAATCAGTCTTGAGATATTTCTTGGCCCAGTCTTGACGTTTCAGCTTGTGTGTCATTTTCAGCCTTTCTTACCTTGGCCAGGTCTCTGAGTATTGCACACCTTGTGCTTTTGGGCACTCCAGTGATGTTGCAGCTCTGAAATATGGCAAAACTGGTGGCAAGTGGCATCTTGGCAGCTGCACGCTTGACTTTTCTCAGTT
>CAIGQZ010033212.1:363690-378707 GCA_903798205.1 Danio tinwini
TTTCTACAACTATCTTCGTCTGGAAGAAACCCCCCTCCTCCCCTTCTTCCACCTTTTTATCCAGAACGGGTGGCATGGCGGCCCAGCGACTGACACCGTTGCCTCATAGCAAGAATTCCAATGGCTCTGGCTCTGGAGCCATCTTGTGTTTCTGTGTGGGGTTTGCGTGTTCTCCCCGTGTCTGCGTGGGTTTCCCCCAGGTTCCCCGGTTTCCTCCCAAGATCCCAAATATACTATATATTTTTGACAAAATAAACCTAAAACTCTTTTCTAGTCTCGCTCTCAGGAAGTTCACCTTAGCCTCAGCCGCGGGGGAGTTCTGAGATCGTCATGAGCTCAATCTCACCTCGCCCCGCAAAAGTAAGGAGCCCTGGACTCGAGGATCCCTTGGGCTCAGGGCTCTCTCCCAGGACAGCATGCCAAACAATCTTTTCATAAATCATGAGCTAAGCGTGAACTCTTGAATTAATGAAACAAATGAACAAAAGGCATTACTATATGCACACACACTCACTATACATAGTCTAATAATATAGTTTATTCATATTCCTTTTTGAGGCTCAATATTACTAATAAAGCTTCTTCTATTAATGTACCTTAAGGTAAATATTAAATTGTCATTGCTGTCTATTGAAGGTGTGTGCGTGCTGTCAACAACGATCAGGGAGGGGCAGTGAATCAGCTAAGTCAGTGGCAACAATAAATCCAAAATAATTTAGTGGCTGCTATTTATTTGTTGAAATATTGTGAATTTACACAAGTACAATTAAAATATTAATATCAACTGCAAAATCATATTAGGGTGGCCACAGAGGTGGCCAGAGTTTACACAGGGGTGGCCATGGGGGGCCTCTGCTTCTGTAGTTACATCCTGTACTAAGACAGATTAAAATGAAAAGTTGCTGTTTTCTATAAAAATATGGCTAGGAACTATACTCTCATTCCGGCGTAATAATCAAGGAACATTTTGCTGCTGTACCATGGCTGCAGCAGGCGCAAAATAGTCCCTAGCTGGGTAATTAGGTAACTGTAATGCGTAACATCATTGTGTTGGTATTAGCACCCAATGTAACTAAAGATAGGTTAAGCTTTAAATAGGAAAGTTATCAAAACTCTTCTTTGAAATTCAGCGAGATGTTAATGGTCTAATCCGATTCAATGCTTTAAGCTAAGCTAAAAATGCTTCCGCAAGACCCGAAGATTGGTTAAATGGATTGAAAAATGATAAAAGTCAGCTGTCTATCTCTGGGGGAGTTGTAAAATGAGTCTAATTGCAAAAAAAAGTGGAGTGTTTTCTTTCTAGGGGTTATTTCACTTACTGTAAAAAACGAAATAAAATAAAAATACACACCATTTACTTACCTTCCAGCTGTTTACACTAGTGTGGTTCTATTTTAAAATAGTAAAAATGCTCCTCGCCCAGACTACTGTTTTTTTTATTGAGTTCTCTGTCCACACAATACAGAGTAAAACGTGGGATATGTGACCAGTGCTTCTCAATGGACAGCATGTGCATATTTTGCCGGTTTTTGATGCCTACCGGTTATATATTAGAGGGGTTTGAAGAATCAGGGAATGAGTGATAGTGGATAGCTGCACTTTTTTTTTTTTTAAGTTTACTTTTTTTGTGCGTCCACCTTGAAGCGGATCACATGCATTTCTAAATTAAAACAGCATTTTCAAAATTCTCTGTTTTCATGGGTCGAAGATGCTTGGGTGTTGTAGACACCATGCATAACCATATAAAAACTTGTGTTATACATTTTTTAAATATCTTTATTTATTTTTCATCAAGAAAAATTAAGCAGTACAAACAGGTAGATAGAGAAAAAAAATATGCACACTGTCTTTATATTAATGTGACTAAACAAAACTATGCAAAAAATACAGTACATCAACCTCTAAGGAAAAAATAGAGAATTTTTGCTTCAAGCATAAATGTATTCATATTTATTATATAACTCATGTTTTTTTTTTTTTAACAGAGTCACTAGTGTAAACGACACGTCAAAGTGATTCCAAACCTCTTATGAGCTTCTTTTTTCTGTTAAACACATAAGAAGATATTCTGAAGAATGTTGGAAAACAGATTACTATTTACTTTCATAGTAAAAAAAATCCATAAAAGTCAATGGATGATCTTTTTTTCATCCATGTAAAGCTTCTTTGACACAATTTACGTTGTAAAAAACAGAAATTATTTTACTTGTCGATGAAATGTTTCATTTTTCAAGTTAACATATTTTGTGTTCGGTGTGAAAAAGAAACTGAAACCAGTTTAGAAGAAGTGGAGGGTGAGTAAATGATGGCAAAATATATATATTTTTTTAGTTTGGGGGTTGAATTATCTCTTTTAAAAACAACTTTTTGCTAACACAACAGGACTGGTACAACCGCTGTGTGAATGAACTGTTTGTTTGACCAAAGGCAGAGTAGAAGTGTTCAGGAAAACGGCTTGAATAATTGCATCATTATTGCAATTCCATTTGTGTAAAAACATCACATCACCTTTAAAAATGTAGACTAATGTCTGAATCTGTGATGAATATAAAGCTGTTGTTGTTATTATTGTAATCGCTATTATAACAGTTATTGTTGTATATACATGTAGTGTATGGAAATGGGCTGAATGTTTTTGTTGTGGTTTGTTTTTTTTTTCAAATAAAAGACACTGTAAATGTGGTTTGTGAAGGAAAATCTTGATTTGGAGTTTAATACTTTAATGGCAAGTATGTTTAACAAACAATTCAAGAGTTCACACTTAGCTGATGATTGATTACAAAGCAAGTTTGGCATGCTGTCCTGGGAGAGAGCCCTGAGCTCGAAGGTCCTTGAGCCCTGGGCTCCCTCCCGTTTGCAGGGCGAGAGGGGAGCTTTGAGCTCAGGTAGATCTCGAGACTCCCCCCTTTTGATAAGAGTTGTTGACGTAAAATAATTGCTATGAAGAGATATGCTGATGGATAAAAGTTTGACAAGTGCTAAATTTTGATTGATCAATTAACTTGTAGTGCATGATTTTTGGAATGTGGGAGGAAACCGGAGAACCCAGGGAAAACCCACGCGTGCACGGGAAGAACATGCTAACTTCGCACAGAAACGACAGCCGGTCTGTTAAAGGACTAGAACCGGTGACGTTTTTGCTGTGAGGCAATAGCGCTAATCACCGGGCCACCGTGCCGCCCCATGGAAGGAAAGGTGGAGGAGTAGGGGTGGAAGGGGGGATTCTTCAAATCGAAGATGACTGTAGTAAAAAACCCTGGCTCTTTATAGTGGGTTAGGAATCGTTTGATTGGTTGGTCATACATAGTTGATGCATCGCCAGCCGTGTTTAATCATAATCACGTGATCCTCTCGAAATTAGTTTATAAATAAACTTCAATAAAGGTATAAAAATAAGATACAAATAATTGATCATTTATGTCAATAAAAAAACAACAGCTCTTATTATGAAATTTTTTACACAACAACGTTTTGAGGGCCTTAAAATGAATATTGTGTATAACTACAAAACCCTGATTTGGTAAAATATAGACTTATGCGTGTTCAGTAATGTGAATACATCAAAAGCAAAACAAAGGTGGACTATAGTGTGCAGATATGTAAGTGTTTCCGTAAAAAAGTGAACAGTGTCTGTGTCTGAAATCACATACTTCCATACTATATAGTACGCTAAAAACAGGTGGCACAGTGGGTAGCACGATCGCCTCACAGCAAGAAGGTCGCTGGTTCGAGCCCCGGCAGGTTCATCGACGTGGGTTTCCACCGGGTGCTCCAGTTTCCCCCACAATCCAAAAAAACATGTGCTATAGGTAAATTGGGTAGGCTAAATTGTCAGTAGTGTATGTATGTGAATGAGTGTATGGATGTTTCCCAGTGATGGGTTGCAGCTGGAAGGGCATCCGCTGCGTAAAACATATGCTGGATAAGTTGGCGGTTCATTCCGCTGTGGCCACCCCAGATTAATAAAGGGACTAAGCCGAAAAGAAAATGAATGAACGAATGAATCTTCCAGCGAGATTCTGAAGTGCGCACCTTATTGACGCTGCTAGAGAATTCATTAATGGGAGTGAAGCGATGCAACTGATGTGGGTAGGTCACGTGATGATGACAAAATAGCGGATGTGGTACGTTCAGATCCATTCATACTACTCACATTCATACTGTATAAAACATACTTTTCTAACGGTCGAGTAGTACATTAAAATTCAAATGCAGTCCCTACTAAGTAGTAGGCGATTTCAGACTCAACCCAGTGTTATCATATGCAAAACCTTTCAAAAGTGCAAAGAAAAGACCCTCATTGTCACTAATTTGGGAATGCAATGTTTACATCCACTTACTTTATACGCATTTGGTAATATAGCAAAAAAAAAAAGCTTCATGGAAATGTCGATACGCATACATTTTGAAAATGCTCATAAAGCTTCACTCAGCTTATAAATGCTTCATGCTTCAATCAGCTTATGTGCACAACTGACTAGGCTAAGATACACTTTTGAATCTATAAGAAAAAGATGTGCATAAGCTACAAAGGAGTTGATGATGAGTACGTTAGGTTGGGCTGCGGGGAGCGTTTGCCGCCCTCACTATTATGCCAGACCCCTATTATGCAAGTGTTATGTTGATGTTGTGGATGAAAGTCAGTACGTTGGGTTGGGCGGCGGGGTGCATTTGCCACCCACATTATTATGCTGCTCTAGGCGGCCGCCTAGGTCGCCTCTATGGACGCGCCAGCCCTGTTTCAAACGATTATATTTGTATTACCAAAGCCCACACAAGTAACAATTTTACATCTGTCACATCCATAACGGAGACATGTCACATCCATAATGAAGCTTTTTCCTCATAAATGCAAAAAATGTTAAAAATCAAATAAAATCAATAATTTTTGTTCTATAGAGAGCCGACTCTTATCATTTTGATTAGCATTATTTCTTTTGGGTTGTGCAGTTTAATTCACAGTTTAAAACATACTTCTGCAAAGTATAATGTATACTGTAAACTCAGTAGTTAAAATATAAAATATGTTTACAAATTTATATTTTTCTGATCCTATACCTCAGTGGTTAGTAGTTTTGTAAAATATAGACATGTTTCAATATAACATTAACATATACTTTCTCTGTGAATTTATGTTTAAGGTTTTAACTGTAAACGGTACATACATAACTTTAGAATTGCTCATGTGATAACAAAAATGGGTGCGATGGAACGGCATTAATGGACAAACCAGACCGACCACACTGCACAATTTCTGAAATGTGGTCATTCTAAAATCCTTCAAAGTCTGTCATTAAAGAGGTTCAGTATTATTAGCTACCTCACAGAAGTCTCATTAGCGGCTGTGCTCCCAAACAACTCGCTTCTCCAAAAGCCAAAGAAGTTCATTGTGTTCCGTCTTCTTCTGAGGTAATTTATTTTATAGGAAAAAAGGCACACAGTGGCCACCGCAGCAAATTCTGTTTTTCTTTTTGAAATTAGGCGCCAGTTTATCAGTAACACCGTGGCACTGTGACACGCGATAAAAGCTATCTTTTCTCCATGTAAAATAAAATAGTTTTTGTCCTAGCCACCAGGGACAGCGACGTGCGAAATTTCTATTTTAGTTTCTATTTCCGCGAAGTGGTGGCAGAACAACAGCAGGTAAGCTACTACTGTGATAAAGGTAAAGTTTGTGTGCTTTATTTAGTGTTAAATGCTACCAATGTGAGTTTAAATACCATTTTACACAACATTTATTGCCATACTATTGAAAAAAGCAGCAGGTAATTCACCTCAAATCTTGAAAATAAAATAACTAGCGGACGGTTTTTAAATGAAACTGTGATTCTAGTGCAAATCAACAAAGTTAATTACTCTGTAGATTAGATTAAATGTTTCTTAAAAATTTCTGTAATGTCTCTATTAGTGCATACAGCCATATCGGCTTGTTAAGTGTGACGTCACGCCACGCAAAGGGGCTTCCGGGTCTATGCGCCATATGAAGCTGTATGGGGAGACTCAACAAATCATAATAAATGTATACAAAGTGATGTTATACTTTCGAAAATCATGATCACAATATATTGTATATAGCTATGCCTAATATCCGATGGCCAGAAAATGATTAATCTTTTATAAATTGTTAAAATATTAGTGTCTGTGATGCAGCAAGTCCAGAGACCCTATGTTTTTATATAAAATTGACTTTAATGTGTCTGATATGACTAAAAAGTGGTTATAAACGAATATTTTCTAAATTCAAATTAGCGGCTTGGACCCGGAAACAGTATTTCAGACGTCACCGATATGTCATGACTCTACAAGAGGATTTCTTGTTGCTGATATCTTGTTGTGTCAATGGTGTAAGTGACAATTTTTTGTATACCTAATTTAATATTGAAAAAATATACAGGGAGATTCAAAAAGAATACCACAACTTTGAAAAACTGTATTTAATCAAAGAAACATGATGGGATCTTGAGAGAGTACTTAACGTTTTTTTCAGTAGAAAACAAGTTAATAGATATTCAATATGACTCCCTCCAGACACTCGAGTGACAACAACCCGATACTCGAACTCACCATCTTTGCATTAACAACAGAAATGAAGGTTATATAGGCCAACAGCGCCCCTAGTGATTAAATGAGTAACCAGATGAAAATTCAGAGCTTCCTTAAATCGGCGACAGAAAGAGCTTAGCTCTCCATTTCTTCTTTGCACAGTTCTCAATTTTCATAGTTACAGTATTTTATCACCCTGTATGTCATTAACAAATTATGAAAATACCAACCCATGTTCATTCTGAAAACGTACCTCTATATACATTTCTGGAGACCGCAATATACATCCCAGGGGTCCCTTTTTTTAGCAGTTTTTGTTTTCGCGAATCCACAAGAGGCCGCTGTGTAAGCTTTTTGAGATCTCAAATTTCTCTCGCAAGTGCCATTTACACCTGCTGTTCTCACGTAAACCCACCAGAGGCCGCTGTTGACTGATTGTTTGACAGACTGAATGACTGACCAATCGACTGACCCACCCTCCTCCTTCCCTAAACCCAACCAATTGTATTGATTGACCCGCCCACCCACATCCCTAAACCCAACCAACAATTTTCAAAAGCAATCCAGAAAAAGAAAAGCCCTCATCTGATTTTTACCACGGTTTACCACATTCTCACCCTGTTATTTATGTGTTTATTATTTTTTTGGATTCGGTTTTTGTCTTACCTGTTTTCTGGAACTGTTCTTCGCTGGACTCAAACATCATGGTCAACTCCTCTTTGCATCATAAATCTGCCGACATACATGGCGAGCTAACGGGACAAACTGGTTACAGTGGGAAAGCCATCCATACGGAGGTAATCGGTCAGCAGGTAAGCGTGAAAAGGAACGGCGTCATACCGCACCCTAGTGTTCGATTGGAAAATGAAATGCAGCCATACGTACCTCCCGCTACATAATTCGCAGTATCCAGAAACTTATATAGGGCTACGTTTTCATGTTGGAAAATACAATCTCCTAATGTCCTTACAAGTAGCTGTAGCTGTATTTATAAACTGATTTGTCTATTACTGTAGAGTTCTTGCTTAACAAATGAGGAATTTAATATTTACTTATGCTTAATAAATGATTCATAGTGTACAATTATTATGAAGTCTTAATTATTATGAAGTCTTACCAAAAATAGCATATAGTACCAACAATAATTAAGTGTCATTAAAGTGGATAACAAAGACTCACATTGGACCCCGGGTTAATTCTAAACCCTGGATACAGCGGCTGAGCGAATGCAGCCCAGATTCTGTGGATGAGATTCATTGAGTCTGTGATGCTGTAAAATGCCAAAACCCCTGCAGAGTAGTCGACGTAAACTCCAACTCTGTGAGCCCACTGCGTTTTGGGGATTTTGGTTTCTCTTCCATTGTGCCAGAATGCATACGAGCCATCAGAGCACACCAGGCTCCAGGACTGAGCGTTGTGTCCAAATGCACACTGGCTGCTCTTTCCTTTCCTGCTGATGTCTTCGTAGGACACTGCAATGTGAACCGGACCCTTTCCGCTCCACTCGGTCTCGAAATAACAGCGTCCCGACACGCTCTCTCTGCACAGGACCTGGTAGTAGCCGTCAAAGCGCTCTGGGTGGTCAGGGACAGATAGATAAGTCTTGCTGAACGTTGCCTGAACATTATCTGGGCAGATGATGAGGTTTTTGTGAGCTGTATTCAGGTCGAGTGTTAGAGGGCCCGAATCTGAAATACAGACAACACATGTGGATAAATGTGAGAGATGTTGATATTGAATTTTGTTGCATGTATGCATGCATGCATGTATGTGTTTGTGGTTCTGGTAATATATTCATCACATACTGTAAATCAGCGGCCACTTTATTAGGTACACCTGTCCAACTGCTCCTTAACGCAAATTTCTAATCAGCCTATCACATGGCAGCAGCTCAATGCATTTAGGCATGTAGACATGGTCAAGACGATCTGCTGCTGTTCAAACCCAGCATCAGCTTGGGGAAGAAATGTGATTTAATGGCTCGTTTCCACTGAGTGGTACAGTACGGTACGGTTCGGGTCGGTACGGGTCACCTTTATCAAGCTTGCGTTTCCATTACTTCTAACAAAACAGATGCTTTAAACATATTAATACTTGTTTATAAATGTTTATTACTAACATTTCTATGAACATGATTTGATTATAACTGCAGATCAATGACAGTGTGACAGTGTTACAGCCTACTGTAACGTCTGCAATTATATAAAATAAATAAATAAATAAATAAATGCAACATATATGAACACATACAGACCCTTACAGTCTCCGATATGTTACTAATTACAGATAAACGACACACAGCATACATTAAGTCCTTATTTGAGTTCGGGAATCCTTGTAATCCTGTCGGGCTTCTCCTTTTTTTCCGCGCTTCACTCTCGCGTTTGTCCTTTTCTGTCTGAATGGATCAGATGTCGAAGACACTTCATTAATCACACACACGTTATTATTATCAGCTCAAGAAGTTTGTTATATCAAATCTAGACGTGAACGCGAGCTCCCTGGAGAAAGCGAAAAACCGCTCGCACTTTTAGACGGCCTCATAAAACAACAACAGGACACGGCAGATTCCTGGCTTTGTGGCTGTTCATCAAGACAACGACAAGGTTTGTTTTGAGCCCGGGTCATCCATGTATCATTATTATATGCATATAGTTGTCTCGGCTGTGCATTTAAAAACATGGCGGCTCCATTGTTTTGATTCTGGCTAGCTCCACGAGATCGTGACGTATCTCTGTAAACCAATCAGCGTTCAGCTGCGCGTGTAGCTCCACCTTTGGGTACCCTTTCTCGTCTTTGGTACCCTTTCGAAAGGGTGCCGAAAAAGTGGTACGGTACGGATCGGTTCGGTACGCTTTTGACAGTGGAAACGGCCATAAAAGCGTACCGACCCGTACCGTACCACTCAGTGGAAACGGGCCTTAAGTGACTTTGAACGTGGCATGGTTGTTGGTGCCAGACGGGCTGGTCTGAGTATTTCAAAAACTGCTGATCTACTGGAATTTTAACATACAACAATCTCTAGGGTTTACAGAGAATGGTCTGAAAAACAGAAAATATCCAGTGAGCGGCAGTTCTGTGGGCGCAAAAAATGTCTTGTTGATGCTAGAGTTCAAAGTAGTTGGTTCGAGCTGATAGAAAGACAATAGTAACTCAAATAACCACTAGTTGCTCTAATTACAACCGAGGCATGCAGAAGAGCATCTCTGAACACACAACAAGTCGAACATTGAGGCGGATGAGTTACAGCAGCAGAAGACCACACCGGGTGGCACTCTTGTTAGCTAAGAACTGAGACTACAGTTTGCATAGGCTCACCAAATATGGACCATAGAACATTAGAAAAACGTTGCCTGGTCTATGAGTCTCGATTTCTGCTGAAACATTCAGATGGTAGGGTCAGAAATTGGCATCAATAACATGAAAGCATGGATCCATCCTGCCTTGTATCAACAGTTTAGGCTGGTGGTGGTGGCGTAATGGTGTGGTGGATATTTTCTTGGCACACTTTGTGTCTATTAGTACCAATTGAGCATTGTGTCAACGCCACAACCTGAGTATTAGTGTTGACCTTGTCCATCCCTTTATGACCACTATGTACCCATCTTCTGATGGCTACTTCCAGCAGAATAACGCATCATGTCATGAAGCGTGAATCAACTCAGACTGGTTTCTTGAACATGGCAATGGGTTCACTGTACTCAAATGGCCTCCACAGTCACCAGTTCTCAATCCAATAGAGCACCTTTGGGATGTGGTGGAGCAGGAGATTCGCATCATGGATGTGCAGCCGACAAATCTGCAGCAACTGCGTGATGCTATTATGTCAATATGCACCAAAATCTATGAGGAATATTTCCAGTACCTTGTTAAATCTATGCCACGAAGAATTAAGGCAGTTCTGAAGGCAAAAGAGGGTCCAACTCGGTACTACTAGGGTGTACCTAATAAAGTGGCCAGTGAGTGTATATCATAGCAATCTATCACATAATAGCAACACAATTGCAACAAGTATAGCAAGTAATTTTTGACCTTGTGGGGTCTTTTTTTTGTACACATGATGACCACGGCATAATTCATCCAAAATAAAGTATGAAAATGTAAGAGGCGTAAGAGGACAGAAAATACTGTCTGTACAGTATATAGGAGCATATGTACATCTATAGGAATTCCACATAAAACATGACATCTGAATGTGTGTGTGGTTGTGTTTTGATTTATGTGTTTACAAGGATAAAGAATTGTATAGTGACATGGGGTATTACACTGTTATGGTGGTTAAATTCTAAACACTTAAAATCATATTTAGGGTATTTTGACCTTCAAATTTTGCCTCAGGTTTCTTTTTTTTACAGTAATTAAACTGGTCGGTCACACTTTACCATATTCGTGAATATAAGTTAATGTCCTTATTAACATCATCTAATAATGAGCAATACCTGTGCAGCCTTCACAATTTTGTTGTTAACATTAATGCATCATGAGTTAACATGAGGTGACGCAGTGGGGGTAGCACAATCGCCTCACAGCAAGAAGGTCGCTGGTTCGAATTCCAGCTGGACCAGTTGGCATTTCTGTGTGGAGTTTGCATGTTCTCCCCATGTTCACGTGGGTTTCCTCCGGGTGCTCCGGTTTCCCCCACAGTCCAAAGACATTCGCTATAAGTGATCTAAATAATCTAAACTGGCCATAGTGTATGTGTGTAAATGAGAGAGTGTATGGATGTTTCCCAGTACTGGAAGGGCATCCGCTGTGTAAAAAAACATATGCTGAAAAAGTTGGTGGTTCATTCCGCTGTGGCGTCCCTTGATGAATAAAGGGACTAAGCCAAAGGAAAATAAATGAATGAATGAACATGAACAATTACTGTAATACATGTATTGTTCAGTGCTTAGCTCATGTTAGTAAAGGCATTAACTAACAAAAACTAATACAACCTTATTGTAAAGTGTTACCAACTGGTCTTTGTAAGCCACATATAGAAGTACATGTGTTTGTGTGTGCGTTACTTACATTCCAAAAACTGCTCTCTGACTTTTGGTTCAGGAGTTGGAATAAACTTGAGGCTTGTAACTATTAAGACAAAATGCAAACATTAGTACTATTTTTATACAATTTTTGATTGTTTAAGAGTAATTTGATCATTTTCATGTTTATACTGAATATCATAGGAAATGTAGACCTATACTTACTATTATGTTTTATTAATAGTACATAAAACACTCTTTATAAGCGTTTTAAAAACACTGTTGTCACATGAACTCAACACAAGTGTCATCTTATAGAGTTACTCTTTTAAACTTTAATAAAATTATTTTGTATAAGAAATTTGGTTTCATTTTCAAAATTCATGGTACATTTTACGTAGTTTACGTTAGTATTTTTTAATGCTAAATTCAATATTTGTACATTACATTTTGCAACAAAAAAGTCAAATTCATTCAACATTTAATGTTGGTCATTTCATATTATCGTTTGCAGCACTGTTGCCAATAATTACATTTAATATTTATTTTTTATCATTTTTTAAAATAATTAATGTGGTGGAAATTCATTTATATACATTATAAAGATCTGTTCTTTTATTCCTCCATGGATGTACTGTTTAAGTTAGACCAAGTGTGACCACTTTAACATCTGTTTATCACCAGACAAGATCTGGATAAGTACATGGTGATTTAACAAGCTATATGTTCAGGTTGGGAGGTAAGACTGAAATGTAGATGGTCAAAAATAAAGTTGAGCGCTGATGTAACTGTGATTCATCCTGTATGTCAGTGATGACCTTGTGGGCATTACAAACTAGATAAAAAGAGAATGCACTCTGTTTCGGCGTCTCACTCTCTGCAGAATCCTGTGTTGCTGTATGATTGTCTGACCTTCTTTGCAAAGAATAAAACTTTAAAAGACACTTTAGGCAAGAATTTGTCTTCTTGACCACTGAGAGAGCCTCCTTAAAAAAATTGCAGCTACAATTAACAAGCAAACAAATAAATGAATAGATAAAGAAATAAAAACTAAACCTATTTAATGTAAACGGTTTGCTTATACTAATAATAGTAATAATCATTAAACAAACAAGCAAATGTTAGTGTCAAATTACTACATGCACAAGTTGCACCCTGTTACTATCTTGAAATGCACAGTATTTAGTCAGCATGCCATTTCAAATATATTCACATGACGTCTTACCTTTTTTTGATAATTTCCCCAATTTCTTCTGGCACAGATCTTTAATATCCTCATTCAGGTATGTGAGTTTTCTTGCCACCATCTCGAAACAGAAGTCTGGATTAACCAGAACTGCAGGAGAGGTCAGCAACTCAGGCAGACTGCACAGCGTTTCATAACCCTAAGATATATAATCAAATAAACTATTATTAGGCAGACTACAGTGATATATATCCAACAATAATAATGAACAGTATGTAACTTCCCAAACATGTTTAAGTAGTGAAAACAAGCATTAACTGATGCCGACAGGAGTCTGGTTCCGGAAGTAAACCAGTGAACTCCCTTCAATTTTTCCATAAGGAACTTGTTTTTTAACCTTTTGTGAGCTCTAAGATTGGAATTAATTCTGTTGAACCCATCTGTTAGCATTATTACAAATGACTTTTAAAGCAATCATGCTTAATGGTGCAATTTGTACATAAAAACTACATTACCCATGATGCTGTAAAGAGAATTCTCCAATCAGAGTCATAGTCAGTTTAGCAACATCCACTCCCATAAAGCACAGCAAATGTTTCAATAGTAAAAAAAAACAGACATCCCAAATTTTCCGGAGGCTCCAGAGGTCTCCCGCATATATAGTGACTCCCTGATGCCCACGAATAAGATATAATGTCCCAAAAATGGAGGCCACAACCACAAAGAAACTCAAACTCCTATACTGTATATCAATACTGTATATCAGGCACGTGCAGAGGTGGGGGCTTTGGGTCATTGAGCTCCTGCCCTTTTTTCTCCTGGAGAGAAAGTGCCCTTTTTTCCTGGTAATAATAATGTTTTTTTAAATACTACTACTAATAATATAGTATACGTTAATGTGTGTTCTATTTAAAGACAGCTTTCTTTGTCATACAATAAAAATACATTGTTACTCTGTCTTCAAAAGTGAGGTGTCAACAGTGGAGTAACGTTTATCAGCGCTTATGCCAACGCCTGTATCCGCACTGCACACAGACTGCATCTGGGCCATAGCTTTACAGTTTGGCCCATACACACACTGTGCAGACGGTGTGTGTGTAAAACATACATTACCAGCTGACCTCCGTTACGGCAGCACGATCTTGACAGAACCACCGATGTAAAATCATCCATCATTCATTTATATTGTGTGGAGGTGAGTAACGGTTAGAGTACCTGAGGCTCACATTTAACGTCAGCTATTTATCCAAAAGTTCGAAAGCAAATAGGCTATTTTGTCTAACTAACATCTCCCTGAATAACAACCACGTAATAAGTTAGCTAAAGTTTAGCCAGGACAATATCTTAGGCATACAAGCTAATGTAATGGAGAAATGACAAATGTATGTTGAAAATATTGCCCTCTCATTTTTGCAGTCATTTATTCAGAATATGTAATGTAAATTGAAGCTATAAAACATGTCCTATATCTTCAAAATATTGTATTATTTTGTTCAACAGACAAAAACACTGGATAGTTCACCCAAACATTTAAATGTACTCACCCTCAAGTGGTTCAAATCTTTGTCTCTTTATTTTGTTGAACACTAAGCAATTAAAGGTTAAAAAATATATTTTAAAGAAAGCTATAAACATAAAATCATTGACTTCCACAGTAGAAAAAACTAATACCATGAAAGTCAATGGTTACAGGTTTCCTGCTTTCTTCAAAATATTATTTTGTGTTCAACAGAAGAAAAAAAAATCAAATAGGTTTGCAACAAGTAAAAGATGAGTAAATGGTGACAGAAAAATTTGTTTTAAATGAACTATCCTTTTAAGGGTGAGTATATGGTGAATTTAGGATGAAATCTCCTTTAATATATTTTATTTATGTAAGTACAATTATTATTATTATTTAATAAAAACTGCCCTTTTTTCCACTTGAGCCCCTGCCCCTTAAAAGGTCTCTGCACGTCCCTGCTGTATATCAATACTGTATATCAATATTATAAATCTACTGTACTGTATATACATACATATACATATATATATATTAGGCATGGTTTGAAAAAGTCAAGGTTTTAAAACCGTCAAAAATTTCTGTAACACCGTTCCTAAGGTATAAGTAAGATATTTTATTTACATTTAAAAAAAATTATAGGACAACAGTATCTCTAGCAGAAAAAAATATCCAACGATGCCATTTTAAATTTTAAAAACAACCAGTGTTTTTGAAACAAATGAAGACAGCAGAAGTCAATAATTCATTTGAACTATTTAGCCAGACATGTTTACTGTTCCAGAATATTATAAATGTTTCCCAAATTAAAATATAATGT
>CAIGQZ010033212.1:383707-426643 GCA_903798205.1 Danio tinwini
TGCAGGAAGGTAGATCTCCAGGAACAGGATTGAGCACCCCTGGTTTATCATCTTAGTTGTGTAAATATATATAAGTAGTTAAGTTATTGAATTCATATAAACTAATGATAACTAATAAAACATTATTGTAGTGTTCCAAAGTAGGGTAAAGTAGCCTATATAAAAAAAATCATTTAAAACAGGATTTAATAAAAAAAAAAATTATTATACATGATTTAAATATATTTGACCTATATTTAGGCATGAACAACACATCTGTTAAGCATTATTAATCTTTGTTATTGTTAACTAAACATAATATATTAATGTTAGTGTTAGTTAATGCATAGGTTAACATGAACTAATGGTGAAAAATGACTTTGTGAAGCATTACATAATAATCTTTAACCCTAAACCATGTTAACAGAGTTAACCATTGTTAGTAACACATTAGATAATGGAGAAAAGTAGTGTAGGTAGCACTACAATAAGGTTCCTAATTCCCTTAAAAAATGCTTTATTACTGATAAATCATGTTAGTAAAGAGTCCACAAACATGAGTAATGTGCAGATTGAATATGAGTCATTGTTCATTATTTAATCATGCTAATCAAAGCATTAAGTAACACGTTACTATATTTGTAAGTTTACATTAACAAAGTTTTAAGTGTTGCTGAATAAATGTGTTGTTCATTGTTATATAATAATGAACAAATACACCAAGGTATGTTTAAGTAAACATGAACTATTTAAGCTGTTAATGTATAGAGTTACATTAGAATATATGAGTAAGTTAACATTAACAAAGATTATGTAATCCTGAACAAAGTCCCTGTTCACCATTAGTTCATGCTTAATGCATTAACTAACACATCAATGTATGTTAAGTTACCATTAACAAAGATTAAGTAATGCTTAAGTAAAGATGTGTTGTTCGTGGTTAGTTCATAAAACATTTACATTAACTAAAACAAACCATTTTGTGTACAATCATTTTAAAGTGTACAATCATTTCAAAACAATTATTTTTTAGTTGAACAGTTCTTTATACTGCAGCATTCATTAACAAAGAGTTTGAATAAAATATTAAAATACACTATAGTATGGTTAAAAAACATTATAGTGTTTACTATAAATTACATTGGATGAATGTAGTCTATGAATTAATCGCTGATACTTGTAAACACTTTTCATTTACCATTTTAAATGCAATGGCTACTTGTTCCACAAGTATAATGCAATTATTTAGGTCTATCTGATGATACAGTGTACTACCCACATGAAAATACAATACTATAGTAAATCACAGTAAACATTAGCCTACAGTGTTTTTTGAACCATGGGCCTACTATAGTAAAGTACTCAATATTGTGGTACAACTATAGACGCTAACACAACAGTTGTAGTAATATAAACAAATGACCCTGTAGCTTTCTACAACTATATTATACTATAAACCACAGATTACTGTAGTAAAAACGAAAGAATACTACGCATTTATTAGTTGACCATTCACAATAGTTATTACAGCGTAAAAAATGTCTGTATTACAGCGTAAAAAATTTTAACAGTAAAAGTCTGTACAACCTACAGTAAAAACCTGATAAATGATTAACGGCTCATTTCTGTACAAAATACGGAAAATAACTGTAACAGATCTAACCTTTGTTTTCGAGAAACTAATCAGAGTGTCTGAAATCTCACCACACACCCTCATTTACTAGTCCCTAAATTAGTCAATTAGTTTAGTCCACTAGACAGAGTGAATGACCACTAATGAGTGAGTTCAGACACTGATGAACACCTGCTTTTAACAAGCCCAATCACTGAAGGAAAGAACAAGAAATAAAACTACAGACTCACACCAAACCAACTGAATTAAAACAGAGGATTAAACAACTCCATTAAATAACAGCATTAGCAGCTTCACTGATTACAGTTTGACTTCAATTCTCTCATATCTGCAAGAATATTTGATAATTAACAGGTTTATATATTTTTATTGAAAATATTTCATTTGACCTAATCATCATGGAGATCAGAGGCTGCTTTAGTTGAGCGCTTGAACTTTTACTCCTCTGTCTTAAATGATTCTCTGGCTGTTATAACTGTGCTTTTGAAACTCATCAGTTAAAGTAAGAAAGGCAATGAGAAACTATACTGTGTGTAGTTGATCATTACAGAAATAATTTTTAGTATTTTATAAGTTCAGCCATAGAAAATAGTTTTATTTGATATTGTTTGGGATGTTACAGATTCCCATGGAGGTTCAGCGAACAATTGAGGAATTAATAAGAAATTAAAATTTTATTAGTTTCGTGCACAAAACCTTAAGATCGCCAGCTGCACATTATGACATACAGACATCAAGAATCAGGATATAAACTTCAACCATAACATGTGGCATTCATTTCTCTCTTATAACTAACAAGATATTCAATGAGTGCACAAGCAGGTGAAGGAGGTTTTAATATCATACTTAATCTTTTCAGACTTTTTTTTTTCTTTTGGCTCTTCATGCTATTCAAATAGTGTGATCAACACAATTAATTACAGCAACCAAAGTAAAAACTAGTGTCAGAACAAATAGTTGAAGAGCCTAACTAAAGCAGACTCTGTCCTCCATCATGGTGACTTCAAATAAACAACAGAAATTTTATTAACAGCTTTTGTTTATGTGACAGAAATAAAGTCAAAGGTCAGTAATAAGTGAAGCTCCTGATATTTGTGGAGTTGTTTAATGATCTCTGCTGAGATCTTGAGAAATGACATTTTTATTGTGTAATTTGTTTTTTTTTCTTAATTATTATTTTATTTAGAGTTTTATTCTCAGTCGATCTTTGGTTTTGGCTGTGTTTTGTGTTTTATTTCCTTCAGTGATTCTGCTTGTTAACAGTTGTTCATCAATAATTCTCAATCCTCCTTTAATTAGACACATAATTATCTCATTACCTTCACTGTCTGAGTGTTCAACCCTCTGTAGTGAGGACACTAGTGAGGATTTTGCTCTGGGATTTAAGGGGTTAAATGTGTTTGATAAAAAAATACAGACTGTGGAATGTATTTTTGACGAAAATATTCTGTAAACTGAATTTACAGTAGAAAAACAGTAGATTACTGAAAACCACATCTGCTGGTATTTTACCGTAAAATCAAGAAGAAAAAAAACAGCAAAATACTGTAAGTTTTTTGTGTCACCATTGTGGAGGATAGTAGCATCTGGGTACAAGTCCAAGATGAACTATGAGTGTTTGAGGTTATGCTGCCTCTTCTTTTGTTTAAAGGTAACTATGTAGTTACTAATGCAGTAAAAGTCTGTTTGTTAATTGTAAACACACATGAACACATTAGTGCATTGAATGACTTTACGTTTTTATGCACTAAGCTATGTTTTTGTGAACTAAACATTGTATCAGTTCATGAAATACGGCTATTTTCCGTAAATTTAAACAATTCTATAAACTTCCGTATTTTTTACGGAAAATTCTGGCAACCAGTTGCCGGTATTTTTCCGTAAATTTAACGGATTTTTTAAACAGCGTAGTATAATTTAAGAACGCTATTTACTTTAGACGAATAGCTAAATTTGAAGAAACTTAACCTGTTAGAGTCTTGACATTTTAGCATCGCGTTTAAATTCCCACACGTACCTCACAGAACTTTTCACAGAGCTTTTCTTCTGCGGTGTCTTGGTCACCTTTAGCTCCGGCAGCAGCAGGTAGAGTAGGAGAGCGGGTCCCAGTGTGTCTCATCTTCTCCACAACCTCGGCGAACAGTGTGTTTTTGTTGAGGGCAGGCCTCGGGTTGAAGCTCTGTCTGCACTCCGGACAGCTGCACAGCTTCCTCTGGCTCTTCTGCTCCCAGAAGCTCTTGATGCACTCCATACAGTAGTTGTGACCGCAAGGAATGGTTACGGGGTCCCGTAGGAGATCCATGCAGATGGGACAGCTGAACTGTTCCTGGTTAACAAAAATACCAGCTTCTTCTTCTGCCATATTTTACAGTAAACCAAGCGTAAAGTGCGTATGGCGATTGCCTGTGTGGTCCCGCGAGCGACACTTTCTGTATACAGTATTTGATGTGAGGTTGTAATGGGAGGAGTCTGTATGGCAAGCCGTTTAATCTATAATCTATTCATTTTCCACCATGCTACTACTTTTAGATACTACAGTAGTATCTTTTTCATTAAAGTAGTACTTCATTATCTAGTTCTTATTAATTCAATATTTGTAAATACACACTAGTGGTTAGTTATTGAATATATAATGTTTTCATTTCAATATATTTTAATGCATTTAAATTAGCAATAATATGGAAAGTTAGCCTACTTTTAAAATATAATGCATTGGACTTTATGTAAAGTGTTACTTTTAATATATGTGTTAGGATTTTGTGTGAAACTTTTTTAAAGTCCCAATGACCTGGAAGCTGCAATAATTATTATATTTGTTTTCGTATTGTGATGCAGCTCCTAGAGAAACTGAGTTTTAAATGAGCAAACAGTGGACGTGGCTTGTTTTTTTCTACCGTGGGCTGACTACATGTAGTAAAGTAGGCATTCATTAAGAATAATCGGGAAAGGGGTTGAACTAGAGTGTATGGATGTTTCCCAGTTATGGGTTGCAGCAGGAAGGGCATCAGCTGCGTAAAACATATGCTGGATAATTTGGCGGTTTATTCTGCTGTGGAGACCCCTGATTAATGAAGGGACTAAGCCAAAAAGAAAATTAATGAAACTAAAAGTTTGTTTTGATATGTGCGTGATCGGTGAATATATGTTTATATTAAAACAAGCATGCATATATTTGAGAAAATGCTTTTTATACTTGGATACAAAATAAACATGCATATGATAAAATTATATATAAATGTAAATATCTCTGCAAAATGTTTTGTATAGTTTTTATGTATGTGTTTGTGTTACATACACTTGTAACTTGTACAATGTAATTTTATATCTTTACAGTTGAGGCACAGCTCAAACAAATCGTTTAGCTCAGCTGTTGTTCAGGAATACATATAACATAAATATGATGCACAAAAAGAAAGTTCAACACTTCAGAAGTTCACAGTTTGCATTTTTACAGTTTTTATTCATTTTAAGTTTGATAATAAATCTGTTTTCTTGTCTGTGAGATGAGTAAATAATAGAAATAAAATTAGAGTATCATTGTTACAGATACAACACATCTATTAATTCATTAAGCATTAGTCAATAATGGGAAAACAACTCGAATTACTTAAAAAATTCGATTTTTTTTCGAAAATTAAAAAGCAATGATTTGAAAAATTATTGAAAAAATGATGAATGACTATGATTATGCAACTTGCATTAGTTTAACACTGGATACGGGTTATTCACTATAGTACTTATTTCAATAGTTACTGTCCTATTGTAAGTAGTAACAAATTTAGAAAAATGTCATAAACCTTTATGACTTTCGAAGACAGTATTCCATTTATGACTAGTGGTTATAGCAGTAGATATTTACATTAGATGTCGCCTACGCTGTTGTTGTCTATTGGAAGGAATCCGTCAATAGAGCGGCCATTTTAGTACAGGGTAGCGCTCCTTTGAAATTAATGTGGGATCAAGGTGCAGTGGAGGACTGGCCATCTAGAGCCATAGATATATAATCATGCATATATCTATGATCGTGAGTTTTCCTGGTGGTCAGTGTGCAAATATTGTTTAAATTGCGAAAATTTTTATTTTACATCACTCTTCTACATCGATGGACAAGAGATCGCAAAGGCATTCCTGCACAAGAGTGAGTGTTTGTGTGCATGGAAATGTATTATCCTTCCTGTTAAATTTTATCTAATCCGTGTCCTGAAACACATCCGCTCTCCTTTTTTCATTTCTAATTCTAATGAAGGGAGCAATTTGTTTGTGAATGAATCTCCGTAATGAACGACTCGTTCACTTGGCCGACATTAATACAAGTTTCTGGCTTCACAGCATCTTGTTGTCATTTCATTTACATTATTTGCTTATTTTAATTAGCAATACTAGCATAAGCCTAGTATTTAGTGCGAGTTGGTGCTACTTTGCCTAATGGTCAATGCAGTAAGTGTCTGTATTATCATCAATATAAGCAAACAAAGCACAAAGGCAGAACATTTCATAGGTAAGATTTCGTTTTTGTATGTTACGAACTTGTTTGCCACAAAAGTTTGTAACATACAAAAACATAAAAAACGAAATCTTACCTATGAAATGTTCTGCCTTTGTGCTTTGTTTGCTTGTTACTAGAAATGTACGCAGCGCTAAAGTCCAGCATCTTCACATTGGCTTTAGAGTCTTGACTAGTGCAGTTGAATGACATGTGTCCTGGGAGCACTGTACAAATGTGGCGGCGCTATTGAAGCACGCTCAGGGTCCGTATGCGATATCTAGTGTATATATCTATGATTGCATTAGTGACTATCTTTTTAGATCGTAGGCATTCTAAATGATCAGATACAAGTACTTATTCATTAGATATGTTTAATATATGATTGTAGTTAATTATTAGGTGCTGCTATTTATTAGACCCCTTTTGTAAATATTCCTAGTTACAATTCTGACATTACTAGTCAGATCAGTTTTTTCCCCACTAATCTTAATGTGACTACTCGAAATGGCAAATTTAATGTCAAGCCACATTTTAATAGTGAAAGAAATAATAATTCTTGCCATTTTAACAAGTAACATTTAATAAATGCATATTAGCAATGTAAAAAAATTGTTTTATAATAAATAAGAACCAGTAACTATTATCTAAATATTTAATGATTGACTATCTATTGATAAGTAATATCTAATGATAGGTACTACTATCAATAAATGTAAAAAATAAAATGACATATAGTGTCTAATTAATAAGTACTAGAATTTAAAACAAGGGTAGTCACATAAAAACACTGAAAATGTTTTTAAATTAATGATAAAATAGCCTGCCATAGAGTCTGGTTATTGTGTAATGTGTATTATGTGTGACTGTGGTCATGTTTCAGAGGGAGCCACAGAGTCATTAAATTATTGTTGTTGTTTTGAAAAGAATAATTCCATCTTTACTTCACAAAGCAGTGATTCACAGCTTCGAGTATGCAAGCAGAGTTCTGGAAAGATCAAATCTAAGGATCATGCTGGAGGTTTCAGCATGTCTGTTCATGTCCACCCCATGAATGAGCGCATAATGACATGTCTCATAAAATGCTTTCTGGATTATTTTTGCACTGTTTATGGGAGATAAACTGGGTGTGGGTGTATGGAACGTGTGCACAAACACATAGGGTGTCTGTGTATAAATGATGCATCAATTATTATTAATGTTTTAAGTGTGTAAAATGTAAATGAAATGCTGATTATTAAATCATAGATGTGAAGCATTGTATTAACTGTATGATAAATTAAAGTATAAAACCACAAACAAACTTCTAAGAATAAAAGAAATTGTAGAGTACCTTACAACATAGTTCTAAAACAGCCTTTAATTGATGATAAATATCTCTAACATTATCTTTTAATCTATGCTTGTATAAATACAACTCTATTATGTCTGTGTAGGCCCTATGTGATGGGCATTAGTGCTTTTAGTCACTTTACTTGACAGGGATTGACAATAAATATCTGTTTTTTTTTTCTTTAAAAATTTTTTTTGTGTACACTGAGAAATGTACGGTGACCGGGAGGGGACGTGTTCGACTCACTTTTCATGATGTTCCCAACTTCCTACGACATATTATCACGTTTTCACGAGTTGATGTTCCAACAACAAATCATCATGTTTCCACGAGTTGTATTGTCGTGGCGACAAAAAAATAAGCCGAACACGTCCCCCTCCTGGTCACTGTATTGAAAACGCTCCGGGAAAAAGGGAAAGGAGACATCTGAAAACGAAGGCATGGCTGCCGACATTCAACTACACAAAGTTTTACACGCACGCCGCGTTCTACTACAGATAAATTAGTCCGTTAACTATCACTCAAAACAGTTGCCATGGTTACTAGTAATGTTTAGGAAAAACGCATTTATTTCGAACTGTGAACCCGAGCAGTGAGTAAACAGTTTGACAGGACCTAACCTGACGGTTTTTATCGGTATAACGTTACACATCACATCCAGCGTTAACAATAGTGATCAAAAAGCTCGCACCTGAAGAAATGACTGAACCAGCAGGAGGAAGCAGTGGAAAAGGTTCTTCTTCTGTAACGTTAATCACTGAGAAAAACAAACCAACTGGTGAATGCAAACAGCTTTTTCACTACTTTACAGTATTTATTTATTTACTCAATATTTATTTATTTAATCATTTACTTTTTTAATACAGTTACAGTTTTTTATGTGTTATTCATCTATATCTAGGTTATTTTAATTATTTGGCAGATGCTTTTATCCAGTGACATACAAATGATAACAACAGAAGTAATCAAAAACAATGGAAAAAAGGTGCAGATAATACAATAATTCCTAGTTAGTAAAATACAGTATACAAATGATATGTTTAGACACATGTTGGGGGGGTTAATCCTCCCAATTAAGGCTTGATCGCCCCTGAAGGACGTCAAAATAAGATGTGTGGGGGGTGAGCCATTTGAAACTGAGAAAAAATGTTCACTCTGATCTGTATTTTAAATATAATAATGTTAAAAGTAGACATTTGACTACTACTATAACAGTTTATGGGTTGGGGTTAGACTTTTATTTCAAAAATGTGTATTAATGCAAATAGTTAAATATGTTTATATTGAGACAATATTATGGATTTACTTACATATTTACATTTAAATAGGACACAACCCTGCTGAAAAAAACAGCATATGCTGGTAAGGTATGTTTTGATGCTGGTCTTGCTGGTTTTAATGCTGGTTTTGCTGGTCTCGATGCTGGTTTTGCTGGTCTTGATGCTGGTCTTGCTGGTTTCAGTGCTGGTCTCAATGCTGGTCTTGCTGGCCTGAGTGCTGGTCCTGACCAGCATTGAGACCAGCAAGACCAGCATTAAAACCAGCAAGACCAGCATCAAGACCAGCATTGAGACCAGCAAAACCAGCAAGACCAGCATTAAAACCAGCAAGACCAACATACCAGCATCAAAACATACCTTACCAGCATATGCTGGATTTTTTCAGCAGGGGAGGTGCACCAAATTACAAATTTTGCCCAGTTTTTGCCATTAGGTAAAACTGAACAGTTTTTTTTCTCTTCGGTATTCTCACTTTATTGAAAAGCTCTTATGGTATTTTGCCAGTATCAGAACTTGTCCAGCCTCTTCACCTGTGTGCATCGATCTGCAGTGGCTGTTGGACCACATAATGTTTTTTTTTTGTTTGTTTTTTTCAGGCAAGAATGTGAGAAAGGAGCTGTTTTGATTGCAAATATGTTGCTCATTTATAAATATAGTGCCTATTTGAAAGTGTTTGGATGATTCTCACTGCCTGCCGAAAGCTCTCCTCTGATGACTGCTTATTTAGGAGTCTAATGGATATCTGTTTATTAGTGCATTGTGAAAGTTATCTGTTATTTACTTCAGAGCAAATATATTTGACTTCAATGTTGTTTTATAGCTAAATATTATGCTGAATGAAAACTTCAACTTTGTATTCAGAGACTGAAGTGGATCCAGTGGACGAAGGGCCATCATGTGTTCCAGGCCCAAGCTGCAGTAACAAAGAAAGTAAAATAAAAACAGAACTTTCACTGCTGGAAATGCATATTCCTCATGGCCCAGGCAAACTTTGGAATCACCTGGGGGAATGTGCACTTGACTGGACACCTGTCACTGAAGTTTGGCCCAAGGTCTTTATAGGAAACGAGTAAGTCTGCAACACTTTTATGGCACATTTTACCAAATCATGTGATAAAATAGTGCAGCCGATACACAGAAATCAAATACAATGACACTGTATGTCTTTTATTAGAAAATGTAGAAATTATAAAATTTTTTCCCCCACTCTCATAAAAATTAACCATGGTTTATGTTTATCAACCATGGTCTTGCTACTTTGACTGATTTGCATAAGCACAGTTTTACTACACATATAGTTAAAACATGCTTTGTGTAAAGAAATGTTGGCTGATTTGTGGTCACTGCAGTTCAAATACAATATTGTTTTCTTTTTTTTGTAGTAAAACTACAGTATGATTAATTTTTCGAAGGGCATTGAAATGCTTTATGAACATGAACTGAACATATTTGTGGATTACTGTCTAAATAGTATGCTTAAATTTAAAAACTAAATGTAATTTTAAAATTATAAATTAATTCCCATCCAATCCTTCCAAAGCATATTGGATTTTTAAAATAGTATGGTTGTACTAGTGGTGTCTGTTTTTATGTTTGTCAGGACCTATTTACACACATTTACTAGGCTTTATGGTAGATTTCATTTTCAAATGTTACCTAATTATCATTAACTATGAGTAGCGTAAGAGACATAATTTTAAAGATTATAATTTAACATTAAAGTTATGATGTTTAAATGCATAATAAGTTAATATGTTCAGTTTATGTACATTTATTAATATTGCCCATGTTTGTTTGTAATGGTTTGTTTCGCTTAACATTGGACTGTTTTAAGTTAACCATTATAGGGGGTGCTTTTGCCAAGAATTAAAAAATAAAAGATTGAAGAATCGAGCAACACAGTTTTTTTTGACAGTTTATTTCTGTTTATTGTGCAAGAACATCCAGTAAACTATCGAAATTTGAACTAAACCTGGGTCAGTTTTTTGGCCTGATAGATTAGAAAGATTAGTAGTACGATCAATTTTGTTAGAAAAAAATCTATCTATAAATCTACTTTTTCTTGCAAAATAAATATGTATTGATAATTAATTTTTTATTTTGAACTTGTGAACTGTTAAGTACATAATATAACAAGCTACTATTTGACTTTGACTCAAGGAACATTGTAAAGAAATCCTTTTACTGGAGTAGTATGTACATTAGAACATCATACTTTTACTCAAGTACTTAATTTGTGTTCTTCATCCACCACTTAACATTTTACAACACAAGTATTCAGTCACAGTTGTTGTGTTCTTGTGTAGAGAGACAGCATTAGACCGAGCCATGCTGAAGACGATGGGTATTACCCACATCCTGAACGCTGCAGCAATTGAAGAAGATCTATATGGAAACATCATTCCAAGGGAGGAACATTACCAAGGCATGGACATCACTTACTATAACGTACCTGCTCTGGATGAAGACAGGTTTGATATCAGCGAATACTTTTTCCCAGCTGCAGAATTCATCAACAAGGCCCTGAGTAACCCGGAGAGTAAGAGCTGATGCACACGCACAGACACATAAATTGAACATGGTATACAAGGACACTCCATAGGCATAATGTGTTTTATACAGTAACAGTTATACAAAACTGTTATTATATGGCCCTACCCCTAAAACCAACCCTCACAGGAAACCTGTGGCAAATTTTGAATATCAAAAGACCCCGTTACGTATAATTTTTAAGCTTTTTGAGTTACAGGGACATGGGTGTGTGCTTAATATAATACAACTAAGTCATACTTTAACATTGTGTCCTTGTAAACCACATAAACCTGTACACACACACATACAATATAATTTGTGGTCTATTAAGACAAAACATTTATTCTAAATACTATAGTGTTTTCAACCATGCTACAGTAAAATGTATTATACTGTGCATACTAGATGCGCGGATCAGCTGAAATGTTACCCGAATCTGCTCCTTCATTCTAATCATCCACCAGCGACCAGCTCACACATATTATTTTATCTGATATATATGTCCGCACCCGATCGACACTTTAATAATTCTAATTCTTTGTTTTAAGCATGATGATAGGTCACTGTGGATTGTTTGTTATTAACAGAAGATTCAGCTTTTACATATACAGGAAAAAGATAACAAAAACGGTGCCACTTTAGCCTAAACAGCAGCTATGTTATGTTTATTTGACCTTTTTCTTTGCACTGTGCAGAAAATGAAAAACATTTACTGTGCCTGGATTGGGGTTAGGCATAATGTATTTTTTTTATTACCCAACCTGCCCGACCTGCAGATATAACCGCCATCCGCTCATCACTAGTGCATACTATAGTATTTAAATTGTAGTACTTAGTATTTGTTATTAAATGCTGCAGTATACTGTAGAATTAGCTATAGTGAACTGATAAACTGTGATAAAGGTTGTAGTATTCTTTAGTTTTTACTACAGTAAACTGTTTTATTGTATAATATACCCTTAAGTTAAACTTAGTAAAGTATTGATTTTTGATTTTTATGTGTCTTCACACCATTAGAGGAAAAAGGCAAAGTTATTAACATACAGCCGCGAGTTGCGGAGGCTTTCAAACTTGACGCGCTCGTCGTTGTACTGTTATTTGCAACCATACAGGGCGACACTGAGTAGGCTAACTGTCATGACAAAACAGATGATGAAGTCAACGAGTGGAGTTGCTAAATGAATGAATATAATAATATATCAAATGAATTGGATGTGGATAAATTTGGAGAAAACTCATGAAACATTTGCTGAAAATGTTCTCTGGTAAGTATTTCCGCCATCTTGCCAACAACATCTTGCTGTAACATCTCACATGGTTCAATGGGATATCGATTTCTGCAAGTTTTATCTCTAACTTATTACAAGTTACTCCCCCTTCATGTTATGCCCCTCACTTGCAGTCCAAAGACAGATACACTTAGAGGTCATAGTTTCTCCTTTTTAGCCAAAAAGTCGGATAATTGTTGTGCAATAAGGTTTAGCTTTACTAACCGACAAGGATTTACAGTTTGTGATCATACACAGCAAAATCCTCAGAGTAAAATTTACTCAGTTCAGAGAACATTTGGTCCCTCTCTAAACCGAGTAAAATTTACTCAACAGCAGAGTTAAAGTTAATGAGACAATGAAGGGATTAATTAAGTGATGATTGAGCACTGATGATGAACACCTGCTGCTAATAAGAAGAAACAGAAGAAACATAAAGCTACAACTGACTTCAGTCAGTCGTAGATGAAATAAACAAATAAAACACATCAAATCTCTCAAAATTTCAGCAGAGCATCATTAAGCAACTCTACAAACAGCAGCTTTACTTATTAACAACCTGTTTGGCCTTATTTATGCCAGACTACAATATACAAATTTCCATATAGTAATATTATTAAGAACTAAGTAATTTTTTTACAATAACAATAAAAAACATCAGGTGACATCAGGAAAAAAAACATGTTTTTTTGTAAAATGTAAATACCTAAAACGGTTAATTCTCAATAAATCTCATATGGACTTTTGTGAACATCTGACAGAAATAAAGTCAATCAGGTAAGCAACGAGCAAAGCTGCTGCTGCTGCTGCTCTCTTCTGTTTCTGCTTATTAGCTGCGGTGTTCATCATCAGTGCTCAATCATCACCTAATTAACACCATCACGGTCTCATTAACTTTAACTCTGCTGCTGAGTAAATTTTACTCAATTTAGAGAGGGACCAAATGTTCTCTGAACTGAGTGAATTTTACTCTGAGGATTTAGCTGTGTATATATATCTGCGTTCTGTTCTAATATGTGATCCAAATGCTCGTAGCTTGAAACAGATGGAAATATGATCCATTTGTGCTGCTTTTCTATAGTGATCCAAGTGTAGCTGCCATTACGGCTCATTATTTTTTTGCCTACCAGGTCTCAGAACAGGTCATGTGACTGAAAACTATTAATTGGGTAATTTGGTTATATTACTAGTTGTTGAATTACCACAGCAACTTTAAAATTATCACAAAAGATTAGTTCAAGCACTTGCAATGTGCAAGGTCAATGTAACGCAATATTGAATCAAATATGGACAAACCCAACCATTGGCTTAATTGAAAAAAAATACTTAAGTTGGGTTTGTCCATATTTGACCCAAAGTTGAGTGTCAAACCATCCAGCATTTTTTTAGAGTGTATGATTTTAAAACACTATGTTTACTATACATTAATTTGAATTGTTCGATTTGACGTGCCGTTCTGTTTTCATTTCCTCAGATAAGGTGTTAGTCCACTGTTTTCAAGGTGTCAGCCGCTCTGCAACACTTTTTTTGGCATATCTGATGATCCAACATGACATAATGGTGGAGAATGCTATTGATCATGTCACACGTGTACGATGTATCAGACCCAACATGGGCTTCTTGAAGCAGCTTACAGCTCTCAATTCAACCCTCATAGAGAAGCGAAAGCAACAGCTGAGAGAGCAGCTGAAGAGAGACAACAAAGACACAGAGAAGCCTGTTCCAGAGGCTCAAGAGACAAAAAAGCATATCCATGAAACCGTGATCCATCTGAAGCATTGTCTCCAGAAATGCACACTGGACCAGACACCTGCCACTGAGGTTTGGCCCAATGTCGTCATAGGAGATGAGTAAGTCATCTATAACCTTTTTCAGCTTAAAATAACTAATTATTGTCAGTTGACTGTTGCTTGGCGGCATGGTGACTCAGTGGTTAGCGCTGTGGCCTCACAGCAAGAAGGTCGCAGGTTCGAGTCCCGTCTTGGCTAGATGGCATTTCTGTGTGGAGTTTGCGGATTCTCGCAGTGTTCATGTGGGTTTCCTCCAGGTGCTTCAGTTTCCCTTAAAGACATGCGCTATAGGTGAATTGGATGAACTAATTTGACTGTAGTGTATAAGGGTGCTTTCACACCTGTGAATTGATTCATTTGTTCCGAAACAGGGATTAAAATTGTTACATTGTTGCTCTTTGTTCTTGGTGCGGTTCACTTTCACACGGCAAAGTTTCTAAATGGACCAAAATAAGTCACGTGTGAGTAAATGCTCCTCACGTTGCACTGTTAAAAATTGTCTCGTTAAAAAAACAGTAATTTACTGGCAGCTGCAGTTGCCAGCAATGTACTGTTATTTTACAGTATGTTACTGTAAAAATACATGGACTACATTGATATACACAATACTCAAGTGAACTCATTTTGTTCATTGAAGGCGATTGCCTCATATTGCCCAACTGCTGTATGAGTTTATGAAGTAATGTGCTATATATGCTTAGAAGCATACTTATAACGATAACTTATTTTAGTTAATTAGCAAAGTTAATTTTAACCCAAATGTCTTAAATTTCACAGCAGCACACATACATGTAAAGATGTAATTAACACAGAGACATTCTTACTGCATCAGCAACTACACAGCCACTGTCTTTCAGTAAAGAAACATGCAGAATAACATCAGTGTTTTATTGATCATCTTTGACTCAAACACTGACTCTACTCTCCTCCACAACGGTGACACACAGAAGAAATTTGCTTCAGGTTTTACAGTATTATACTGTTTTTTCCTTGATTTAACAGTAAACCACTGGCAGCTGTGGCCAGCAATCTACTGTTTTTTTACAGTCTACTTCCGTAGTTTAAATTAACATTATATTACTGTTAAAATACATTTTTACACTGTGTTTTTACCTCTCACACCTTTAACCCTTTAAACCCCAGAGCAAATACCTCAGTTTTATTTGAACACTTCCAAGTGTCCACACTTCTGAGTGTTCAAGAAACATGGAGCAAAGCTGAAGTAAATTAATTAAATGACTAATTAAATGATAATTGAGGATTAGCGATGAACAAATGAAGAAATACAGAAAAAAGGGAAAAAAACAAGAACAGAACATACAAAAAACTACAACTTCAGTTACAGCTTTATAATGAAATAACCTGAAGGTCAACAAATGATTAAATCATTACAATGATCAGCAGATGAATAACCAACTCTACAAACATCATCACCAGCTACACTTATTACTAAAACATTTATTTTTGTATAACATCTACTAAAGTTCTTCTTGAGAAAAAAGTTAACATTTTACATCACCATCACGGAGAACAGAGTTTGCTTTAGTTAGGCTTTTAGCCCTGACAATTTTGCATTAATTTATTTTAGCTGCTGCAATTGGTAAGAACTTTATTTAAAAAGCAATTTGATATGGCAAGCAAGCCAAAAATCTAAATAAGGTCTGCTGATGTTCATATTGTTTACAATGAGGGAGAAACTGTTCTAATTTATTATAATTTACTGCTTTTATCCAATGTTTAATTTATAGTTTCATGTAACATGCCTGTATGTGCATTGAATTCCAGGAGTTTTTGCAAGAATATCTTGGACAAAAACACTTTGCTCTATGGTGTAAGTCGCACTCAAAGAGACATCAATAATCAGTGTATGAACCTCAACAATGGTGACAGCAAAGTTTAACTTACAAACATCACTAACTGGCTACTGAAAGTCTAAACATAAACAACAACAGAATCAAACACAAATAAATAAAACTGTAAGACCATTATGCTACATAATTTATTCATACCGCAATGCATGCTGGGATATTTGTATTGTGCCACACCCAGCATGCATTGCGGCATGAAACATTTTAATTGTTACCATTGTTGAGGTACAAGGTCTGATTCATGAGGTCTGAGCGTGACCTTGTTTGACTGAACTGTTTTTGTATGCTATTTCTTAACTCTGTAAAAGAATTAGGCATCTCTCCTGTTTCCACTTCTCATTAATAAATTAATATCTGCAACTATGCATTAAAGCTATTGCATTTAGTCCATCATCCAGACCTTTATCAAAACATTTATCAGAACCAATTTCAGACAAAGAGAGTTATCTATTGGCTTTTCAGCTTTATTGCTACAATAAAAGTGTTTTGTAAACTTGTTTTAAAGCAGCTAGAGAGTCTGAATTAATGAGTTCAAAGGTGAAGAGCCCAACTAAATCAGTTCCCCACTTTATTACGGTGACAAAAAAAAAAACACCAAAATTTATGTTGGTTCTCAATAAGAATGGTATGGAAGTCAAAGCGGTCAGAAATAAGTGAATCTGCTGTTGTTTGTGTTGTTTATTGATCCTCTGCTGAGATTGAAAGTGTTTTATTTTACTTGATTTTATTTAATGTTGTAACTGATGTCACTGTTTGTGTTTCTTATTTCTCTTTCCTTCAGTGATTGTGATCATTACAGCAGGTGTTCATCAGTGTCTGAATTCACTCATTAGTGTTCATTAACTCTGTCAGGTGAACTATATTTGTGAACTAGTGTATAGAATAGTGAACGAGGGCACAAAGTGTGATTTCAAACACAGACTTCAAATGTCGACTGTGCTCTGTTAATTCAGTTTTCTGCTGTTGGTTACTTTCTCAAAAACAAAAATATTACCCAGAATGCACTGTTTTTAACAGTATATTACTGTTTTAGTGAAAAAACATTATTTTACTGTTGAATCTGACTGTTTTTTAACAGCAATTTTTTACAGTGTTTTCAGAGTTTCACGGTTTATTTTGCAGAGTCCCGCTCAGCTGTCGAGGGGGTGGTTTGGTGGTGTTTGACAGGGGCGCACCCTTTTAGTTTAGCGACATTTAGTTTAATGGTCATCAGTCCTTGAAAGTTTTAATATATTGATTTAAAAAAAATAATAAAGCTATACTTTGTATTATATCATCTTCGTATCAAATTACAAAAAAAAAAACCTAATGACCCCTTATGCGAGGTGTTTCTAATGCAGCGTCTATGGGCAGAACAGTAAATTTCACGTTCTCTCTTCTGGCTACCGTTATCAGTCTCACAATTTTTTTTTAGATTTTGTGAAAGTCATGAAAACACTATCAAAGTGTTTCTCGTTTATTATTTGAGCAAATAGGAATAAAACAAATTATTTGTTGTACTCTCTCCCTACTATGACTATCAATATGATGACATCCTGGAAATATGAAAAGCGTCCATTGGAAAAAATGTGCTTCAGCCTACTTTTTTTGTGAATCTTTTTGTGAATTCCCTTTGTGAATTCAACACTAATGAAAGATCATATTCTCGACGAAAAAAAAAGATTATTTACATTGAGATTTTTGGAGAAAACTAAAAAATAATTTGACGTGGTCAGTTTGCTCATTGTGGTCATTGTAATTGTGATACAAATTGCTCTGACTGGATTCTGGTGAAGCACAGTTCCACAAAAAAAGATTAAAGTAATGTAAAATCAAGGTAAATCTATGTGGTTGCAGTGCACTTTTTTCTTACATATGCTTTTGAAAACACTATTGTTTGGGTTTAGGGAAGAGCTTAGGCAAAGTCGCTGTAAGACAAGTCATTTCACTCAGCAGCCATCTCTGAAATGCCTCTTGGGCAGTATGCTCAGGCATTGGGTCTGAATGGGGAAATATTAAATTCTTCTAAACTGCTAGCCAAGCTTACGATTACATTACATATTTTTAATCAACAATAAAATTCAACAAAAACTGTCTCCTAATGATCTGTCTCCTAATGTCTCCTAATGATCACCTAATGATCGTCTTGTCGCACTGGTGTTCTGAAGTAATCCACAACTTGGTCTTGATGGCAAATCTCCTCCAGAAATGACAGCGACTCTTTGTTTTCAAGTTTGTAGGCGTTTAGATAGTTGCTGTCATGTGATTGACAGGACGGACTGTACCTCGCATTCGTTTCATAGATTACAAAACCAAAAAACGTTTGTTTTTAAGTGTGCTTGATTCATTTAAAAGTTCAGATTTCAAGCTTTATTTGGATATATTTCTTATGTGTCTAAAGCAAGTATTCGCTGGGATTCCAGGTTTGTTGACCACCAAACTATTGTAAATGCACACATCTGGTCCCCCGGAGAAACGTCAGTCTAAAGCGATCGATGATTGGCTCCTGTAATAGTAGGCGGGGCTTCGATTGTCATATTGACATTACACTTTTTCTCATTCAAAACTATATGAGCGACATCTTGTATTCTACAAGATGATAATCGACCGCCATTTTAAAACACGAAAGCGAGGCTGCAGTGGGAAGAAACCTATGTATAGGATCAGCACTGTAAACATTGCAACAACATGCTGTGTCCTACAAACCTCCAGCTGTTGCTGCAACTTCAAAATGCAGAAATGGTGTAAACCACTTTAATATCATTCAGTTCAGTTTAATTTAAACAATTAAAAGCATATTAGGCATCAAACAACATTACAATCTCTTTAAGGAGTAATATGCTTATGTGTCTTCCTAGGCTTCAGTTCATGGCAGCAGGTAAACAGCGTGGGGACGCTTCCCTGCTTCAGCCTATGTAACCCAGTGAGCAATAAAACAATGCAGTCCTCTGTAGCACATCTTCGTGTTGTCTGTAACAGTGTTGTCCCGGTACTAAAGTTTTAAAAACGTCCATTTCCCGCTAACATTTAAGCGCCACTGAGCATGCTCATAAACACAGCTGATTTGCCGTAGTGTTCACCAGTGCTCAACAGAATGACTGTGAAGGTTATCAGTTCACTGCTCTTCACAGATTGAAAACACACATAGACGGACATTGGATCGTTTTAAAGTTTGGTGAACTGATGACCTCACAGCCAATCATAGTCATTTCTGTTGAGCACGTGAACACAATGGCAAATCAGCGCTGTTTAAGAACTCCATCTCCAGCCCTTAAATGTTAACAAGAAATGGGTGTTTTTTTTTTATTTCATTACCGAAATTTTGTATCGTGACAGTTCATTAACTGGACCTTGATAAACAGCATCTAAAATGTGTGTTTGGGAAAGAAAACGTTAGCTAAGTAGTGCCATTTCTCTTAACTTAGCTGAAAATGAGGTCAAATATCTCTTTTTATTTTCACTATTCATTCAGAACGGACCTTTGGGTCACTCGGAAGGCGGTGAAATGATAAAGTTGTCGGACTTTCTCTTCGCTGATAAGATATACAGCCAGGTACACAATATTCCTGTGTGACTCAGGCGATAATTCCGGGATTCTTCCCACTGCAGCCTTGATTTCGCTGTTAATAATGGCGGCTGCGTGAAATCAGTCTATAGTTGCATGGCTTAGGTCAGTGGTTGTCTAGGTCAGGGGTTCCCAAACTTTTCAGCCCGCAACCTCCAAAATAACAATGCCAGTGACTCGCGACCCCCAATATCCTCTGAGGTTGTTATAAATACAGAAACCTTGCATGCAATGGCGCACACACACCAATAGACCTAAGTGTATTCTTCATAAAAAAAATATTTTTTTTGTATGTCAGTGCTGTAAATGTGCCAGAAAGTTTAACCTGGTGTTATAAAATCAATCTGCTGCATCTGACGCTATTGCTGTGTCTTTAATATAATGTAATTACCCCAGGGGTCGCCATCCAATTGAACTAGTAACTATAACCTACTATAGTAGCTATATAGTATATAGTAACTATAAACGACTATTTTTTATTTTCAATAGGTTATGGATAACATATGGTAATTCTTATGGTTTAATAAAAATAAAAATATTTTTGGAAATCACCAGGAGACCCCCCTTCATTGTCCCGTGACCCCTCAGGGGGTCCCGACCCCACTTTAAGAACCACTGGTCTACACTGATAAAAAAAATCTGTTAAATTTACAGAAAAATACCGGCAGCTGTGGTTACCAGAATTTTTCCGTAAAAAATATGAACGTTTATAGAACTGTTTAAATTAATGTAAAATAACCGTATTTCATGAACTTATACAATGTTGTATAAGTTCACCACAATGGTGACACAAAATACTGTATTTTGACAGTATTTTGCTGTTTTTTTCTTGATTTTACGGTAAAATACCAGCAGCTGTGGTTGCCAGTAATTTACTGTTTTTAACATTTTACGGTCGTAAATTCAGTTTACAGAATATTTCCGTTAAAAATACATTCTATAGTCTTTATTTTTCATCCAACACATTTAATCCCTTAAATCCCAGAGCAAAATCCTCACTAGTGTCCTCACTACAGAGTGTTGAACACTCAGACAGTGATGAAGTTAATGAGATAATTAAGTGTCTAATTAAAGCCGAAGGCACACTAGTGTTTGAGCTTGCGAAATTCTGTCGTACGGTGTTTCGTAAAGGGGCGGGATTAAACAAGATGATTAGACATTTAAAAAAGCGAGCGATTGCTCCATGTTCTAAATTTCTGTTCAGAGAGGTCATGTTTTGATCCTGGATTGGTCTCACGCAGTCAAGTGATGCGATTTCGCAGGTCAGAATTCACCAAAATTGAACTGCACCGCAGCAACCTGCGAAACTCTGACGCATGACCCTGCGTTTCCGGTCTGACGCATTCGCGTACGTATGAATGGAAGTCTATGGGGAGAAAAGCCCAGTGTGACCGCGGCTTAAAGGAGCATTGAGAATTATTGATGAACAACTGTTAACAAGCAGAATCACTGAAGAAAAGAAAAACACAAATTACAGCTATAACCAAAGATCAACTGAGAATAAAACTCTAAATAAAATAATAATTAATAAAAATAAAATAAATTACACAATAAAAATGTCATTTCTCAAGATCTCAGCAGAGATCGTTAAACAACTCCACAAACATCAGGAGCTTCACTTATTACTGACCTTTGACTTTTTTTCTGTCACATGAACAAAAACTCTTAATGAAATTTCTGTTGCTCATTTGAAGCACCATGATGGAGGACAGAGTCTGTTTTAGTTAGTGCAGAGTCAACTATTTATTCTGACACTAGTTTTCAATTTGGCTGCTATTATTAATTGTGTTAATCATACAAATTTTTTAACATGAAAAGCCAAAAGATAAAAATAATAGGTCTGATAAGATTAAGTAGATATCGAAACCTCCTTTACTTCTGCAACAATCAAGTACACAGTTCTTCTTTGTCTTACTTGCTTTAACTGACGAGTTTTAGAAACATTTAAGATAGAGGAGTAAAAGTTCAAGAGCTCAACTAAAGCAGCCTCTGATCTCCATGGTGGTGAGGTCAAATGAAATATTTTCAATAAAAAATATAAACCTGTTAATTATCAAATATTCTTGCAGATATGAGAGAATTGAAGTCAAACTGTAATCAGTGAAGCTGCTAATGCTGTTATTTAATGGAGTTGTTTAATCCTTTTTAATTCAGTTGGTTTGGTGTGAATCTGTAGTTTTATTTCTTGTTCTTTCCTTCAGTGATTGGGCTTGTTAACAGCAGGTGTTCATCAGTGTCTGAATTCACTCATTTGTGGTCATCCACTCTGTCTAGTGGACTAAACTAATTGACTAATTTAGGGACTAGTGAATGAGGGTGTGTGGTGAGATTTCAGACACTCTGATTAGTTTCTCGAAAACAAAGGTTAGATCTATTACAGCTATTTTCCGTATTTTGTACAGAAATGAGCCGTTAATCATTTAACAGGTTTTGACTGTAGATTGTACAGACTTTTACTGTTAAAATCACGGACATTTTTTACAGTGTAGGTGATTTAATAAGCCCCGCCTTCTCATGGATTTGTACATTTGTGCATTTTAGATATGATATGTTATGTTATGCAATAAATGATGTGCTTGATTGGGGTTGTTTTTATAGCTTATTTACTATAGTTTATAATATGTTAAAAAAAAAGGAATCAATTCTTGGAATCAAATCCAGATTCCGAAGAATTCCAAAACAGCCCTAATTATACCAATCTTTGTGAGTACTAAAGCTAAAGCAATTGTGTTTTTGAGCAGACATACAGCAATGAACCGAGCCAAACTGAAGCAGATGGGCATTACACACATCCTAAACGCTGCGGCTGTAAAGAACAATTTGATGGCGTCTTTAGGAATGCCACGCAAGGAAGATCTGCTGCGTAAGGTCAAAACTGGGGCGAAATATTATAAAGGCATGAACGTCACGTACTACGGTGTACCTGTAGTAGATGACCACTTGTTTGACATCAGCAAGTACTTTTACCCTGCTGCAGCATTCATCCACCAGGCCCTCAGTGAGCCCGAAAGTAAGAGCTGAGACTCTCACACAACATCACTTTTCACTGATAGGTGTTGTATTTTGACCAACTGTATTGGAATGAGTTTGTTTTGAGTGTTTTTGTGTATTTATTTCCTCAGATAAGGTGTTGGTGCACTGCACAGATGGAGTAAGTCGATCTCCCACACTATTTCTGGCATATCTGATGATCCACTGTAAAATGCCAGTGGAAGATGCCATTGACCTTGTTTTAAAAGTGAGATGCATCTGGCCCAACTTGGGCTTCTTGAAACAGCTGGCAGTTCTCAATTCAAAACTTGCATGTCAACAATAAACTTTTCAGACAGAATTAACTATAACAAGCACAGAAAAATAAAGCACATGAGTAAAATAAAAATAACGTGTGTGTGAAAATATTGTAAATAAGTAATTAATTTGTGTACTCAAACGTTATTACTATTATTTTTATGATGATTATTATTATTATTATTGTTGTTGTTGTTGTTATTATACATGAATATAATATACTGCAATACATTCAATTTTGTAATATTATTACTAAAAATTTATTACAGTATTTACAATATATAAATTATATAAACACGTTTAGACAAATTCTAAAATTATTTATACGTAACTACGTCAAGTGGAATCTAATCACTTTTATTTACTTATTATTACTTACTAAATTCACATTCTTTTTATATAGTTTTTAAAATATATGTCGTTGTAATATCTGCTCCACTGGAGGACGCTCTCACGTTAAAACGGTCGTCACTACCGGCGAGTTCTTCTCAAAAATTGTTAAAGTATTTAATGGGCGGGATAAGGCTGCCCAGACGCTTTATCTTATTGGTCAAGTACAATGCATCTAAATAATATTTTTCATATTTTAAACCTCCACTCGGTAATATCCATTTGATATTGCTAAAGTTAAGCATTGTCATTATTCAGGTGCAAAATATAGTCAGAACAGCTTCTAAAGCGGTTCTTTAAAACGTGGTGCCTGTTACTTTTCTCAACGATGTTCAGGATGAACCAATCATAATCGAACGCGATTACTCGTAACGCGTTGACAATGATATTTTATAGAAATTTGCTGTTGTGCATGTTTCTGTTGGGTTATGAAATAACAGTCATTGTAAACAAACTTTTATACTTTTTAAAGTACACATTTCGTCGATATCTTATAAAACGTGTTAAGATTTGAACGTGACTCAAGGGACGACGAATCATTCTGGGCCACCAAACGCCCCTCAGCGGTAACATGAGGTGCACGTATCATCTGTCGTCTCGTGGTTCGTGTTTTGCGTGCAATGTTCATTCAAAGCCGATGGCAGCGCACACGTCTTCTATGGGCTCATGACAGCAACTGAGTAGATGCAATAAGCACAGTTTTCATCATCTTCTCCACTGGACAATCCATCTGACGAATCAACAGCACAACACACCGGTAAAAGTTCCCTTATTTACCTTTTCATTAGACGAGAGCTGTGTATGTTTATATGTGGCATAGCATCTGCATGTTTTGCACACTTAACACTGCATTGTTGTCAGTCTTTAGCCTATACGTTTTTACCCAAACTACAGATAAGTAGCTTTATAAAACCATTTGATGGAAGTGTTGCTAAACCTGCCAAGCTAGCTATTATGGAACTTTGGTTAATTTTACAAGGTCAACATATGTTTATTAGCGTATCATTTATTGGACTACCCAGGATTGTCATGTTTTTATGTTCCTGTGATCCCTCAGTAGTGCCTTATGGCATGCAAAGGGGATGTTCCTGCTATGTTAAAAAAATTATAAAACAATAAATAAAACAGTGCGCTACATAGAAAGTATGCCTGTTGAACACAATACTAGAGTCACTTTATTATTAATTATAACTTTATAAATGATTTATATACAGTGGTGGAAAGAGAAAAATAATACTTAAGTAAAAGTACCATTACTTGCGTAAAATGTAGTGCAAGTAGAATAAAAGTATCTGTTGTAAATATTACTCATAGTATGAATAAAAAGCCCTTTTAAAAGTACTCAAGAGTAGTGAGTATTACACTGTGAAAACTGATGCATTTACATGTAATTTGTAGATGTGTGTAAACGTAAAATTCTGTAGTGCATCTATTGCCCTGCAGGCACACATCGTCATAAGACTTTAATATTAGGTTAGATTTAGGTTGTGATGTCAGATGACCAAAATTCAATGTCTAGCCAACATCTAGGGGCAAAGTTATTTTGATGTCCAATAACCCGCGTCATATTGACATCAAATACTGACACATCTGATAGACGTCATAGTGGTAACGTCCACACAACGTCAAGCTGTAACATCATTAGACGTTGATATTTGGTTGATTTTAGGTTGGACATTGAATTTGACGTGATGCTGAGTTCTGACGTCAACCTGATTTTCATTTCCAAACAACATGCACTGTCGCCACGATGTTGGGGCAAAAAGCTTAGAATGACCAAGAGGCGACACTCAATAGAACGTTCCATTGCAACAGCAGCACCCAGCAAGAGCCCCGGATTCCGCCATTTTGGAGTGAAAGCGATCGGCTGCCCATTAGATCTTATTGCTGTCGCGGATGCAAGCAGCTGCTTTATTTTTTATTTATTTATTTAAAAAGCGCATTAAAGCTGAGATACAACCTGAAAGACGACAATACAACACTTACTATCACAATCATTAGCACTTTTAATAGTTTATTTTACAGACTTATAATATGCTGTTGTCCTATTGGAGTTTTCATTCCAAAATGGTCGCTGCGCCATCTAGTGGCTGTTACCCAAATCGCACTAGAGTGTCGCCTCTTGGTAATTCTATGCTCTTTGGTTGGGTTACAATGTTAGTCTAGCGTCATGTGCCTGCTGGATGTTTAAGGCCATTTCGGTCATCATACAGTAAACATCCATCATCTTCTCATCAGTGACAATTATCGAAACAGTCTCTGGGTCAATGCTTGTAAAGATTTTGGACATCTTCTTGGACACTTTCAGTGCTTCCAAACAGTTTGATGCAATTATAAAGTGCCCATGTCTTGAGGTTGTTCATTATAATGCGATTTACCTTCTGTGCGATTTAATTGGACAGGAATCGCAGGACTGATTTATCTAATCCCCATAGACAAGAAAAAAAATGAAGTAGTGACTGCAGGTTGAAGGAAACTAATCGAGTAAAAGTACCAATACTGCATTAAAAATCTACTCAAGGGAAAGTAAAAGTACACACTTTTAAAACTACTCAGTAAATTACAATTTCTGAGAAAAACTACTCAATTACAGTAATTTGAGTATTTGTAATTTGTTAATTTACACCACTGTTAATAATATATAACTTTTTTATTCACACAGAATGAATTCTGTCAATTCTCACTTTCATGTTGTTCTACACATGAGAAATTTGTTCAACTTGTTTTTCTCAATCAAATCTAATAGATTTTTCTGCTTACAACTACAGTCTGTTAATCTCTGAAATGATAGAAATTTTTATTCAATTAAATTCAAGTTTATTTTTGTATAGCGCTTTTCACAATAATTATTGTTTCAAAGCAGCTTTACAAAAGGTGCACATTGTTGATAGTGATAATAGAGATTATAGTTTAATCTCTTTTAAAGACACCTATATGTTAAACACATTTAAATTAGCATGGTTCATAAGGTCCTGGAAAACCTGGAAAAGACATGTAATTTTGTCAAGGATAAGTTTTGAAAAAACAAATAAACCCAAAATGTTTTGGAAAAGTCTTATAAAAACAAACATTTTTTAAATATTTTCATACAGACAGCATGATCATTTCTAAAAATATAAATTTACATATATAAAAATATTTTTTTTTATTTTTATATAAAAATCAAAAAAACATATATAAAAAAACATAGATTGTAACATATGCTGAAATAAATTTGAATTTTTAAATTTAATTCGAAAGTGCATTTTTGTCTTATTTACCAATTACCAATATTCATCTGAAAGTTTTGGAAAAGTCATGGAAAAAGTTCTGGAATTTTAGTAGTAAAAATGTGTATGAACCCTGAATTAGGCTTTCATCATACACCTTAATGCAAGCAATGATTTACAGGATTTAAATTTGGTAACAGAACCTTGTTTAAGTTCTATCAATGTTTATTTGGATAAAAGCATAAATTCAATGTCTTTAGAATTAAACCACTCTCTCCTTTGCGATAATAAATTATAAAAAAGAAGCTGTGATTACCAAGTAGAGCATTGTTATAAAATCTTTAGTGGAGAAAACAAAAAAACAAAAGCCTGGAATATTTATAGTGCTTGTATTATTTATTTATAATGTGCATTATTTTTGTTAATCATGTTTTATGCTTCATATTTGTATTATAATACTGTTTTTTAAACACTTTGATGCTAATGACTCCAAAATAATATAATTATCCTCTTACCTTGTTTGCCATTTTCCCCACAGATTCCATTTCATTGGATTACTTAAATGTAATAAAATATGTAAAGAAGTGAAGTGACCAAGCGTTAATCAGTACCAGCAGTGTTGTAGTCAAATAGAAATATAACTAAATATTTTAATTTCATTTTTGTGCTGCACAATAAAAGCAGATAAAAAAAAAAAAAAATTTCACAGCCTGTAAACAGGGACGTAATAACATTCTTGTCTCCTTTGCGAGAATATAAATGGGAGAAGGAAATCATTCAAGAATTTCCTAACCTGAATAACTACTTCCTGGACAGCCCTCCTTTTCTAATAAAGGAACAGAATCAGGAAGTGTTTTATTTCACTCTCTTCATTCTGTGTATGTTTTCAGGTGAGTACACTACAATGTGGGTTGTTTTTATGTATACTTTTCTGATTTTCTAGCTGTGCAGCGTGCCCTTTTTTTCTCAATGATTGTGCGGCAGTTGTGGTGTAGTAGAAGCTTGACGTCTCACCTGTGTGCGGCAGTCAGACTCAACTGGAGATCTCCAAAGATGACCAGACCAAGCTCAGGTAGGACACCAGCACACTTAACATCGTTATCAATTTATAAACTTACGAAATATCTTCACGAAATATGATATTTACTTAATATTATTAAAAGCTTTGGCATAAAAGATAAATTAATTTCGTTTTGAAATCTTTTTTTTTTTTTTTTTGGCTATTGCTTAAAATATACCTGTATTCCCAAAACCAACAGCAACACATACCTGTTATTGTATGGCCTCTGAACTTAATGTAGGACTGGGGAATAAAAAGTAAACAATTATTGTGTTATAATTTTCTTTTAATTAACTTATTTAATAAATATTTGGTATGTTTATACACAGGAATGGGCAGTATTTATAATACATGCATTTCAAATACGTATTTTAAATACAAAATAGTATTTTGTAATTTGTACTTGATACTTTTGACGAAAATGGCTGAATATTGTGTATCAAAATACTTTAGTGTCTTGTATTTTTGTAGTTTCAAAATACTGTAAAATACTTTGCAAGAAGTCTACAGTATGTGATAACATCATAAAAAATGAGGCTTCTGATTGTTGCTTTCCCAGTTATTTGCCTAAGCTTGAGATCAGAAGAGAAATCTGATTTATTTTTAAGAAGGTGGTCAATGATTGGATTATGGATGGAAATTATGCTTAAAGAAGTTAACAGACAAATGGTGAGGGTATATTCAGGAGCAAGTCAACAACCATGGAATAGTATATTGTATATTGTAATATATATCAATCTCAGTCTCAGTGCTGCAGATGGAAATGCTGAAAAACTTAAAAAAATATGAAACACCTAATAATGGTGTACTGGTGTTTTTTAGAAGGGTAATCCGAGACTCTTCCAATTAAAGAACAACTCAAAGAATCTTGGGAGAATGAGCATACTGTACAAATAATGGATGGATTGTAATTTGTAACTCAAAGAGAAACACAAGTTACCTTTGGGTTACAAGTCCAACTCACTAACTATTAGGCCACAACTTTCCCTATAGATGAACAAAGTGGCAGAGAAAAGTTGTTGCTCTCTAACATTGTTTACTGCCCTAAGTCAATTCAATGACGAAGGGATTGATCCAATAGGCCTATTGATGGAAGGTTAGCGAAGAAATTTCATGCTCCATTTTAAAAGTATTTTGTAACATTTTTAAAATGCAAAAATACAGTATTTTATTTTGATACATTTATGGCTGCTTTATTTTGTAGTTTATTTTGATTCAATTAAAATTGATGCATTTGGTATTTTATTTAAAAATTTATTTTTGCCCATCCCTGTTCATACATCAAAAGGGATCATTTGCACCACATGGACTGTTTATCCCTTTGTGTGAGTGCTTGATTTGTGAGAAGAACACAAACGTCTTTGTGATGTACAGTAAATGCAAAAATCGTTGGTGGATTGATGTGGGCATGTTCAAACCTAAAAAAAAGTAGTTTAAATGAACAATTAACTCTCTAATTTCTACAGCTTTCACTCGAGAGCTATAATCTGCCTTTCAACTTGAAGGAAATAGAAATATTGTAATAATTATTGATATCATCGACTGACTTATGACAATTTGTATTGTAAATTATTTGTTTTGCTGAGTCACTTTTGTATTTCCATTTCAGATTTAACAGCATTTCGTGAGCACTTTGCTAAAGCAAAGCACATTGCTATCATTACGGGAGCTGGAGTGAGTGCAGAGAGCGGTGTACCAACCTTTAGAGGACCGGGGGGCTTCTGGAGGAAATGGCAGGCGCAGGTAAAATACACATGTACATAATGTTTTCAAAAATGTCTCATTCATTTTCCTTCACCTTAGTCCCTTTAATCATCACCACAGTGGAATGACTCGTCAACATATCCAGCATATGTTTTACACAGCGGATGCCCTTCCAGCTGCAACCCAGTATTGGGTAACATTTATACATACTCATTCACACACATACACTACAGCCAATTAAGTTTATTCAATACACCTATACCACATGTCTTTGGTGGAAAGCCCACATGAACATGGGGAGAACATGCAAACTCTACACAGAAATGCTAACTGATCCAACCAGGGTTTGAATCAGCAATCTTCTTGCTGTGAGGCGACAGTGCTATTAAATGAAATAAATGATCCTCCCTACCACACTCACCACACGAAAACATCAAAACATTATGCAATTCTGATGTCAAAACTTTGTGCAATTCTGAGTGTGCTTCACTCAGCTGAGTGGCCTTGACCAACCACCTGTAGGTACACTCTTCTCTCCATATGCACCTCACACTTTGCTTAAACATCTTACAAGAACTCAGTTAGGAAAACGATGTTTACTGGTGAACGTACCACAAATCATGTTGCACTAGGGTTGGACGATAAAACGGTATCATTATTTATTGACTGTACATCATTTTCAATAACGATAAAAAAAAAAAAAAACGTTTGTTATAAAGTTTTGGTATAAAGCGCTATAGTTTTATTAAATTATTAAAACTATTTGCCTTAGTAATGTTGGTAAATTAAAATAAAGTGGTTAAAAAAAAATAAAAAATTATAATACTCCTAAATGGTTTGTTATAAAATATTTAATAAAATATTTAATAATCTATACCGAATGATATGAAGCATATATTGTATTTTTTTTTGCTATTGTATATTGCCTAGCCGATATAGCATATATATTTTTGTTATATGTTGCACTGCTTGTTTTCATCAATCTTGAATATCTATCTTGCACAATATCGTTCTGTCTTATGTAAAAGTACTTGTATAGTCTGTCTTAGGTTATGTGTGTAGTTTTAAGTATTTATAGTATATGTAATATGAACAGAGTAAAGCTGAAAGTCGACGAAGAGAAACAAGAGAGATGAATTGCTGATGAGAAACGAGCATGATGCAGCACATTTTAAGCAATACATTTTAAGATTCTGTTATAATTCTGTTCTGTGCAGTCCAATAAAATGCACAACATTTCAAACCATCTTTGGTGTTTCCCTGTTTTCGACAAAGCCAAACTGGAAATCAAGGGTATATGGCATCATTAGCATGACAACATGACAACACTAGTTAAAAATGCTTATTTCTCTGGATTTAAACATTCTTTGAAACATTAATCACAATACTTTTCCAGTATTTTTTATACTTTAATGAACATATTTGACACAATTTGCTTTTACTGTATATGATTTGCTACTTGTCTGTGCAATCAGAAAAAAAATCTGAACTTTACAATTAAAGACAATTAATAAGTATTTTGTTGCTGCAATGTAATCTTAAAAGTGTTTTAATATATGTCATTAAATGATTCTTATTCTAAATTTGCCTGGCAAGATGTTTTTGCTAAATAAACTATTGCCTTGAACTATTTTTAACGGCAAGGTCTACACACAAAAAATATGATTCTCCCTACTACTAATAAATAACATATTCTAAATTGAATAAATGACAAATAGAACCAATCAATTAATCAATCAATCATAATAATCAACCTTTTCATATGTAGCACAAATTTTAATTTATTTGTTTTTCTGTATACATTTATCTTGTTTTTTGTAACCACTACACATAGTCATTCTACTCTGTGAGTTGTTAAGAAAAATATATGATCCTTCATGAATCCACAGAGCAATGTTCTTTACTCTTTTATGGCGTTTTTACCTTATTATTTACTCTGCTTGGAGACACCAAAATGTGCAGATTTTTTAAATATGAAATGGCGAAGCAAATGATAATTTCAGGCCAAATCATATAATGAGAAATTATTAATATTATAAATGGGTTGAACAATTATTTGGTAAATATTTTGATACTATTAAATAACTTATTTTTTCATATTACGAGTATTTATTCAATTATTTGTTGCTTATTAACTGTAACAATTATTCTAACCTAATATGCGTTTGTTTATTTGTTTGAATTTATGTATGTTAATCAATGAATGTTGGATGTTTAACTTGGATGTTTAACTTGATTATTTGATTCTTTAATTCAATAATTGAAACAATTTTGTAATACATGGGTCATTCGGTAATTATTATTATAATTATCAGATTATTTTAATAACTATTTATAAATTATACTTTTATCACTTTTGAAAACCTCCATATAGAGTTTTTTTTTTTGCTTGAATATAACGAAACATAGATTAAAAAGCCAATTCATGCTCCAGTTCACAATGTAAACAAGCCTGAATGAACATATACAGTTCATTTCTGTGTAAATCCCACTGCATACCTTTCTTCAATTTATTATTCAAATGTATATACAGATGGAACTTTTAAAACAGTTTACATTTTGCATTGTAAATAATGACTGTAATCTATTTGGCTGATGTGACCAAATCTGTCAGACGTATGTGCTGTATATACAGTTGAAGTCCCCCTTTGAATTTTTTCCCAAATGATGTTTAACAGAGCAAGGAAATTTTCACAGTATGTCTGATAATATTTTTTTCTTCTGAAGAAAGACTTATTTGTTTTATTTCGGCTAGAATAAAAGCAATTAAAAAAATTTTAAACACAATTTTAAGGACAAAATTATTAGCCCCTTTGGGCAGATTTTTTTTCCGATAGTCTACAGAACAAACCATCGATATACAATGATGTGCCTAATTACCCTAACCTGCCTAGTTAACCTAATTAACCTAGTTAAGCCTTTAAATGTCACTTCAAGCTGTATAAGTATCTTCAAAAATATCTAGTAACATATTATTTACAGTCGTCATGGCAAAGATAAAATACATCAGTTATTAGAGATAAGTTATTAAAACTATTATGTTTAGAAATGTGTTGAAAAAATATTATGCTCTTTGGTAAACAGAAAACGGGGAAAAAAATAAACGCCGAATAATTCAGGGGGGGGGGGGGGGGGGGCTAATAATTCTGACTTCAACTGTGTATAATGATTGTCAATTAATACATGTTTGTAATTCAGTTTAATAAATTATATCATTATTATAATTAAAGACAAAAACACAGCATAAATGCATAGTTGAGAAGTAAATAAAAGAAAGGATATATAGTTTGTCATATAAAAATTATTTACTGTATTTTCTTATGTAATTGCTCTGTTAAAGTTTGTGGTCCATAGATTTCCTTGGTGGGCAGATAACGGTAAAATGTATATTATATAAATGTTTCCCCTATACTATAAAATATTTATACTGTATAACGCTTAAAAATAGATTTGTGATTTATATGCAAATGAAGTTATGCAAAAACTTCTGCTTGCCTAATTGCAAGTGTCCAAGACCTCAACAATGCCCTTAATTCAAGTTCAATAAAAGTCTTTTAAATGTTATCAAATTTCAGAAGGCCTGTGTATCTATAAATCTTAATTTCTATACATAATTATTAATTATAGTCATTTGAATATATATGTAGTTTTATTTTTAAATGTATTTCTGCTGTAATTTCTTCATTTATTTTTGTAATTTCAAATACAATTTAAATGTATGTATTTTTTGTGTGTGTGTGTGTGGTGGGATGTGTAACTGTTTTCTTTTTGTTTGTTTGTTTAGAAAGGATTGGTATGAATTAATTAACTGCAAGTTCATGAATTTGTCTCTTTTTCGGTCTCTTTGTCTTTCAGGATTTGGCAACACCTGAAGCTTTCTCTCGAGATCCTTCTTTAGTATGGGAGTTTTATCATTATAGGCGTGAGGTGGGTCACTCATTACTGATTACAAATGACTAATGACTACCAGCATTATGGAGTATTTGTTTAGCAAATTTATGAATATTACACCAGCTGGCCAATTAAAATAAAGCAGTGAAATAGAAACATCTGCATTTTGTTCATTCACAAATAAGACTTGTTCTTCTCTATTCATCATGTTTTGCATAATTGCAGTGAAGAAACTACAAGATCCAGAAATGTGTTTATTTATGGGTCTGAAATGAACACAGCATCCACAAGGGGGAGGAGTTACTTATATATTTTTTATAGCCCCCAAAAAATCAAGGTCTCATAATGCAATGCTAAAGCAACAATAAAATGAAAAACACCCATAAATCACAAGTTACAGTTACGTAATTAACAGATTTTTTTGCAATGTATAAACAGTCAACATATTTATAGTTTATAGTTTACTGATTGATTGAAGTCATTGGTTAAATGTAGGTTTTTGAGATTATATGACAGATTAATAATATAATTATTTGAAGGTAAATAAAAATGGCCCTAGTAATCATCTCCAGGTTGCCTCATCATCCCTGAGCCATAAAAATAAAAGTTGTCGCTGAAACAACAATCGTTTTAATGTTCTGCAGAGAGATGCGGAAATGTGATGGTAAAGGGGTAGTTCACCCAAAAAAATTCTCACTTTTTTTTTTTTTACTCTTCCTCAAGTGGTTCAAAACCTTAGTTTTACCATCATCAGTGCTCAATCATCACTAAATTAATCCCTTCATTGTCTCATTAACTTTGCCTCTGCTGTTTAGTAAATTTTACTCAATTTAGAGAGGGAACAAATGTTCTCTGAACTGAGTAAATTTTACTGATTTTGCTGTGTAGGAAAAGCAAATACTATGAAAGACAATGGTAAAAGGTTTCCAACATTCTTCAAAATATCTTCTTTTGTGTTCAACTGAAGAAAGACACTCATTTAGGTTTGGATCAAGGAAAGGGTAAGTAAATGATGATGGAATAAAAAATTTTGGTTGAACTATCTTTTTAAAAAATCTTATTTTGCACACAAACTTCAGTCAAACATATTATAATAATGATTATTATCAACATGTATTAATTAAATACAAGTGACAAGTTGCATCCTACAAAGATCTTGAAGGGATAGTTCATCCAAAAATTACAATTCTGTCATAACTAACACTTGTTCCAAGCCTGTATGAGTCTGAAAAAAAAGAATAATTTTTGCTCATCACCATCACTCTTCAAAATATCTACTTTTATGTTGAGCGGAAAAGATGAAATCGTTCAAGTTTGGACAAACTTGAGGGTGGGTGACTGGGAAGTTAGTTTTAATTTGAAGTTAAACTATGCCTTCATTTAATTGAACATGCAGGTAATGCGCAGTAAGATGCCGAATCCAGCACATCTGGCTATAGCAGAGTGTGAGGCTCGTCTCGGCCAGCAGGGGCGCTCTGTGGTGATCATAACTCAAAACATCGATGAACTGCACCATCGAGCTGGCTCTAAACATGTCTATGAGATCCACGGTGAGACTACAGCTACTCAAACCTGGACCCCACCATCTTAGTAAATTAATTATTGGAAAATTTAGAAAATAGATTCATTTTACAAGTCCCTAGAGTTAAACAGTTTAGTTTGACCATTTTTGAATCCATTCAGCCGATCTCCTGCTCCAGGAGCACTTTAGCTTAGCATGAAAGGTTGCTTTTTTCTAGAGAGGTAAGGCTAGTATATTATTTCAGAATAAGAGCATAGTTCCTAGCATATAGGCCTAGAAAATAGCAACTTTTTATTTCTGTCGGTCTTAGTACACGATGTAACTACAGAAAAGTCAAGCTATAAATAGGAAAATGATCAAGATGCTTTTTTTGAGTGAGATGCTAATGGTCTAATCCGATTCAGTGATTTGAGCTAAGCTAGACCCGGTTCTTCAGCCAGACCCAGAGATCGACTGAATTAATTCAAAAATAGTAAAACTCAACTGTTTAACTCTAGGGGAGTTGTAAAATGAGCCTGTTTTCAAAAAAAGGTGGAGTCTTCCTTTAACAGAACTGAAAATGATTGATTATCTGTCCATGCAATCAGTGTTTCTAGTTGACGTTATTCACTTCCATCTTTCGCTCTCCAGGTAGTCTGTTTAAAACCCGCTGTATGAGCTGTGGAGAAGTCAAAGCAAACCACAGGAGCCCAATTTGTCCTGCTCTGGATGGAAAAGGGTAAAAGCTCATGCAAACAGATCAACATTATTTCATCAATTTTTTAAGAAACTGCACGCTCTTATTTTCTTTTTTCACTTTTTAGAGCACCAGACCCGAACACCAAGGAAGCCAGAATTCCAGTCGAGCTGCTGCCTAGGTTTGACTGATCTTTTTAAAAAGTTGATCAAAAAAATTGAAGCCAAATTAGATTCAGCTATTTTTTTTGCGTGCAATTCTGCTTTTAAATGTAAAAGCATGTTTCTTTTTTGTCTTTTGTTATAGAAGAAAATAATACTTATATTCACTCTGCCCACATTAAATTGATCAAAAATAATGTCAATAAAGACTAAGGTCAAATAAAATCAGCATTTAAAAATAAAATAAAATCTAAAGCATTATATAAGACAGAAAACCAGGGCTGCATAATATATCAAAAGTAAAATAAATATTGTAATAATTTGGTTGTTTGTCACATTGCATAGTGAAGTATGGCATTTACAAACCTGATTATGAGCTTGATCCTTTTAAATAAAAACTAATTGGGAATACATATTTTTGTTTGCCATCAAAATGTAAAAAAATGCTCTATGGTTTACTGTTTGAAAATGAAGAATTAATAATTAAATATAGTGCTGTAATTTTACTGTAAAATAATTTTTAGTAACCTTTGATTTTGTGATGACTAATGAGAACTATTAATTTATAATCATATTCAATGTGTCAAAACAGTAGGAATTTGGACTATGAAAGCTCAGGTAGATAGATGTTTGAAACGACAGCATATTGAAACAAAAAGTATTTAAATAATTTTCACACAGATATTGCTAGAGAATTTTACAAATAATACTAATTACTAATAAATACACTGAATTATACATCTTGATGGAGAATGAAAAATATATATTTTTAAATATTTTAAAAAATGAATGAACATTAATTTAAATAACTATTCAAAATACATTAAATGTATTAAAATGTATTATTAGATTTCCAACATTGTTTAATCTTTATTGTTTACTTCAAAAAAATAATTAAAACAAATGAAAAAATGGATAAAATCTTGAAATAAACACATACTTTTATTTTTTTTGCAGATCAAGACCTCAATGAAACCTCTCATGCTATATATTTTCAAATAGAGCTATTCAATACACAATAATTCAGTTTGTATCAAAACAAACAAACAAACAAGCCCTCTTTCAAAAAAAATCCAGTATTGTAATGCACAAGACATTACTGTATTATTATTAGTTTTTTCACAGTAACTCTTATCTGTACACAGCAAAGTGCCACCAAAACCAAACCTTGCAGAATAAATTTTCAAAAATTGCAAGAATGAATCAAGAATGCAAGAATCTTTCACAAACTGTTTAATGTGGCAAATCGCCACTGAATTCTAAACAGACACAGATCCACTTAGGGCCGCCTTAAATTAGCTGTGCAAAGATGACTTTAGAGTAACAATTCTCAAGAACATTAGCAATGATGAACATAAAAGCAAGAGTTATGTTTTTTGAAGCAACAAATCTAATCAGATGCCTCTGGAATGCAGACCACTGCATTCCTTTACTGTAAACACACTGTAAGTCACACTGTTAATTTTGCCACGCAATGAGAAATTAGCACTGTCCTGGTGACATTATAAATACATTATACTGTAGCTGTACATGACGGGAAAATAATAATATTTATCATACAATTAAACATCACTACAGAAATTGAATGATTCAAATTGAATTATTGTGTATTGTATAGCTCTATTTAAAAATAATGAATCATTCTATAGCGTGAGGGGTTTGGTTGGGGTCTTCAGAAAATAAAAGTATATGGACAAAAGCTGGATTAATTGAGTGTTTATTTCATTTTTTTCCCATTTATTTTATTTATTTCATTTTTTTAAAGTTATAAATCAAGATAAATAAAAATGTTAGAATAGTTGCAGCTTTTCTCCAGCAGTGGGCAGCAGATGTCCACGTGTCTGATGTTTCATGTATATCTTGATATTTTCAAGTATATCATGTGTTTTTTGTACTGTTTGTAGGTGTGAAAGGAAGAGCTGTAACGGATTGCTGAGGCCTCATGTGGTTTGGTTTGGAGAAACGCTGGATTCAGATATTCTCACCGCTGTGGAGCGCGAGCTGGAAAAGTGCGATCTCTGTTTAGTGGTGAGGGATTACAAATGGATGCATGAAACTGACAAGCATTTTAAAGCATCAAGACAGGGACAAACGTTATGTTTACACCCTTGTTCTGCTTTCTATAATGCTTAAAAGCCCATTCACACCAAGCACAATAACTATAAATATAAATATAGAAAATCATCATACCCTCTGTAAATAGTAAATCTATACCTTTACTCACATTACACCCTGATTTGAAAAGACCTTCAGGACAAAGAAAAGACATTCAGGCCTCAAAAACATTTCAAAGGCTGAAAAAGTTATTTGGAATTGATTTTGTATGATATATAAAGTATTCATTTCAAAGAGGTAAGATGATTTTCTCTTCATAAATATATATACTGTAATATATATAATATAATTTTATCCACAGTTGAATGATCAAAATATGTTTAATTGTAGTTAGTGTTTTTCATCACGCATTACCTCTTCGCAGCAGATGTTTTCAGTGTGCTACTAGCACATCTGACCAGTACAGCTTTATGTGTTATTACCATATTAAGCTAATCAAACATATTTTTTAAGCTAATCAAACATAACAGTAGCCAGTGAAGTGGAATGAAAACAACAAACCTTTCCTGAAATATCCCAAAGGAGGGAACACAAATATGCTAAACTTCCCTGTATTTTTATCATTCTTTACAATGGTATAACCAATTGTTTTCTAGAAAGTCATTATCTTTAATTAATCTTTAAAAAGAGGACTTAACATCAAGCATCAAGCTTCTCCACAATGTCGTCTGTAGCATTAAATTGCCAAAGCCCTTTTTATTTTAATGGATACTGGCAGGCAGTCAGTGTTTTTATTAGTCAGTGTTTATCATAGATATATACACTAGATTTTGCATACAGACCCTTAGCATGCGCCAATACCAGTGACGTGCAGTGAGGTTTGTGGCTGGTGGGGCACTGACTCTTTCAAAGTCAAAAGTCAGATTTACAAACAAATCCACCCGATATATTTGGCAACTGCGATTGTGTTTCATATATCATATCAGCATTCTTACTATACACATAGCAGGTACATACTGGGCCAAGGAAAAATATAAAATGTATAGCGATTTAATATGCTTTGCAAAAAATGCACTAATGTGTTTATGTGTGTTTACCATAAACAAACAGATTTTCACTGCATTAGTAACTACACAGTTACATTTAAACAAAAGAAGATGCAGCATAACATCAAATACTCTTAGTTCATCTTGGACTTGCACCCATATGCTACTATCCTCCACAATGGTGACACAAAAACCGTTTCACAGTATTTTGCAGATTTTTTTTTTGATTTTACGGTAAAATACCGGCAGCTGTGGTTGCCAGTAATCTACTGTTTTTAACATTTTACCGTCGTAAATTCAGTTTACAGAATATTTCCGTTAAAAATACATTCCACAGTCTGTATTTTTTATCGAACACATTTAACCCCTTAAATCCCAGAGCAAAATCCTCACTAGTGTCCTCACTACAGAGGGTTGAACACTCAGACAGTGATTAAGTTAATGAGATAATTAAGTGCCTAATTAAAAGAGGATTGAGAATTATTGATGAACAACTGTTAACAAGCAGAATCACTGAAGGAAATAAAATACAAAAAACACAGCCAAAACCAAAGATGAAATCAACTGAGAATAAAACTCTAAATAAAATAATAATTAATAAAAAACAAATTACACAATAAAAATGTAATTTCTCAAGATCTCAGTAGAGATCATTAAACAACAACTCCACAAACATCAGGAGCTTCACTTATTATTGACCTTAGACTTTATTTCTGTCACATAAACAAAAACTCTTAATGAAATTTCTGTTGCTCATCAAGTCACTATGATGGAGGACAGAGTCTGTTTTAGTTAGGCTCTTCAACTATTTGTTCTGACACTACTTTTTATTTTGGCTGCTGTAATTAATTGTGTTGCTCACACTATTTGTATAGCATGAAGAGCCAAAATAAAAAAAACAATAATAAGTCTGATAAGATCAACTATGATATCAAAACCACCCTCACCTGCTCGTGCACTCATTGAATGTCTTGTTAGTTATAAGAGAGAAATGAATACCACATGTAAATGAAACCACTTGACCTACAGCAGCCAATGACTGTTTACCAGATCTAAATACACAATTCGCAATGAGGATGTTTGATCTATGGCAGAACTTAAAAACACACAGACATCAACAATTAGTCTTTGAATGTCAACAATGTTGACAAACAAAAAATAAAAATCAACCCAGAACAAAACACTCTACTGAAATATTACACCCGAAGAACAAGATAAAATAAAGGAAAGGAAAGAGATTGTATGAACTTTAAGCTGCACTATATATTCATGCAGCAATGCATGCTGGGATTTTTGTACTATGCTGGCACCCAGCATGCATTGCAGCATGAATGACTTAAGCAGCTTTTTTTTTTTTTTTAGCAACCATGGTTGAGGTTCATATCTTGATTCTTGGATGTCTGTATGTTGTAATGTGCAGCTGGGGATCTTAAGGTTTTGTGCATGAAAGTAATTAAATTTTAATTTCTTATTAATTCCTTAATAATTGTTTGTTGAACCTCCATGGGAAACGGTAACATATCCCAAACAATATCAAATAAAACTAATTTCTATGGCTGGACTTATAAAATACTAAAAATGATGTCTGTAATGATCAACTTCACACAGTATAGATTCTCATTGCCTTTCTTACTTTAACTGATGAGTTTCAGAAATTCACTTATAACAGCCAGATAAACATTTAAGATAGAGGAGTAAAAGTTCAAGAGCTCAACTAAAGCAGCCTCTGATCTCCATTGTGGTGAGGTCAAATGAAATATTTTCAATAAAAATATTAACCTGTTAATTATCAAATACTCTTGCAGATATGAGAGAATTGAAGTCAAACTGTAATCAGTGAAGCTGCTAATGCTGTTATTTAATGGAGTTGTTTAATCCTCTGTTTTAATTCAGTTGGTTTGGTGTGAGTCTGTAGTTTTATTTCTTGTTCTTTCCTTCAGTGATTGGGCTTGTTAACAGCAGGTGTCCATCAGTGTCTGAACTCACTCATTAGTGGTCATTCACTCTGTCTAGTGGACTAAACTAATTGACTGATTTAGGGACTAGTGAATAAGGGTGTGTGGTGAGATTTCAGACACTATGATTAGTTTGTCGAAAACAAAGGTTAGATCAGTTACAGTTATTTTCCGTATTTTGTACAGAAATGAGCCATTAATCATTTAACAGGTTTTCACTGTAGATTGTACAGACTTTTACCGTTAAAATTACGGACATTTTTTTACAGTGTATGTTATGAACTTTTGTGCTAAACAAGTAACGTTATTGATGATAATACAGTCTCCTACTGCACTAACTATAAGGAAAAGTAGCACCAACTTGCATTAAATTGCAGGCTTATGCTAGTTTTGTTGAATAAAATAAGCAAACAATGTAAAGGAAATATGACAATAAGACACTGCGGTGTCAGAAACTTCAGCTAAGTGAAGTAACGGCTAGTTTTTGAAGTAACTTATAAGGGTGCCTGATAACAACAACTTTCCACCCTAAATGTTTAAATATTACAAATGTTATATCCCATTTAGATCATAAAGGTGGATATTATGCACAGTATGATGCAAGGATATTGATGATTCACACGAGTCGTTCGTAATGCAGATATTCGTTCACAAAAGAATTGCTTCCTCCGTAAGAACCGGAAGTGAAAGCGGGAGAGGGGGTGTGTTTCAGGACACGGATTAGATTAAATTTAACAGTGAGGGAGATAATATATTTCCATGCACATAAACACATGCTCTTTGTCGCAATGCCCGTGCGATCACATATCTATCAATGTAGAAAAGTGATGTAAAATTCTAATTTTTGTAATAAAAAAAAAATGTGCATACTGAACAGCGGGAAAACTCCCGATCATAGATGTATGTGTAAATGTTTATATATCTATGGCTTTGGATGGCCAGTCCTCCACTGCACCTTGGTCCCGCATTCCCTGTACTAAAATGGCGGCTCTATTGACGTATTCCTTGCAATAGACAACAATAGCATGGGTGACATCTAATGTAAATATCTGTGATTGTTTATTAGTTGAGAAAAAAAATCATGATTTCAACGATATAGTTTCTCTACATCTTTATCATTATAGCTGTAGTCTGTAGCTGTTTTCCATTTAGAGTGATTTTCAGATAAAGCGTGTCTCTTACGTTGTTTTCTCATTTCTAGGTGGGCACATCCTCTATAGTTTACCCAGCGGCCATGTTCGCCCCTCAGGTGGCGTCTCGGGGAGTGCCTGTAGCCGAATTCAACATGGAGTGCACACCTGCTACTCAACGCTTCAAGTAAGACAGACAAATACGCAAAACACTCTCTTTACATGAGTCACAGAGATGCCTCTCTGTCGGCCCATTTAACACACAGACGTTCAATTGTTCAAACACGGACTCAAAGTGACGTCTTTCGCTGGCGCATTTGAGAAAACACTGAAGCGTAGATTTGACGCAAGAGATTAAACACCTGCGTGTGGTTTATTTCTCACCAACAGATATCACTTTGAGGGTCCTTGTGGCTCGATGTTGCCCTCCGCGCTGGAACGCCATGAAAGTGAGGTCGTTTAAGGGGAAAGAAGGCATGACCCATCTGTTCACCGCATTGAGCACTTTAATTGAGATTGTTCAAGATTGGTTCATGGCTTCGTGGGATTGGTTTGTGTGAAGATTTACGGTTAAATGATTGGCTGGAATTCAGTTTTGTTTAGTGACTTTTCAGTGCTTGCACGGCCTATGTTTTGTATTTGGTTGTGTTTTTTTAACCATATAAGAGGTACGATCAAAAGTCATGACAACCTGTTTTTTTAACTGATTTAATAAGTTAATCAGATGTCAGTTTTAGTTAAAGGGCACCTATTTTACCCTTTTTACAAAATGTAAGATAAGACAAAATACCCATCAGATTATTTATTATATAATGTAGAATCTGCCCATTTTGGTGTCTGATTACAATGTAGGTGTTTTTGTAGCCTGTTGCTTTAAATAGAAATGAGCTGCTTCTCCCCGCCCACCGCTCCGATGTGCGTGTCTGCTTCTCATGTGTTAAGTCAGATAAACAGCAGTCAGTGATAGAAACAGACACGGATGAAGCTGAAATAAGGTCACGAGTCAAAAAAAAGTTTTTTGATGTATTTGTGGTGGAGTTTATTCAAACCTTTTTGAAATGATGAGTCACACACAAATGCCATTTGCAGTACACACACACACACACACACACACACACACACACACACACACACACACA
>CAIGQZ010033212.1:426653-478311 GCA_903798205.1 Danio tinwini
ACACACACACACACACACACACACACACACACACACACACACACACATATATTAGCGTTTACTGACACAATGGGGCCATGGTGATTATAGCGGTTGAGAATTACGAAGCGATTTTACTCTCTTTATTACAAACATACTCTGGTTTAAAAACATTTGAAATTAATAAAATTCATTATTGAGTTGCAAATGGTCACACAGACTTGTAACATACGTTTTAATCCCAGTTTCTTTGCAAAAAATGTTCTGTGGACATGTGTATACATGTTATTTTGGAGACATGGCACTTGACAATCAATTCAGTAGGTGGGGAAAACCGTACTCCTAAGTCACGTTGTGGTGGGCCTCAAAATCACTGGGATTGGGATCCTGTTTTAACGTAAGTACATTTTAAAAAAGAGACTTGTTGAGTTTATATTACTCCAATATGACAGTGGACACACTATACATACACACAGTTCTGTCCAAACAGCTTCCCAAAGTGTTTTCATCATAGGTGCCCTTTAAGAAAAAAGTTTGACAGATTTATCTTGATGTTTTAACACAATAAATGAATAAACAAATTACCAGGCAATGAGAAGTTGTGGAAATAATAGTCTTAAAAATATGTTTCCTAAAAATATTCTTATTTTAAATAAAATTATTAGAAAAAGAAGTGTTCAAACCAAATACATGGTTTACCTAAAATAGTTTTTTTCCCTTTTTTTCCAGATAAATATTTTGTTTATAAATGTCAAATATTTTAGCATTTAAAAGACTTAAGGCAGTGCTATTTAATACTGAACAAATATTTCAGTTATTGCAAGACTAGTCTCATAAAAATAGGCATTATGAGCATGTTTATTGAAATTTCATGATATATTTTTGACCACAAGTTGGCACTACACGCAAGGTTCTCAGCAAGTTTATAATGTAGTCAAAAAAAGTCCTAATGCGCATAAAGACATAAATGGCTGACAGCCAAATGGCCAATACATTAATGTTGAATATCAGTGTGATATTGTTTTAAATCTAATGAGACCAGTCTTGTGATTTATACCTAAACTGCCTAGAAAACTTGCCATTTTTCACATTTCCTTACCACTAGATGGCAGTGTGTGAAATTGAGTTTGCAACCTTACATAATATGATCTGAATACACCCAAGTTTCAAAATATAGCCATTACTCATTTGCATACTTTAGTGAGAATTTAAATGTTCAACCTGAATTCAGTGCTCTCATGTTGCCATTGTCTGAAGATGGTCAGGCTCAGGATGTGTGAACATTTGAAATAGTAGTTTTTTAAAATATTTAATATGATTGAACATTTTCATGTAGAAAACAATGTCACATTAATTGTGAATCATCTTAAGCAAAGAACACAATAAAACAATTGTAAAGCCGTAACAGTTCAGACATTGTTCAATTAGGACAGATGATGGCACTAGAGGGATTTACATATTATATAAGCCTAATATTATGGTTTATGGCACAATTCACAATGTAAAAACTACACAATGTTTTAATTATTACATAAAATTGTAATGAAATACTGTAACAGTTAGTCTGATAGATTAATATGTAATAGTTTTCTCAAAACAAAATGAGATATTGAGCTCAAAATGTAATAACAATAAATCATAATAAATAACAAGTAATTAAAACTTGCGATTTGTGACACACATAATATCTGGGAAATTAGCACTTTTGACTTATGGTAGCAGTGAGCTACATGCTAATAACAATTAACATTGTTATAACAAAGTGTTGTATAACAAAGTGTTATAACATGCTACATATCCATACAAAGCATGAAAACGTTATAAAAACACGTGAAAAATATCCTAACAACTTACTAAACCAGAGGTGCGTCCCAAATCACATACTTATGCACTATTTTACACAATTTTGTAGTATAAATAGTGTAAGTAGTGCGTTCACATTGAAAACTCTAAAAATATTAAGTGCACTTTAATTAGCTGCACTTATTCAGCCGTTAAAAAGAAGTGTGTAATGTTGGACACATCACCAAAGTTCCTTTAAGGCAAGTCATTTCACTCGGTGGCAGTGTGCTCGGGCATTCTGTTTGAATTGGGAAACATCAAATTCTCCAAAACTACTTGCCAAGCTTACAATTACATTTCATATAACGAATAACCAATAAAATGAAACAACCGTCTCTTTAGTTTCCTTTCTAAATGTTCGTATCACACAAAATCTGCAGAAACTCACGTCTGGTCCGAGCCCCTCCCCCGGAGAATTGTCAATCTATAGCGATCGCTGATTGGCTCTTGTACAAGAAAGCGGGCTTTATTAGCCATATATCGATCGCTGATTGGCTCCTGTACTAGAATGCGGGGTTTCAATCGCCATATTGACAGTTACACTTTTCCCCATTCAAAAGTATACAAGTGACATGTCGTATGTATTCTATAGTCTTTGACAACACACACTCAACGACCGCAGCTTTGCTCACATAGCGTAAGAGGCAGGGCTATCGGGCACGCATGTTGGATTTATTTTGCTTTATTTATTTTGGATTGTGAAATCAGTATTCTCCTACAAGATTATGCCGACTCCCGATGGTGAATGCGGTTATACTCATGGCAGGTATTATTTGGTAGTTTAGTCATTTATTTCACTAATTTGGCAACCATCAAACGTCATCTGGGAAATGGTTTGAATTTCCGCTTAGTAAAACAAACATTAGTGTTCCATTTGGGACAACACTTCATACATACACTATGCTGTTAAGTGTGTAAGTGCTTAAGTGTAACACAGCTCATGTTAGCATCAACTAGCTACATGCTGAAACATGCTAGTAATATCTGTAACAAAGGCATTTAAACGTCGTACTAAAAATGTCCCAACTGTGATGTTCACATGATTAACATGACTATATAATGTGCTTGTATTAGTTTGTATTAATGTGCATAATGTTTGTATTATATAAACATTTATTTACAATATGAATGTTATCAGGGCTTTACATTAACACCCGCCAAATGCGGGTAGATTTCAGCCGTGGCCGGTTAGACAGACACTCTCACTAGCCACTATGGCTGGTTGAAGATCTTAGAATCGAGAAGCAGCATGACCGACAAAATTTTAGCATTTGCGTGAGCAAAGGAAAGCAGGTGAATACCGAATGAGAGGATGATCAATCGCGCGCACAGGTTATGTGGTGTGCGCGGCTGTTTTAAAAAGCATGCGCGCTCCCATTTCCTGGCGCGAAGCAACTGTGCCTAGAGAAAACGCAACTGCTGCGATTGGTTTTCTTTCAAAAAGACTGGACAAAAAGTGATGCTCGTGCACACACAGTCCTGCTGTCTTTTTGTAAGCAGCAGCGGTTGCCGGTTTTGTTTGAACTATTCTTTTTACAGAACAGATTATGGACCTAACGTTACCCGTGTGCGCGTTATCATCCTTTATTATCACACGGTATGTTTGTCATCTGCTTTCTTTTGCTTACAGTTATTTTTGTTAATATGGTTTAATTATAATTTTTACAATAACATTGCTTTAATAGGAGATTAACTCTCCATGTATGTGTAGTTAGTGATCTGAGAGACCTTAAGCCTGGACAGACTAGGCTACTGTGCATAGTTTTAGATACATGCCAATAATTATTTTTTAAATGTAATTGTTTTTTTAGGAAAGGATTTATTGAATAAAAAGAGCATGTATACAGCTATATTTTGCATGTTTTGACATATTATTTAACATTTGTGGCTAAGAAGAAAGTCTAAATCAAATTTATGCATATAAAATATATTTTCCCTACAACAAAATTGTGGCTAGTGAAAATGGTGAATGGCTAGTAATGTTGGAAATCTACTAGCCACAGTGGCTTGTGATCAAAAAAGTTAATGTCAAGCCCTGCATGTTATATTCATTACATTATAATATTCATTACATTATATGAAGTTTTGACAATAATGCAGTTAGTGCATTATGAGTTGCTATATGCTCCCCTTGTGGCCACTTAAGTAATTGCAGCAATTGTGGTTGTACGGTTAGATTCAATTATTGCAATTAGTTAGCTAATAATCGTGACAGGCCTAGAATGAGTGTTTGCTTTTTTGTCAAAGTCGACAGACGAGTGTAACTGGCTTTCTGTGTGTCTGTTTCACCCTGCGGCATCGGGTCACCTTGATTCTGTCTAGTCCAATGCCAGATTCTGTGGTCCAGCTGGAAATCTCTCTCTGTCTTTCCCTGTCATGTCTTATACAACCATACAGCACCAAAAATGTTTAGCTGACATTGCTAAGATGCTCAGCTTATCTGTGTACATATACAAATGCATTCTTACACATCAACACATGAAGACTGTAAAATAATGCCGAATGAATCTCTTGACTTATTTGACTCACAAATGCGCAACAGACGGCACATTTGTGCATAAGAAATTCAGAGTGTTTCACAAACTGACACTGTTACAAAAATGCTGTTTTTGGTGTTTATATGTGAGAAATGGAAAAGGGGGAGATGGTGGGGGGGTTACGTCTGTGTTTGTAAATGATAAATGAGTGTGTAGTTTTGAGGTGTGTGCAACCGATGGCTGTTAGTGTGTGTGCATTTGGTCTCCTGGAGAGACTGTGGCTCATTAGTTTCTGAGGCGATGAGAGAGGTCTGCTCCAAAAATAACACACACCATTTCCTGTCCATTAAACCACAATTTCACACCAATCTGAGCTTAACGACGTACGCGCGCGCATGCACAATAAATATCTCCCCTGACATACGCTTAGCCTCTAAAATCCTCGGAGACACACAACATCAATCCTACACACACATACACGCACGGTCCCATTAAATATCGATTTCACACCAATCTGAGCGTCTCCCCAGTCTGGGCTTGTTGGAGGACAGGGATGGAGGGATGCAGGGGAGGGAGCGGGAGAGACGTATGCGTGATACGAATCTTGCAGTTTTTTGTTTTTTTGCATGATAATTTCATTTCGTTTCATATTTTGCCAATTTGTTAGTGGTTATAATAAAAGAGCAGTTGTTTATAGGTTTTAATGTATGGGTAAATTTTTGTGGAGAGAGCATGTTATATGTCAGGAAAAGTCAGACGTCTACTATGATATACAACAATACGTTCAATAACAGATGGATAAAATCAAGTCTTCTCTTTTTTTGATAATCTGCTTCACTCTGCTTCACATATGTCACAACACCTGAGTTTCCATTTCATGCAGTTTTTAAAAGTCCTTGCCAAGTTATCATAAGCTGTTGAAATAATCATGAAGTCATGCAAATTCATTGGTAAAATGGTGTGGGAACTCTGAATTTGCTCTGTAGTGCTATGCAATGGGGTATATGCACAGCTAGTCTTTTTTCAGCCACTGATAAACCTCCGGTAAAAGGTTTGTGTGGCTATTTTACATTTCATAAGATTCATTTTACAGCATCATTGTTGTAATGTCATTCAAATTAGGGCTGGGCGATTTGGCCTAAAATCAAAATCTTGATCAATTGAACATTTTAACTTGATTACGATGGATGAACGATAATTTTATTTATAATTTAAATTTTATTTTATTTATTTTTAGAACATCAATGTTAAACAACTGAAATAAAACACACATTGCCTAAAACAAACAGTCACAAATAAATAACTTGCACTTTTGGAAACAAAATTAATTATTTTCAACATTTTTTATATTAAAAGTAGAAAATAAGCAGTATCTTTTCTAAATAAAATAACTCTGTATATCCTGTAAATAATATTTTAAGCAGTGCATTTCTTGACTCTTCTGTAAACAAACAGTTTAATGTAAATAATCATTTTTATTGTAATGGAAAATATGCCGTCTCTGGCTCAGCTTCCAATCATCTTCATAGTGCAAACATGCGATGTGTATAGTTAATTTTTTTGAGAGGCTATGCGCCCATGCAAAAGCTGCGCCAGACCACACCCATGCGTTCAGCGCAGAAGTTTAAATCAGCCTTAACAGAGTGGGGTCACATGACTCCAAACAATTACTTTTCGATTATTTGCTGAGCCCTAATTAAAATACATTCAGTTAAATAGACTTAATTCCAGCATAAAACGATATGAAAGACTGTGTAACCGCAAGCGCCGTCAGAAAAAGCAGGTTAAGGCTGGAACTCCGTTGAAAACACTGTTGTAAAATACATTTCTGTATTTTAAATGCATGACGAGGAAAAATGGAATTTAATGCAGTGCTTCTTGTCCAGTCTGATACCCAATTTATATCATATCTTAATCAGACTGAGAAGATCACTGATTTTTAAAGAAATCAGATCTTAAACATGGTGATTTTGTAATGGGAAACAGTTCACCAAAAGCACTTGGGCTGGCTGACTGAAAATGAAAAGTCTGTGTGCATATACCCCATTTAATGATCGTTAAAGACCTGTGAAGGGTTGACAAAAAACAGATGCAGTGGATGCAGAATCATTTATTTTAAATACAAAAATAATCAACTATTCAAATAAACTGTCTATGTAGAATAGATGTAGAAGACTGTCTTCGAAAGCTCTAAAATGCTGCGCCCAAAGGTCGGAATGTATCAAGGCACGTCCAAATCAAAATTCGTCTTCACATCTTGTTTCCCGAGATACCTTCTTTTGATTGAATTTCAAAGGAAGCATACAGTAGATGTATCCTTCACTGTCTTCAATATCCCAGAAACATGTGTGTTCTATTTCTGGCAGATGAGCTAAAAATAAAATAAAGATGGCGTCTTGATGCCACTTGGGTGTCAGTTTATGTGTAAATGTAGGTTTTTGTACAACATTTTGCACATATGATGACATTTCTAATAAAAAGTTGGTATTGTAAGCAGATATACCTATAGTTATCACCAAATCTCTCTCTCTCTCTGTTTTGTTGTACATTATTAATTCTTTATGCTTTTACCAAGGTCTGTTTCTCCAGAGCCATTGCCTGAGAGGACAGCGAGTCAACAAATAAGCAGCCTAAGCTTTCAGACATTCCATAGAGTGTATAGAGGGGTGTAGTCCAGGTTAGGATGAGGTCTGTGCTCTCCTCCTGGTCTTGATTTCAACTTCCCTAGGGCCTGTGAAGGGCAGGTATGCTTCCTAAAGAGGAAGCAATGAGGGATTCCCTCTGAAGCCTTTAGTTTTCTTGTTTTATGTTTCATTTATTTAAATGAAATGTCTCTCTGAGGCCATATGTCACACTCACTGTCCTTATCCCACCACAAGGGCATCATTGAGGAAGAATGAATGAAATAGTATCTTCATTTATCATCTTACCACCAAGAGCTGTGGGATTTATTTCCATTAGTGTCATGTTCTGTAGCCATAAAACAGTGAGATGTATTACCAGGACAGTCCCTCTGGAGAAACCCATGGTTAAGTGTCTCGTTCAAGGCCACAGTTGATAACTCCTGTCTCTCTTCTAATGGGAATCAAACCTGTAACCTTCCAGTTACAAGGCCTGGTTATTAACCTTGACTCCACATACTTTTGCAATCCCATAATAGTGCTTGACCAGTCTAGATGCTTTGGCTAATTGCAGAGTTTCTTACTTCCTATAGCTTAGCTTAGCTAGGCTGGAAGTGGGGTCCCTGTGATGTGTTGGGAGTTTTCACCACCCACTGCAGTGCCTTAAGGCTGATTTAGGCCCAATCCCAATTCTACCCCTTAGCCCCTCCGCTTACCCCATTCCTTGTTTTGCGTGTTCCAGTGAAGGGGTAGGGGTTTCCCGATTCTCTTTAGCTTGAAGGCGTAGGGCTAAGGGGAAGGGGTGAATAGCCCTTCAAACGAAGATTTTTCAGTACCACACTCGAAACCAAGGGGTAAGAAAATTTCCCAGAATACACTAGCCACAACGGCACCCAGAAAGGAGATCCACAAATTAGTATTTTTGTCATTACTACAAATTTTTACAACAAACAAACAAACATATGTTTTAATAAAATAAAATAACAAACCCCTAAATTTTGCAACCTATAATCCATAATCATAACTCCTGTATAGCAGTCCCACAACATTCTGACACTCGGTGACACTCGAACACCCTGTCAAAAAAGTCTAGTGGCTGGGAATGACCTTTTTACAGTGTCTGCTGTAATGTTAATGTTGTTTTCGTGTGTTTACATAGATGAATATGGCCACTGTGTTAAATGCACAATATTACAATCTTATTGCCACATTAGATCGTTATGACAACATAATATATGCCTTTAGTGACTTTCTGAAGATAAATACCAAAAAAATAACACAACTGGAATAACTACACCAGTCGCGATCGTCTGATCTCATATGAAGCAAGAGATTGTGATGACATGATGATGTGTGCAGGTGTTGAAGTGCTGTCCCAATTCTTAGGGGTAAATTTTGAAGCCCTTTCCCTTCACACTCGGTTTTAAGGGCCAAGGGGAAGGGGTAGGGTACAAAAATAGAATTGGGATTGGCCTTATACTTCGGTGTCAAGCGCACGCAAATGCTTGACCAGCCTTCGCTCGGTCGCATAAATCTTGTCATGGCTGACGCACACCTCTCAAAAAATGTAACTACACGTCACAACAACGCACAGCACAAGCTCTGTGATTGGTTGGCTTGGTATCGCTGACAAGTGTGGGCCAGTCCGAGAGCCGCGCAAACCCGTTGGAGCGAGCTTTTATAAGTGTTGAGTCTAGATGGAGACATTTGTTTTGTGTTTACCTTATGATTAAAGTTATTGAACGTCCGCCGATTCCCACCTCTGAATGAGCGAGTTTGAGCCACTTGTACATTTAAGGTAGCTTTCAGAAAAAACAGAACACCCGCAAAGAAACTCGACACAGAGGAACATAAAAACCTCACTGCCAGCTAGCTTTTCGGAAGTGTTATTGCAGAGCAACATAAACAGCGTGCAGAAGTATAAATGCATGGCAGCATGCAAGGCATGCGCTGTGGGTCACGCCCATCCCTCGACCCAGAAGTATAAACCAGGCTTTACGCTCAGCAACAGAGCAGCTTCCATACTAGACTGTGACACAGTTGGTCAAAATGCTCTTGATTGTGCTGAAGTAGAAGTTCACCAAGACTTTTGAAGACAGCTGGCTCTTCTTAAGTTGCCTTAAGAAAAAGATAAGCTGGTGAGTCTTCTTGACCAAGTTGGAGGAGTTGGTGGTCCAGGACATGTCCTTTGAGATGTGGGTCCCCAGGAACTTGAAGGATGAGACAGGCTCAATGGCCATCCCATTGATGTGAATGATATCATGTGAGCCTTCGTGTCCCTTCCTAAAATCCTTAATGAGCTCCTTGGTCTTGGTGGTGTTAAGGAGCAGATTATTGTCTGTGCACCAAGTGGCCAGATGCTGTATCTCCTCCCTGTAGGCTGCCTCATCATTGTTGCTGATTAGACAGATCACTGTAGTGTCATCTGAAAATTTGATTGTGTTGGATCCACTCGTGTGATTGTGTTAAATATTTTGAATAAACTAGCTTCATAGGGCATTTCTTTGTGTGCAGAAGCCTGTCACAGGACATGAGATAGATAGTGTTAGAGACAACTGTGAATCCATGATTTATTAGTCTATCGATTACATTTTTATCAAGCTATCACATTTAATATACTAATCCACTGCTCGCAACTGAAAGCCAAATTCAGAAATAACTTGTATCCAAAAGGGAGGTAATGATGTGAAGTAATAATAAGTAAATAAATGAAACATAAGTGGGTAAACTATTAAAATGGGTTGAAGGGGAACAAAGGGGAAAAGTGTACAACTAGTAACAGTAATAAAATTAATGTACAGTTGTATTAATGATATCCATTAATCATATTTGAAAGTATTTATTTGGATGGTTATTCTTTTTTTAAACATTTTTTTATGCAAACTGGGTTCAGAAGTGTTTCGGCTCAGATCTGGTTGGGTACAGCCCCAACTCTAAAGGACATTTCAACTAATTTTTTTATACATTATAATCCTCTGAACACATTACAACAGTCCGGGCATAAACCTGCCAAATATAGTGACGATTTACCTTAACAAGTTTTTATTTATATTTATTATATTTATGTTTTAGGCGGCATGGTGAATGTGAACTGTGCAGTGAACCAATGACCTTCAAGGCCAATCACAGTCAATTCTGTTGAGCACTGGTGAATACTATGGCAAATCAGACATTAAACATCAAAACATTAGTGGGAAATTAACTTTTTTTTCTTTTATTTCAGTACCGAAATTCTGTTTCATGACAAGTCTAATATAGTGAAAGAATCAATTCATTAACTTGAGCTAGATAAATGGCATCTAAAACGTGTGTTTGGGAAGGAAAACGTTAGCTAACTAGTGCCGTTTCCCTTAACTTAGCTGAAAATGAGGTCCGATTTCCCTTTTTATTTTTACTATCCATTCAGAATGGACTTTCAGGTCACTCTGAAAGCAGTGAAATCATAAATTTGTGTCTCTGTCTCTTCGCTCATACGATATATAGCCAGGTACACAGCAATATGCCATCGGAGACGCTGTTCCTGTGTGACTCGAGGCAATACAGTGTTTTTCCCACCGCAGCCTCGCTTTTTTTTTCATCTGTTGTTGACACTGAAATGGCTTTGCAAATATAGAAATCTACAGTTGAAGTCAGAATTATTAGCCCCCCCTTTGAATTTCTTTTCTTTTTTAAATATTCCATAAATGATGTTTAACAGAGCAAGGAAATGTTCACAGTATGTCTGATAAAATGTTTTCTTCTGGAGAAAGTCTTATTTGTTTTATTTCGACTAGAATACAAGCAGTTTTACATTTTTTTAAACACCATTTTAAGGACAAAATTATTAGCCCCTTTAAGATAATTTTTTTTTCGATAGTCTACACAGAACAAACCATCATTATACAATAACTTGCCTAATTACCCTAACCCGCCTAGTTAACCTTATTAACCTAGTTAAGCCTTTAAATGTCACTTTAAGCTGAAGTGTCTTAAAAAATATCTAGTAAAAAATATTATTTACTGTCATCATTCATTCATTCCTTTTCTTTTCGGCTTACTCCCTTTATTAATCTGGGGTTGACACAGTGGAATAAACCGTCAACTTATCCAGCATCTGTTTCACACATGCGGATGCCCTTCCAGCCGCAACCCATCTCTGGGAAACATCCATGCACATATTCACACTCATACACTACGGACCATTTAGCCTACCCAATTTACCTGTACTGCATGTCTTTGGCCTGTGGGGGAAACCGGAGCACCCGGAGGAAACCCACGCGAACGCAGGGAGAACATGCAAACTCCACACAGAAATGCCAACTGACCCAGCATTTCTTTTTGCTCATCATTTTTTCATAGCAAACAAACAGTAAGAGGGGTGTGGTTAAGAATACTGTGGCTAAAGATGTAGAACTGACGTCAACAAGAGGACAGCCACTCCAAACGTGGTAGCAAATGCTTAGATTTTGATTGAAGATTACCAAAAACAAACAAAAAATATCAGTGGATTAACTTGCACAGAATAATTGTTCGCTTAAAGAGTAACAATATCCCCTAGCAAAATAAACCTTGTAAATTTTTTGTTTCACACAGACGTTAAAGACAATGCCATTCTGCAGTCTTCCAACACACCTTTTGTATAGGAATGTTGCCTATCTGAGTCCAAGGGTTGTAGGTTATGACCTCTATTAGATCATCATGTTGTTTGAGTAATTAGCTGATAGGCCTCAAGGAGGTTCTTGCAATATTACATTAAATAGATGAGTTTGTGACCATCTGGGCCATATCATTTTAATGCCAAGTAGGACATACAGGATCAGGAGGTCCTACTTATGACTGCCATCACGTCTGACAGCATCCCCTTCAGGCTCTGGTCCTTTGCTATATTTTTAGAAGTTGCTTCCTGGAGAGGAATTAGTTCTGGATTGAGGGTGGCATAATCAAGGGGAACCACAGGGAATATTTTGATTGCAGACCTACATGAACCCATCTGAGTACACTGGAAAAGGACATTAATGCCTGTTTCACACGGCAGTGTGTTTGTGGTCTAAAAATTCCTGAGGCTGGATTTGGCTGAAAGGCTGGAATTGGGCATTGCGATTTTAAACACTCAAAAAAGAAAAACAAAAAAAAAGAAGACTTTACTGCATGTTTAACTACTTTTTTTTTTCATTTAAAATAAATCGAAACACAATTCCTACATTTCTTTTGCGACAACTTAATTGTTTTATGTTTAATCCACTTAGATTTGTATACATATTGAATATGATTAGGTTAACTGGGATGATATGAAGGAATTGTGAGGAACTCAGCATTTATTACAGTGCAGGACATTTGCATTGCAATTACTGATGCTGTTGAAAGCATGTAAACTTTAGAAACAAACATATTAAAATGTGCTTATTATGGATTATGAAAAGTTCATAATTTGATTTTGGGATTCTAGTTCTCTTCATTCAGTCAACACTCGCTGACTATATAACTGCTTTAAGTTGTCCTGTGAGTGGGTGGTAGTGTGTCAGCTCCATCGGTCTTCATGTATTCCATGCCTGAACACAACCAAATACTGTATACAAGATCATGTTAAGCTTAAAATCTAAAATCTTGCTCTCGTTAAGTCATTTCAGAATATGATGTTATTCAAACATCTTTTCAAATTTCAAATTAGACATGGCATTACTGTCAATTAAAAATTATTCAATCTATTAATGTGCCTTTGAGCGATAAAAAATATGCTTGCTGACAGGGAATGTACATATACTGTATGAAATATGCCACAAATCAGGCCACATAGAAGAATGACTCCCTCCATTTAACTTGGTCAGAACCTAAATGACCAGATTGTTCATTATCTTAACTATGTAAATATGAACATTGTTCCCCAATGACAGATGAAAGGAGTACATAGCCAAAGTCCCCATGCACAGAACACTGCAATGTCCCTTTGGCTTGGAATTCCAAAAAGAGACTGCTGTACGGAAATGGAACATTTTTTTTTTTTGGTTGGGCTTTCACTAGGGACAGATTGGTGCATGTGGCTTCTGAATGATAGCAGGAGGGAGTCAAAACACTTTACTGTGGCTCCCAGCTTGAGGTTGGTGAAACATGCTGTTTTTTCAACCAGGAATCAAAGACATTTCTCAGTTACCCTTTTCAGTGATCTTATTCTGGTGGATTGTTGTACTATGGGTCTTTTCCCAACATCCAGAGTTATAAATAACCAACAACTAACCCAACCAACCCACTCACCCACCAACCAACCGATCAGTGAATCAATCTACCTGCTTCGAATGTCATCACTTGATTGAATGGATATTATCAGTGGTTATCAGCTGATAGATATGAGCCCAGTAGGGGCCTTCTGCGTCACTAGTAGAAGACTCCAGATCTGTTTTTACATTACTGTGACACTTGGGTTTAGGGTTGGGGTAGGGGTAGACATTAATAAAAGACATTTATTGGGAAATTTAATAAATGATATAAATAATTTTTATAGTTAATCAGCTATACTAATAGAGAAGGCTCCAGATCCAGATCTGTTTTTACATTAATGTGACGGTTGGTTTTATGGTTTAATAAATAATAGAAATAATTCTCGTTAACTTCTGGCCACAGACGTATGTGATCTATATCTGATTAACCATGTGGATGGATGATGACAGGCTTCTGAGCCTACTAGTAGGCGCAGAGGGCTCCTACTGGCCCATATCTATCAGCTGATAACCACTGATAACCCATTCAATCAAGTGATAACATTCAAATCGGCTGATCAATCAGTCAATACATTCAGTATTGGAATTAAGGAGAGCACTTAATTTAGAATAGAATAGAATACCGTGCCCTAATCAGGGGTTGCACGAAAAGCAATGTGAGAATTTGTGATGTGCTGACAATCAGTCATAAAACACATCAATTTCTGTTTGTGCATTCTCTCACACACTGCCATTGAAGAGTGTAAAAACCTTTACTTTGTATTGTCTAATTATGAAATGCTGGACCAGATGGATTGTTATTTTTTTATATCTCAGTTGTGGAATCTGAGACATTTGCAATAATCGCAATAATCACTGTCAATGTGATTGACCCATGGCACAACTCGAAACCAATCAACATGACATTTTACAGGGAATTTTGACAAAGACATATTGTGACAGAGAAGACAGTTATTATTGTTACTATTATTGTTACTTAAAATGTCCGATTGAATTCCAAAACACACTTGTGGCCAATCAGCAGTAATCAGGGGCGTGTTTTGTTACTATAGTAGACATGTAGGGGCATGTTTTTGTTTTTTTCAAATTCCAACATTGTATGGCAATAGTTACTTAGTGCACATTTCAGTTACTGACTGTGCTATTTGGCTTAACAAAGGCATTTTAAGGCCCTGTTTTCAAGAAACTGTGTTCAAATCAACATGTCCCCTACATAGTGTTCACTGCTCTTTCCCCCTTGGCTGAAATTGGCTTAACTTGAAGTTTACTTAATATTAAAAAAAATTGTGGCACACCCAGGGCTGCCAACATTTGTTTGTAGCTTGGAGTGAGAATGTTTCCCTGTTCCCTAAAATATATTTTTGAAATAAGCATGTGTGAGAAAGTGGATGTGTGACGTGATGATACTGTCAATTGCGTGAGTCTCACGCTGAATGCGTGAGAGTTGGCAGCCCTATACCACTGTTTGCAGTGTCTTCAATTATTACAGAAGAGTGAAAGGTTATTTAATCATAATCTCCTCTCGTGCATGTTAATACCCTTTGAATTAAACATGCTTTAGACTGGAATTTGAGATCTTCTGTTAAACTGTTTCATGGGATTCATACTGGAGTGCTCTGTGTCTTAATTACAATGCTTTACCATGTGAGCTACCAAGCAAGCTGACCACACCGGAAAAATTGTCCAGTTGTATATTTGTTACAAATCTTGCTTCTATTGTACTGTGCAAATGTGCTGACAGAATCTCTGTAAAGATCTTTAGTCCTCTTGTGAGAGATTCTGTTTAACTCAAATATGTGAGTCAACATGTTGTGGATAATAAGATTTACTTAGTTTGAATGTTTGTTTATTTTCTTTATTTGTGGGAAGCTGTAGGAAGTTGGTTGCCATTTTCTTTTGTCTACCTTTTTTTTCTCCTGTTCAAGGATAGAAAAGAAGTTTGTGCATTTTTGTATTTTGCTTTTCTTTTATTTGTTAGACTAGGAAGATTTGATTACTGAATATTTTGTTTGTTATGTTGGCCTTGGTGGAGAAGTTCAAGTATCTTGGGGTTTTGTTCATGAGTGAGAGAAGGATGGAACGTGAGATTGAAAGGTATATCGATGCATCGGCCGCGGTCGATGTACTAGTCCGTGGTAAAGAAGAAGCTGAGCCGAAAGGACAAGATCTCAAATACAAGTGGCGAAATGAGTTCCTTTGCGTTTCCAGAGGTCACCCTTATAGATATAGGGTGAGGAGCTCTTCACCCGAGAGGAGCTTGGAGTAGAGCCGCTGCTCCTCCACATCGAGAGAAATCAACTGATGTGGCTCAGGCATCTGTTTTGGATGCCTCCTGGACACCTACCTAGGGAGGTGTTCCAGGCATGTCCCACCAGAAGGAGGCCTCGGGGAAGACCCAGGACACGCTGGAGGGACTATGTCTCTTGGCTGGCCTGGGAACGCCTCGGGATCTCCCTGGAGGAGCTGGAGGAAGTGTCTGGGGAGAGGAAAGTCTGCGGTTCTCTTCTGAGACTACTGCCCCCGCGACTGGAAAAGTGAATGAAAATGAATGAATGAATGTTGGACTTGACCCCTTCTGAAGTTTTGTTAATTCAAAGTGAAAACTAGATTATTTCGTTTAACCCACAGGCAGATTAAATTGCTTGCTTTAAGGAAAAACTCACTTAATTTTGACTAATTATTTCTGAAAACAAGACAATATTTTGTACTTTTCCAAACCAAATGCTGCTTGATTTAAGACTTTTCAGATATTTAGACTAGAAACAAAGAAAAAAAATCTTTAAGTAACAAAAGCATTTGCAGTGTAATATCTCTCATGACCAAATTCTTGACATACAGTTGCAGTAAAAACTTATATGTGACCGCGTGGATCATTGACCATCATAATTAAAATATCTAAAGCAACGACAATCCATAGTCTTTTTACAAACCACAACCACACAGTCATAAGAGCGAAGCGAGATAATGGTTGGAAGAAATGAAGAGAGATTGTGAAATTCTCTCGGCTCTGGATGGAAAGGGCAGGTGGTGAGTGGGAGAGCGTGTGGAACTGAGATAAAACATGAAGCAGGGTCACAGTGACCGGAGGAGAGGGACAGATTCTAGTAAACACAAGGTCAAGATGTTTGGCAGCATTGTGTAAAGCAGTGAACTGATAGACAGGATGTTGGTGGAAATTGGACACTTGAGCAGATTGTTTGCATTTCAGAAGTTAAATGGAGGGTTTGTTCTGAGTATTTGTGCACTGTTTATGTCCGCAATGAATATGCATGTGTATGTGTATGTAAGTGAGAGCTTACAGATTATATCCTGTTGTTCTTTACTTTGACACTACAACTGATCTCACAACTTCTGACACGGTTATGTAAAATGAGTAATCTGTTCAGTCAGACAGTCAAATCGCATATTGAGCTGATAGCATAAGCTAATATGTGCAAAGGGTTGGGGAAAAAAGGGATATTTTTAGCTTGGAATGATCAAAATGTGTCCTGCTATTAGTCTGTGGGAGAGAAAACGCAACAGCTCGTTCAGGCTTTGCAAACTGATGGAGAAATCCAACCCACTGGCAACGTTTCCAATGAGCCATGGACAGAGTGTCATCCTATATTACATTTACATTTACAGTCATGCTCTTTAAAGAACTGATTTCCAAGCAAATGCATGTCACATGTGCAGCAGATACTAGAATCTTTTGCTAGAGCAAAGTTGCTTCTTATATACAGCAGATACAGCACGAAAATCATTTGCTACTGTAACTTACTTCTGTATGGCTTTAAATTTCACAATGTAACTTACTATAGTATACTATACTATACTATATCTTACTGACTATATCTAAATCTATCTAACTATTTATCATGAATGCAATTTTATCTTAAAATTAGTGACAATAATAATAATAATACTAATAATAATAACATCAAATGATAACAAAATCAACCATTATTATTTTGCTATTATTTAGCTATATTTTGCTACTGAGATTGATTTTTAACTGTGAATATATTTGTTATAATTGCAACAGCAATTGCAATAAATTCATTCATTCGTTTACCTTCAGCTTAATTCCTTGTTTATCAGGGGTCACCACAGTGGATTGAACCGGCAACTATTCCAGCATATATTTTAGGCAGAGGAGGCCCTTCCAGCCGCAACCCACTATTCAGTTTAATTCAACTCATCTTTATTTCTATAGCACTTTTACAATGTAGATTGTGTCAAAGCAGCTTCACATAGAAGATTATAGTGAATTGAAACAGTGTAGTTCAGTTTTCAGAGTTTAAGTTCAGTTTAGTTAAGTTTCGTTCAGTGGTGAGGAAAAAACTTCACCAATTGGCGAAAGTGAAGGATAAAAAAAAAATCAAATTTTTTTGATCAGTTGAGCACGGCCATTTCTCCTATGGCCAAATGTCTTGTGCAGAGCTGCAGTCTAGGCGCCAGAGGCTGGAGAACGTTGGACGTCAGCAAAGACTCATCTGTCCCTGGAGTCTCACAGGAATCGGACACATGCTGTCCACTCCTACATGACCACCACAGCAGTTGCTCAGGATATGGCCTGGTTCGGGATTGTGGAACCTTGGGATCATCTCTTCACAGGTCTTGGACCGCATCAGTGGCACTGCATAATCTCTGGGGTTCTCGGCATAAGTATTCCCAGGTGGAAATAGAGAAAGAATATAATTAGCATAGCTGCTGTTTATAGTGTATATAAACGAGATGTGTGGAGCGCATTTATGCATCATACCGCTATGTGATGCATTGAGTGTACATGTTACTAAAAAGATAGGTCTTTAATCTAGTTTTGAACTGCGAGAGTGTGTCTGAGCCTCGGACATTATCAGGAAGGCTATTCCAGAGTTTAGGAGCCATAAATGAGAAGGCTCGACCTCCTTTACTCTGCTTTTCTATTCTAGGTACTACCAGAAGCCCTGAGTTTTGATATCTTAAAGAGCGGGTTGGATTGTAGCGAGACAGAAGGTTGGTTAGATAAACAGGAGCTAGATTATTTAAAGCTTTATAGGTAAGAAGCAATATTTTATATTTAATACGAAACTTAACAGGCAGCCAGTGTAAAGAGGACAAAATTGGGGTGATATGATCATATTTTATAGACCTGGTAAGAACTCTGGCAGCTGCATTTTGTAGCTGAAGTTTGTTAATAGAGGCAGAGCATTACAGTAATCTAGCCTAAAAGTCATAAAAGCATGAACTAGCTTTTCTGCATCTGAGATGGATAGCATACTTCTTAACTTAGAGATATTTCTCGGATGAAAGAAGGCAGTTTTTGAGACATGGGATATAAGATTTTCAAAAGTTAATTTGCTGTCTAATATAACACCCAGATCTTTTATAGTAGAGCTAATGCTAACTTTAAATCCCTCTAATTGTACTAGAAAACACCAATACAGTACTGGGAAACACCCATAACCTCTCGCATTCACACACACATTGATTCACTATGGTAAATTTATTTCATCCAATTGGTAAATTTAGTTCATCCAATTCACCTACAGCGCATGTCTTTGGACTGTGGGGGAAACCGGAGCACCCAAAGGAAACTTACACACACACGGGGAGAACATGCAAACTTTACACAGAAATGCCATCTGGCCCAGCCAGGATTCAATCCAGCTACCTTCTTGCTGTGAGGCGAAAGTGCTAACCACTGAACCACTATGCCAATTGCAATATATAAATTATATTAAGCAAGTGGGATTTTAAACACCACAGTATGACTCTCTCACAGCTGCAATGATTCTTCAGTATAGTTGTGAGTAGATTTATTGTAATTGTGACTGTTTCCGGTCATTTTTTTTTCTATTTTTGTCTGCACTAATCATGCAGTTGTTCAATATCTTGATCTTGATATATTTAGTGATTGAAGCTTTCTAATAATTGTGAAAAGATTTAAAATTGCAGCCTTTATTATAAAAAATATTATGAAATTATAATGATGTTAATTTTTTTGTAATTGCACCTGTGTTATTATAACTGGTACTGACTTGTAATTTGAACTTTGTGTTTTTTATTTCTCAATTGCACCTTCATATTGTTCATTTGCAAAATAATATCTCCATTTTACAATATCTTGCTTGATAGACAATGTTGTGTTTATTTCTTGGAATTGAACATACTCAGAATTGTATCTATATAGTAGTCAATTGCAACTTTTTTTTAATAATTGTGAAAATATATCATAACTTTGTTGCAGTTGTGTATTTTTCATAATTTGAATATTATTTTAATCAATAGTGATTCTTTATATTTTCCAATTGTGCATTTAAATGTCTATATATATATATATATATATATATACGCTCACCGGCCACTTTATTACTAGTACCAGGTTGGACCTACTTTTGACTTCAGAACTGCTTTAATCCCTAGTGGCATAGATTCAACAAGGTACTGGAAAACACATCAGAGATTTTAGTCAATATTGACATGATAGCATCACGCAGTTGCTGCAGATTTGTCGGCTGCACATCCATGATGCAAATCTCCCGTTCCACCACATACCAAAGGTGCTCTATTGGATTGAGTTCTGGTGACTGTGGAGGCCATGTGAGTACAGTGAACTCATTGTCATGTTCAAGAAACCAGTCTAAGATGGTTTGTGCTTTATGACATGGCACATTATGCTGCTGGAAGTAGCCATCAGAAGATGGGTACACTGTGGTCATAAAGGGATGGACATGGTCAGCACTAATACTCAGGTAGGCATGAATACTCATGTTGACATGATGCTCAATTGGTACCAAGAAAATATCCCCCACACCATTACACCACTAAGACCACCAGCCTGAACTGTTGATACAAGGCAGGATGGATCCATGCATTCATGTTGTTGACGCCAAATTCTGACCCTACCATCTGAATGTCGCAGCAGAAATTGAGACTCATCAGACCAGGCATCCAATCTTCTATTGTTCAATTTTGGTGAGCCTGTGCGAATTGTAGGCTCAGTTTCCTGTTCTTAGCTGACAGGAGTAGCACCCGGTGTGGTCTTCTGCTGCTGTAGCCCATCTGCCTCAAGGTTGGACATATTGTGCGTATAGAGATGCTCTTCTGCATACCTCGGTTGTAACGTGTGGTTATTTGAGTTACTGTTGCCTTTCTATCAGCTCAAACCAGTCTGGCCATTCTCCTCTGACCTCTGGCATCAACAAGGCATTTGTTGATCTGCTGCTTACTGGATAGTTTCTCTTTGTCGGACCATTCTCTGTAAACCCCAGAGATGGTTGTGCGTGAAAATCCCAGTACATCAGCAGTTTCTGAAACACTCAGACCAACCTGTCTGGCACCAACAAACATGCCACGTTTAAAGTCACTTAAATCCCCTTTCTTCCCCATTCTGATGCTTGGTTTGTACTGCAGCAGATCGTCTTTACCATGTCTACATGCCTAAATGCATTGAGTTGCTGCAAAGTGATTGGCTGATTAGAAATTTGTGATAACGAGCAGTTGGACAGGTGTACCTAATAAAAAGAGTGTATATAACATATGTATGTCTGTATGTAATCACAACTTATCTGTAATATTCAACTTCTAAAATATTATAAATTTTGCCCTCAGAATTTCTCCTCTTTTTAACATTTCAGCATAGAGGTCACAGGTCAAATGGTCACGGTCCATCTAAAGGTCACTTTGATTCTGCTTTTATGTATCACCTTTTATCTCTGAGCATCAAGTGGAAACACACAGACACGCAATTATTGATTGCACTTTTGAGCTGGACCTGTGACTCAAATGACCCTCATTTCTTATTGAGTCCAGGTGGCGTGTACTACAAATGTCCTGTGCGTGTGTATGTCAACGCTCTCTCTCTCACACACACTGATCACAAACTTGTATTACACATACACAGAATCACACATGTCTGCTTGGGTTTGTGTGTATGTGTGTACGTGTGCGTGTGTGTGTGTCTCTCATAGGGCCCTTTGTGCAGATTAAGAGATTTATAAATAGAGAAAAAAGCTTTGCTTAGAGACTCAAATCTCGGAGCCATGCGCGGATTACTGCATCCCTGTGGGATTTTGAACCAAAACCCAAGCTGACACACTCACACACACACACTTACACAAACCCTCGAGCTCTGTACAAACAAACAGAGTCATTCCACATCCACACTTTATTCTGACATTCCAGACCCCAAACCAATTCCACATATTCAGTGTACAGATGGCATCTCTCATGCTGACTGCCATAATCTCTATCTCTGACTTCATCTTATCGCTCTAATAACTCACTCCTGGTTTACTGTCTTTCCAGCAATTCTCCTTCAGCTTTTCCATACATTCCATAATTTCCCTTTCCCCCTCCCCCTACTTGTCTTTTCTAGATTTTGTTAGTTTCCTTTGGCCTGGACGGTTCTGTTGTTTGGCCAAACCGAGGGACCATCATTCCAGCTAGCAGCTAACATTTAGCTAATTATGCTAATACCCCTTCATCAGTTCTGAGAGCCCTGCAGGGAGCACAACATCACACAGAATACCACTATGCTACTGTAAACACAGCAAACTCTCAGGAAAGCCAAATATAACAGGGATTGGATAGTGGTGCTTGCTATGGACAAACTTTTGATTGGCTTTTTTGGTATTGGAATTATGTTAAAAATGCGTCTCTAAAATATCTAGTATAGTATCTAGTCTATAGCATCTAATAATATCTAGTCTAGTATCTGGTAAAATATCTCATAGAGTAGCTTTGCAACACTCTCGTGATTATTTAGAACAGACAAGCAATGCACTAGCAACAACTCTAGAATCTGTCTATAAATGATCTAGAGCCACAATACCAAACCCCTAGCAAAGCCCTCATAACCACCAATGACTTTTCAATACCATAGCAACTATGCGGAACACATTGTCAAACGCTCAGTGAAACCCTAATAAAACACACACAAAAAATATGTTGATCTAACCTGTAGAAATGCCGCCAACCTGTTCCTGGATTAACATCTATGTTTTTCTAATCAGCCAATCAGAATTAAGGGAAATGTTTTCAGTTTATATTAAGTTTAGGCTTACGGTTGGGTTTATGCACTTTTACATGATTGTTGTCCAACTATTATTATACAGTTATGGTTGGATTTAGGAGTAGGGAATAGGTATGGATTACATTTTCGAACAAAAATGATGTAGATCAACATAGATGTTGATCCAGAATCGCATCGTACTTGGCAAAAACATGACGTGCATATAAATTCTCACTGTAGAAACCATCTAGAATTTAATTGAATGGAACACCTTAACAAACCCCATAGTGGTGTCCTAATAATTGCCAAAACCAAATGTCCTAAAAAGTACCAAACCACTATTTATGTTCTTAAACCACTTAAACACTTTCCATCCTTCTAGAAATGACTCTAGAAATGGAATTATTCCAAAAACACCACCAACCCCTTAGTAATGCCCTCACAAACAAAAACACCCAGACAGCATGTCTATCAACCACCCATAACCCCATAAAAACCATCAATAACCCAGAAGCAATGTAGCATCTAACAAGAACACATAAAAAAGCAACATGTTATAAAAATAACAACATCATAGACACACACTACAAATCACCAAACACTGCAACATTTTCACAAGCACCAAGTCTATAGAAACCCACTAACAACCACTAACAACATAGCAATACCCAGGAAACAACCAAGCAACACTCAGAACACAAGCAAAACCCATTGAGATGCCTTAATAACAAAAACACCATATAAACAAACCACTATTTATGTTCTTACAAACACACCAGCAACCACTACACTTTCCATCCTCCTAGAAAAGATTCTAGAAATTATATTATTCCAAAAACACTACCAACCCCCTAGTAATGGCCACACAAACAAAAACATCCAGCCATCATTTCTATCAAAACCTATAGTAATGCCTTAACACTCACAAACACCTTTGTAATGCACCAGAAACACAGCATAGCAATGCCTAAGAAACATCCTAACCACTCAGAACAGGAGCAAACCCATTGAAATGGCTTGATAACAAAAACATTGTAGACACATTTTAACAAATGGCTCAGAATTCGCTACAATTAGCCCAACTACAAACAAACAAAAAAACACACACACAAACACAAAAACTAGAAACCAGCCAAAAAGAACTAATGACCAAATTCCTAACAACATCAATGACACATTCTAACAACCACTTAAAATACACTACAAATACATTAGCAATATACATAGAAACACCCTAGCATTACCCAAGTTACATTCTAACAACCACTCAGAACACACAAGCAGACCCATTAAGATGCCTCGGTAACAACTACAAAAAACATCATATAAACATTCTAACAAACTACTTAAAGCACACTGTCACAGTGTAGAACTGAACAAAGACACTGTTACTGACAAACGCACATCACATTGCACTGATAAATAAAATACATACACTTTTTAACATGGTCCGATTGCAGGCAACATAATATGTATACACAGATCTTTGTTGTGTTCTCTGTATTGTGCATGTGTGTGTTTGTGTAATGTATATAGGTTGTTTTATTGTCTTCAGTTAGCATTGTGTTTATGTAAATATCTCAATTCCATGTCAAACAATAGCCCATACCATCTTCCTATTCACACTGAAATAACTACAGACACAATTTCTTTAGGGATGGCTGACGTGAAACTGACGTTTCGACACAGTGTCGAGATCCCAAAGTGCAAGTGTTTCGAAACTGCACCGAAGCATGGTCCGAAACACCTAGGTCACAGACTAAAGTGTTTTGAAACACTTGGTCATGTGACTAAAGCGATTCAAAGCATCGATCAGTTCAGAAGCGTTTCGAGACATGGCGAATTTGCATTTGACTGACAGGGTCTGACAATTCTTCTGTCTGTTATGGCCTAGTGGACCGTGCGTGTGCATGTTGTAACTGAGCTTCAAATTACTTTTGGGTTCGAATCCCGACTTGTACAAATACTCTGAAATCATGATTTTATGTATTTTAATCATGTTACTGTTTTATGGTGTAGTCTAAATAGGATACAGCTGCTGATATGCCATCAATACAGCATCGTTTTTGTAATACTGTAGAACACAAATTCATTTTTTACAGTACTCTGATGGTTGGGTTTAGGTTTTAGGTAGACAAAAATAAAATACAATAAATGAGAAATTGAATGAATAGTATAAATAATTCTTGTACAGTGGAAGTAATGGACTGAACACAGAGACTGGACAGCCTAATTTAACACAATGCGTGAAGTTGTGGGTGTGGAGCTGGTGCAAATACAAGCATCAAAGTTGTGTCTAATATAAAATATTTATACGTTTTCTATTTTTCTATATATTTTTTTTTTACTTTTTGTTTTATGTGCTTTGGTCCACTCTCTCATGCTGGTGCAGTGCTACCTGACAAGGGGATTTACATTCAGACTAAGGCCCTGTTTACACTAATACGCTTTAGTTTTAAAACGCATAAGTTTTGCTACGGTTACGCCATCCGTCCACACTATGCCGGAGTTTTCGAGCCCTGAAAACGGAGCGTTTTGGAAATGCTGAAGAGGCCGTATTCATTCTAAAACGCTGCTGCTCCGTCTCAGTGTAGATGGGGGAAAACTGAAACATCTGAAATCGGAGGCGGGGCTGCAGACATTCGCCTATATGATTGGGGCTTTTCCTCAATATTAAGTAGCCTTCACACAGTTCAATGACAGTCCTGCATCCTCTCCTCGTAAGTTCAGACTTCGCAAGTTTGATATGGAAAACAAACTCCCGAGTGTGTACTTTATAAAGTCATTTACATCACCCTGGCTATGCTGTTTCAATTTTTTTTTAACAATGAAATGAAAACATGACATAAGCAACTGTCTATTTTTATTTTGATATTAGCAACTTAACAGACATAAAAAAAATGTTAAGGCGTTGTGTAGCTGCATAATATGAGCGTCATCTTCATGCATATTTATGACAAAACGGAGCCTATAACAACTGCCTCCTTTCATTTTCATTGAAAATACGAAACATACCCTCTCTTTCATTGAATATCAGTTTTAATAAATAATAAAGGCCATTATAAAAGTATAACGCACAATAAGTTTATACAACAGAGAAAATAAAGGCAAGCAATCAGTCCGATGTGGTGTCCACGGTTACATTAATTAGGATATTAACATAACCTATCTTTTCGCTCAGCCAAAACACGTTAAAACAAGTAATAGATTTAAAAGACCAAAGTCGGGGAATATGTCGTTAGATATAGACAACAAGATGAATTAAATATCACGTTTAACAAATATAGTGAGATTAGATCCAGCGGGAGATCCGTGATGAACAGTCCGACGTGCACAGCTCTCATATGGGTTTGTGCTCAACGCACGCTGCAGCGCATGCCAGAGAGTGTGTGTGTGGTCACGTGATGTGCGTTTTCACTGTTTTAGTGTAGACAAAGAGCTGTTCAGAAACGCTGGATGAAACGCTAGTGTGGACGCGGATCGTTTTCATTCTAAAACGCCGTTTTAAAACTAAAACGTAATAGTGTAAACGGGGCCTTAAGCAACGATTAAAGCACATGACTTCTTCACACTTTACGAAGTCACATGTGGATTATATCAAGACATATTCTCTTATTAAGTCGATCAAATCAATCTCTCAACATGGATGAAGGATGTAAAACCCTGCCATGTGAAAAACTGTGCCGATCTTAGTTTGGTTTGAACACAAAAAGAGGTGAGCAGCTGTAGTAGTAAAAAGTGAAAGTACCCGACCCCATTACATCAGCACAGGACCTTGTTGAAACCATGGTTGAAACTTAGACAGTCAGGTAGCATAATACAGAGTGTACAAATGATCGGTAATTAAAAGGGAAAAAAGAAAAAAATAGAATAAATATATTTATATATATTAGACACACATCTGATGCTTGTATTTGCGCCAGCTCCGCGTCCACAACTTCACGCAGTGCGTTAAATCAGGCTTTCAAGTCTCCATGTGCAGTCCATTACATCCACTGTATCTGTTCAAATAAGGGAACGGAACCAACACTGTGACGTCAGACACAGTGATATTTCAAAATGGCGGCGACCTAGCTCTGAAACCTATAGTAAAACATACCATTTTCTTCAAAATGGTTCCATTAATCGTGTTCGTTATAAATATTTTTTCATTGAAGTGGAAATCAATTTACAAAATAATGTAAACTTGACTGACTGCTTTATTTACTGTTCACTTTAAAGGTAAAATGCAGCCGTACATCCCTCTGGCTACATAATTCACAATCTCCAGAATTCTATATATGTTTCTATATGAGCCTATGTTGTAGAAACTGCTTCAAGAATAGTAATAGATTTGCTTTTCTTAATGCTGTGGCAGCAAGTTTTAAAACAGAACACCACTCACACTAGGCTTATTTGTTCGTCTAAATTAGAGTAGTTAGTTTCATTAGTCACCAAGCTAACACATTTGTTCAGCTCAGAGTGAAACATCAGTATTTATTCTCTCTTCAAGCATCAGCACAGTGAAGCTCTTCAGGTTGAATCCATAAAAGAAATAGTTTAGACAAAGTGGCCTTTCGCAGATCTTCACCTCCGCTGCCCCTTTTATTATCATCTCAATGATGTGCGACTGTGGTCTCTTATTGACGATAAGTCAACAATTTCTTCCTGCTTGAAGCAACCGCTCCATTAGGATGTCTTTAATTCCAAATCCCACTGCAGACAGGTTTTCACTTGTCTTTTTTTATTGAAACCTAAAGGATCTAAGAATTAAATTAATTTCCATTTCTTTGGGGATGAAATTTTTTTCTGTCCTTTCTTTCATTTCACCTTCAAGAGAATGCTTTTTCAACATTTGTTCTCCTGTCTGAATTAATTTACGCTCTGGCACGCAGGTGATTACGAACACAAAAGAAAATATGAATGCTCACTGTACACATTGCTTTTCTTCCTCCATATAATGAGGGAAACTCTCAGTACTGTCATGAGAATTGCATCAGATGTTGTTAGGAGTATACAGAAAATGCTGCCAGTGGATATTAGTTTATGTAAGATATATAAGTTTATAAATAGTTCATATGGGAGTGCAAAAGGTACAGACTTTGGCTTTTATCTGTGCTGCCGATGCTGCTGGCTACTGCTGAGTGTTATGGAGAATAGGTCAGTGAATAGCTTCAGGCCTGTAATAAATGTGTCAACATCAACAGCGCAAGCAGTTCTAGTAGATGCTATGAAATTCAGTATAATACCGTCTAGTTGTGAAGTTATGAGTATGGTCAAGTGTTAAGTAGCGGTAAATGTATACAACTGCATTATTGTAAACTTGGTTATTAGTGAATAGAAGACATGAACTTGTGCTAAACTGGTTTGCTTCTTTAGTGATAGTAGTTTTAATTTATTATTCTGCAAAAGTCTGCATTTGTATATTTTATGCAGTATACACTACCTGACAAAAGTCTTGTTGTCGATCCCGGTTGTTAGAGCAACAAATAATTACTTGACTTCTAGTTGATCATTTATAAAAGTGGCAGAAGGTAGATATTTTTGATGAATCATCAAGAACTGCATCCCAATCATCACACATACTGCAGAAGACCTATTGGGACCCGCATGGACCCAATATTCTCACAGAAATCAGTCAAGTTTGGTCAAGGAAAAATCATGGTTTGGAGTTACATTCAGTATGGGGGCATGCGAAAGATCTGCCGAGTGGATGGCAACATCAACAGCCTGAGGTATCAAGACATTTGTGCTGCCCATTACATTACAAAACACAGCAGAGGGCACATTCCTCAGCAGGATAGCGCTCCTTCTCATACTTCAGCCTCCACATCAAAGTTTATAAAAGCAAAGAAGGTTAAGGTGCTCGAGAATTGGCCAGCCCAGTCACCAGACATGAACTTTATTGAGCCTGTCTGGGGTAAGATGGAGGAGGCATTAAAGATGAATCCAAAGAATCTTGATAAACTCTGGGAGTCCTGCAAGAACGCTTTCTTTGCCATTCCAGGTGACTTAATAAGTTATTCGAGTCATTGCAGAGATGTATGGATGCAGTCGTCCAAGCTCATGGGACTCATACTCAATATTAATTATTTTTCTACTGCACCATGACTTTATATTCTAGACTGTACATGATTTCTGTTAAGTGACAAGACTTTTGTCTTAGCAAAGTCAGACCTTGCTGTCCTAATTACATAATTAAAAATTAGGGCATGATCATATTTCATTTTGCTAAAATAAGCGTAATCTAGAGGCCTTTGCCTTTCATATAACCCACTTCTGAAACCAAATGATTAACTAGTAGTCAATTTATTATTTGTTGTTCCTAAAACTTGGATAGACAACAAGACTTGTCAAGTGTATATGCAGTAATTTGAATCTAAGTTTTCACTGAATTCACTGTTCAGATGGCACTGATACACTGGTTTAAATGGGTCCATGGTTTTAACTGTAAAGATTTGGTTAAACTCTTCAAAAGTGGTAAGTGCATTTGTAACATCTATGACACTATATACCAATAAGAAATGCAATTATATTTATACTGTAGCTGGAAACACTTTACATGTGTAAACCACAAAATGGTGTACAGACTTGATATACAAGTTGTATAATCTCTAAATTGCTACTGTAAACTGCAACAAAATGACATTTGATGTTGATAAATGTTTATTCTTGGTAAGTCATATTTGTTTCTCATCCGCTGTCACTGATGATGTAAATGTATTGTATCATACAAAGATAGATGTATGGATATAGACATAGTTCATGGTTAACTATTAAACAAAAAAACTGCATCATTGAGCCTTAGATTCTCAGATTTCCTGATAAAAGAAAGCTTTTAAGCCAGTTATTGCAGAGCTGGGTGTGTATACAACAAATATGATCCTCTGTCTTCATAACTGAACACCTGCAAAACAAAACGCTAACAACACTTTAATTCTTTAAATACTGATAAGTCAGCAGTATCAAATAGGGATATCCCAAATCTGAACCAAAGGGAACGCAGTAATAACAAAGTTGTAAACAACAATCTGCCATCATTACAAAATGATGAACCCAATAAAAACATTTAATTGCTGTTGTCTGACAATTTGTCTCAAAGTACCCATCTGAGATCCTCTAAAGTGGAGGTGGAGAACAAGGTGGAAGCTAATAAAGAAAAATCATTATAGCTAGTGTACAGTGACTCAGTGCAAAGCGAGGGAATTAGCAAACGATGCAATTGTGAATATACAAAGATTAAATCTATTCACCGTCCTCTTGGAAAAGATGTAGGGTGATAAATGTCCTTGTAGTGTGGGTGGAGTGTTTGCCTTAGCTGTGGCTTGTAGGTGGCTAAAGTGCAAGATTACGGGTCGTGTTTCTGATGTTCTCAGCAAGGATTAGTTGGTGTCTCATATGGGACTGCAAACACGTTATAACACAAATCAACACTTTCAGTGAAATGCGTCCCTGGAGTGCAAACCCACCAGCTCTTAAGTGCTTAAACACAGCAAATAAGAGCTGAGGAAGCTAATTCATCAGTGGATTTTACTTTCTGCGGATTTCACTTTTCAGCTAGTCAGACTGGGGACCAGCTGGCTACCCAGCTTGGCCAGACTGAGATGTCCTAATAAGCACCCTAGAAATGACTTATAATCCCTAACATCCAGCAACACTCCAGCAATGCCCTAGTGAATCATAGCAACCGCCTGTTTACTGCTTAGCGGCCTTTTGAACAAACTAGCAAACCACTACCGATGCCCTAATAACCACACACAACTGCCTTTGAAGAAACACACTAGAAATACCCCAACAACCACCCAAGACACATCTAAGCCCCGATCAAGGTCCTATATAAACACTTTAGAATAGTGCCCTCAAACAAAACATACACCCTTCCAAGCTTTTACCAACGTCCTAACAACTATCGATAACCCGTACACCCATCAGTAGGCTACTCGTTCACTTGAATAAACTGGCAAACCACTAACAGTGCCATAGTAATCGTGAACACCCACAGAAAAACACTAGCAATCTTTTAAAGCATATTTGCATATTCCAACAATGCCCTAGTAAATCATAGCAACCGCCTATTAATTGCCTAGCTGCCTTTTGAACAAGCTAGCAAACTACTACTGATGCCCTAATAACCACAGACACAATCTACCAAGTACCCTAGCAAGTTTTCAAAACACTGGCAATGACCTAATGACCATATGTTTGAAATACCATAACAATTACAGATGAATGTTACCAGATATGCAGTAGCAACATTTCAAAACATATTAGCCTATTCCAACAATGCCTTCATATCAGAGCAATCTCTAGAAATACCCTAACAGTCTCTAAAACACACTAAATCCTTAGCTACATTGACCACAATCACATAAGAAATGCCCTTACAAACACTACCAATGTGAATGGGCAACACCAATCCTTGAGGGCCACTATCCTTCAGAGTTTAGCTCCATTTGAAATCAAACACAACTGCCTGTGAAGAAAGTCCCTAGAAATACCCCAACAACCACCCAAGACACATCTAAGCCCAGAGCAAGGTCTTATATAAACACTTTGGAATAGTGCCCTCAAACAAAAAATACACCCTTTCAAGCTTTTACCAATGTTTTAACAAACTATTAATAACCCAACCATCCATCAGAAGGCTACTCATTGACTTAAATAAACAAGCAAACCACTATTAGTGCCATAATAATCATTGAACACCCCCCCAAAAAACAATTTTAAAACATATTAGCATATTTCTATCAATTCTCTAACCATGCAATCTCTAAACCTACTAACTACTAAACCCAACTTTAGCAGTGTGTAATGACTACACATATCTTAGAACTTCCCTACCAAACACTAGCAAAGCAATATCCTTTCAGCCTCATTGCGCTAACATCTACCAATATCTTATAAACACCCTGTTGACCGCCCAAAATACACCACCCAACTCAATTTCAACTAACTTCAATTTCATTACAACTATCAACATCCTAGAACCACTGAAAACATACTGGAAATCTTCAAGCATTGCTCTAGTAAACATCAAAAGCCAATTAAACAGGTCAAGAGTCTGGGTGTCATTCTCGATAGCACCCTATCTTTAAATTCTCACATCAATAACATCACCCGGTCTGCTTACATCCACCTACGCAATATTAACCGTCTCCGCCCTTCTCTTGCCACTGCTGTTCTTGTCCATAGCCTTGTCACATCTTGTATATATTACTGCCTTCACAGAACTCCCTTCTCTTTGGTCTCACTCATAAATCCCTCCGTAGGCTTCAGTTGGTCCAAAATTCAGCTGCCTGTATCATCACCAGAACCCCTTCTTCTCATCACATCACCCCCATCCTGCAGCAGCTTCACTGATTAGCTGTTCAATTTCGAATTGATTTTAAAATTTTGATGTTAACTTTCAAAGCCATTCACAATCTCACCCCTCCATATTTGTCTGCCCTCATCCACATTGCTGCTCCCTCTTGCACCCTGAGATCTTCTTCCTCCCTCCACTTGTCTGTTCCCTCTGCTCGTCTATCGGAACTAATGAATTTAAGCACGGTTAATAGTGAAATTGGCTAATCGTTGCATCCATATTAACAATATCAGTGCATTGTACAGAAGGCCTTGTCTACAAACATATCCAAATGTTTTCGGCAGCCCGCACCACTCGCTTAATGTCACTTGTCAATTGTAGCTCGTGCTGTATTGAACAGACTCACGTCACTTTATAACTATAGCGGCCATTTTTCGACTGAACTAAATTTATTTTTGATGTCTTGGTCACACTATTTGGAGGGCCGGAACAAATTGGCTCGGGGGCCAGGTCCGGCCTGCAGGCCGCCAATTGAATAGCCCTACCCTAGCACATTAAACTCCATGGATGAATTTGTTTTCTTTGATCTTATTAAGAACGCATCTAGACTAGATGTAGACCAGCTTAAACCAGATAAGACCAGCAAATCAGCTCAGGCAAGGTTATTAACACAGCGTGGTTTCGCTAGGTGCGTGTAAGCTGCGAGTTGTTGTGTGTATGTTTTATAAAGGGCAAGCGCTGTGTGACTCATCCCAGAATCAGACATTTCCACCCAACTTCAGAACAGGAAGTGACCCGTATCTGGTCACAGGAAATCAGCGGGAAGTTTCTGGGTCGCCTGACCTTTTTATCAAGTTCTTCTTGACATTTCGAAGAATACGCTTTAGCGTTCATGTATACACAACTTTGCAATACCCACATAAATGTCATTTGCAGCCTTATTTTGGGATATTAACAAGAAAACATTTGCACGTTTGCGTACGTGGTAAACCCGCATCACTTGTGCACATAGGAGGGGCCTGGGGAGCTCCCTTTTTCTGTTACTATGGAAACGCAACCCCTTTCCACCAACCAGGACGTAGAACGGAGGTTCCAAACTGCAAGCTGTCATTGTGTGTGTGTTTGATCGAATGTGTGCGTATGTATGTGCGTTGTTACTATCCAAATATAATGCAAGGAGACTGGTGCGTGTAAAGCTGTCTGTTCTAATTTCTCTGCTGTCTCTCTTACTCCTGAGACACGTGCACACACACACACACACACACACACAAAACATGCGCAGCGGAACTCCTTTGGAAGCAGATGTTTCTGAGGTGTTCATCTGACTGACTGCTATTCTTAGAGTCTCTCTACTCACAAAGGCCCTGGCAGAGAGGAATACACACAGATGAAAAGGAAAAATGTGTTAGCATATGTGTGTGTGAGTGCGTGTAGGTGTTAAAAATGCAGGGCCGCTGCCACCGGTAGGTAGCAGCGCTCAAAGAGAGCCTGTCTGCGTGTACGGGAGAAATTGAGAGAGGGAGCAGGTGAGAGGTAGATCAATAAAAAGCTAATCTGTGAAAACAGGATGGTGTAGAAGCAGGGGACCTCTCTCTGGCTTTCTCTTTTTTTGCGTCTTTCCCCACCCCCTTGCTTATCTGTCCATTTTTAGCTCCTGCTGCGTCTTAGACTGGCACAGTGACATGAGCATTAGCTGAGTCTTGCTCTCTCCCGTACGAAAGAGCAAAGTGCTGTAACATCCCTGACAAAGGTCTTGAGATTGCAGCATTTCATATGTCTAGTCAAGCACACTAAATATGACAAATGTGAAGGAGAAAAATTCATTTGGTGATGGAAATCATGGGCCCCCCCTGAAACATCTGTTCTGCAGAATAGCCAATTGTTGCCAAATCTAAGATGTCATCTATCAGATGTTCTCTTTTGAAGATATTTATACAAGTTAGTTGGTAAAATGCATTCTTGATTCATCACTGACACAATGAGAGCAGTGCTTATGTTTGCACTTTTGTTTTGACCAAAAATATACGTTAAATATTTTGTCAAGTTGTATTTTAATTTACTTACTTTCATTACATTTATTTAATTGAGTTTCATGTCTAAACTATCTCCTCAGTCCCTATATGAAAGTCTGAAGACACATTGTGAAGGCTCATTCTGAAATCCCTGTACATTTCTGCAGATCAGTAATTATGTAGCCAGAAGTACGTATGGCTGCATTTCGTCTTTAAAACGAACGCTATGGGGCGCTATGACGCCGTTCCTTTTTGTGCTTACCAGCTGACTGCTTACCATATGGACGGCCTTCCTGCTGTTACCAGTTCGCTTGCCGTGTCGGCGGACTTGAGACGCAGAGAGAAGTTGACCACATCGATGGGATTCGAGTCCGGTGAAGAACGGTTCCAGAAAGCGGGTAAGACAAAAACAGAAGCCAAAAAATTAAATAAACAAGTAAGTGACAGGCTGAAAATGTGTTAAAATCTGAAAACGTGGTAAAAATCAGGCGAGGGCTTTTCTTTTTCTGGATTGCTTTTTAAAACTGTCAGTTGGGTTTAGGGAAATAGGTCGGTACTGGTCAATCGTGCTTTTGAAAACACTATTGGTTGGGTTTAGGGAAGGAGGAGTGTGGGCCAGTCGATTGGTCAGTCAGTCAGTTGTCAGCGGCTTTTTACGTGAGAACAGCAGGCGCAAATGGAACTCACAAGAGAAATTTGAGATCTCAAAAAGCATACACAGTGGCCTCTGGTGCATTCCCAAAAACAAAAACTGCAAAAAAACGTAGCTCCTGGGACGTATTTGGCGCTCTCCAGAAATGTATATAGCAGTACGTTTTCACAATGAGCCGGGGTTGGGTTTTTTATATGAAAGACTCAACTCCTTACCAAAAAGACAAAAAGATGACATTAAGGTGCATGCCCCTGACTCTTCTGTTTTATCGGGACTTCCACATAGTTCCTAGAACTACTGGCATACAAACCGCTCTGTCTGCTCTGCAGGAACTGCGAGGGTATTGACTATAGTTTTAGGCACACCATTTTGGGGGAACTAAAATACTTCCTAGTTTAGAGTCTGGAAACCAGCACATTAGGAACTACAGTGGTGTATGCTAAATAGTGAATTGCTAAATAACAAACACATACCTACACATACAGAAAGATAATGTTAGTATAATTTACCTGTTGCCTTTTTTTCTGTGGTGATTTTCTGTCATCAACCTTAATGATAAGATTTGTGTATATGTGATTATAAGGCCCAATCCCAATTCTACCCTTTAGCCCTTACCATTACCTGTCCCAATTCTTTTTAGCTTGAAGGCGTAGGGCTAAGGGGAAGGGGTAGATAGCCCTTCGAACGAAGATTTTTCAGGACCACACTCGAAACCAAGGGGTAAGAAAATTTCCCAGAATACACCAGCCACAACAGCAGTATAGCTGTACCCGGAAGTAAGGAGATCCACAAATTAGTATTTTTTTGTAATTATTAAGAATTTTACAACAAGCAAGCACATGTTTTAATATATTCATAACTGCATTTGTGTGTTACCGTCATGCTTTAAAAAAAAGCAAAGTTTTGCTATCTCTAATCCATAATAATAACTCCTGTACAGCAGTCCCACAACATTCTGACACTCGATGACACCCGAATACCCTGTCAAAAAAGTTTAGTGGCTGGGAATGACCTGTTTACAGTGTCTGCTGCTATATTATTAATGTTGTTTTTGGTGGCCCCATGACACAGATGAATATGGCCAGGGTGTAAATGCACAGTACAGTTATGAGTTTACTGCCACATTAGATTGTGATGATAACATAATATATGCCTTCAGTGATTTGCTGAAGATAAATACCAAAAATAAAGCAACTAGAATAACTACAGCAGTCGCGATCGCCTGATCTTATATGAAGCAAGAGATCGCGATGACATGATGACGTGTGCAGGTGTTGTAAAGGGGTCCCATTTCTTAGGGGTAAATTTTGAAGCCCTTCCCCTTCACACTCGGTTTTAGGGGCCAAGGGGAAGGGGTAGGGATACAAAAATAGAATTGGGATTGGGCCTTAGGGTGCTTTCACACCAGTGAATCGATTCATTTGTTCCGAAACAGGGATTAAAATTGTTACTTTGTTGCTTTTTGTTTTTGGTGCGGTTCGCTTTCACACGGCAAAGTTTCTAAACGGACCAAAATAGCTAAAACAAGTCACGTGTGAGTAAACTGTCCTTACATTGGTCAGAGTTTCACTGTTTATTTTGCAGAGTCCCGCTCAGCTGTTGGGGGTGGTTTGGTGGTGTTTGATAGGGTGCGCGCGACATGTCTGAAGAGCGAGGAGGGATGCGGTGGGGAGGGGTGATGAGAAGGGTGCACAATGTATTTTGAGGACCGGGAGGGAGACGCGCGATTTCCGGGAGATGATCACTCGTTTGCGGGCATCCGGGAGTCTCTGTGCATTTGCAGGAGATTCACGGAACTTCTGGGAGACTTGGGATGTCTGGAATGACCTCCTGCCCTACTCATAATTCTCTCTTCATATAGCCGTATGCCTATTACATATCCATAAAACACTGTGATATAGCCGGGCTCAGATCGTATCGCTTTCTCACTAAAATCGATCCGCTCCAGAGTTCGTTTCAATCGAGCCGAGACCACCTCATTCAGGCAGTCTCAGAGCGATTGCTTTGGCGCGGATCCGAGCGTGATTGTCCTGTTTACATATGCCAAACGAACCGCGCTAACTGGGCAAACGCGGCAGATTCCAGAACAAAAGTCTAGGTGTGAAAGCACCCTTAGTCTTCCTTTTTGCTCTTAAAGTAGCATAACTCACATGTCTATGTTCCATCTTCATTATCATGTAGGCATTGAATTAGCAAACAATGAAAATACAACTTTGATCAGAGTTTCCTCTAGTTGTTGACTTTATTGAATGCGGCGCTTGATGTTGCTGTTGGCCAGCACATGTTAATTCAGAGTTCCTAATGAATGTGCAAATGCAACCATGAAAACTATCTGAGGGGGCCCTGGTAGCAAAATTTCAACTGTTCTCTGGAGGGGCGATGATCTCTGTAAACCACTGGAATGTGTGTGTGTGTATATGGCTGTTGTGTAGATAGTGTCTATAGCTTTTACCTGATCTCAGATCAGTTTTATATGTTTGAAGATGATTTAGGGAGACATTTAATGTGCATCTGACATTTTTATAATTAAAAGAAATAATAGTATAGTGCACATATTTACAAATTTATCTAAAAGTCGCTCTCGGCAGTGTCTTTGTTATATTTTTAATTCTAATCAAAGGACAAAATATTAATAATATTAATTCACCTCTTCAAAATTTTAGGCCACTGATTGGGTTTCTTTTATGACTTTTCACATTTGTTTGGGATCATAATTGTTGTTCTACTGTGTAAAAACAAGATTTTATTCCAATATTTGCCATGTTTGATGTGCTTCATCGTACAGGACCTAAAATAATTACAGTTATAAGTCTGAGCTTCTTACAGAAGATCATGATTTGTGGACCCCCTAGAGACAATATCCCCCACCCTGATAGACTTGGACTGACGAGTGTATCAATGAAGGACAACAGAAACTGTCAAATGTGTTTAACCTGTTGCCCTCCATTAATCTTCTTGTTAAGTCTGATGTCACACATCACAGTTTGTCATCAAACTATATGTGGAGGCTCAACAAATGGTACTAATAAATGCTTACAGTGCACTGTAATACATCTGAAATCATGATTGTAATGTTTATGTCCATGCCAAATATCAGATACTCAGACAGTAATTCGTTTTAAATATATATAAATGTAAAAGATACAGTACTTTGGAAACCAAAAAGCAGTTTACTGTCAGTGGTTCACCCTAATTGCACTTTTCAAATTTGTTTAGTAATGTTTTTTGTGAGATGAATCTGTGTGAGACATGGACAGATGATCAATAAAATGTCCAATCACTCTACAGCCTCGAGCAAACAACAAACACTCCACTGTAAAAAAAAAAAAAAAGCAATGCTCTGAACTACATAAATCAACAAGTTCAGATCAGTATATAGATTGGGTTAAATTAGCAAGTCGAAAAGAAGTCGGATGAAAATAAACTGGATAGGCTTCTGTAATGGTGAATGGGAGCACTGATTAACAAATCAGCAATACCTGATACATGTTGGGTTAGTTACTTCAAAAAAAGGAATCAATTACTTACTAATTTCACCATTAAAATTGTATTGGTGACACTTTACATGAAGGGGTGTTCATAACACTGTCATTAAACCGTTATAATCATGACATGAATGTGAATGAGATTTTATTCATGCTGATAATAACTATCACTAAGTGTCATTAGTTCAGTTAGGACATTTTAAATACAAAAAATTACATTGTTTATGACAACTTGACATAAACATCTACATCACAACTGGTCTTCATCTTTGTCACAACAACTTTATAATTCCAAGACATAACTTGTCATAAATCTGTCATGAAGCCATTATTAATATGTCATAAATTTTATAATGCTGTCATTATTTTTTACTTCAACTACAAGCTAAATTTGTCATTAAAAATGTTTTGACAGAGTAATGACACTATTATTGAGACATTTTAATAACAAATGCAGTTTGTTCCACTGAAAACATGATCAGAACGATCAGAATGATCAGAATGATTCATGACGCAATTATAATGGCCTCATGACTTCGTAATGTCATGTTGTCATGACAAAGATAAAGGCAGATGGTGATGTATTTGTTTATGTCAAGCTGTCATAACAAGCAATGTCATCTTTGCATTTACAATGATATAGCTGACAATTTAAAACAGTGGTCATAAGCTTGGCCATTGCTAGGCCAGTTTTAGGGGAGCTTTAGACCTATATTTTTATTCAGCCCCCCTGAAACTTTTTCGATTAGCTCATGAACTGTACTGTACACCACTAAATAATCGCCTCAGTCCCCTTTAAATTTTATATGAAAACGGCGGCAGACTTCCACTCTTTCCTTTTTTTTATGTTTGTCGATAGATTGTTATAATATCTGCATATTTGCAGTTCTGTGTTATGAGAAACACTCATCATGGAGGAGCAATCGGGACATGTGCTGTTTCTTCTGTTTCTTGCTTCCCTCATCATCACAGCTGTTTCCTCCACACAGCAAAAAAATCTGTGTACATTTAACTCAGTTTGAGTTTAACTTAACACTCCTTGGTTGTACATATGACTCCCTCCATTTTGGAGTTAAAATAACACTTTCTAAAGTGTGAAATTTGTACATTACTCACAGAGTTCATTTTAACACAGTAAGAGTTTATTCTTACATTGAACTGGAGTGTGTGTTACCCTTCAAAGTGTTAATATATTACCTTTTTTCCTATATTATCAATTAGTGTGTGTGTCAGATAACAGTGATCAAATATTTTGAAAATTGTTTTAATTTATTAAATGATCATTAATCTTTTCAGAAAGATTTTCAATAAATTCAACCTTTTGCATTTTAAAATGCAACAAGACATGTTTCAAGTTTAAGTAAAACATACTGGTTTGATCACTGTTTGTCTGAAAGAACCTGTTCGAGTTTAACAATGAAAAAAAAAAACAACTCTTAAATATATACTCTTTCACGCTTGTGGATTAAAATGTACTCCGGTTTTAACACCAAAAAAAATCACACTGTATATTTAACACTGGAATTTTTGCTGCAGCGAAAATGTAACTCCTATCAAACTTTTTGCTATTTTTATGATGGTGTAATATGTAAATTAGCTTGTATTTTTAAAAAATATGTTTATATTTATGCCATTTTGAATTAGAAATGGTCAGTTCTATTAATTGCATAGTTTTTATTAGAGTAAACAGGTGTGTTGAGCCTATTTGACTCATTCAGAACATAAATGTCTATGCAATGTAGTGAAATACTGCTAGTTTTTTATACAACCATATTAGTCGAACATTTTCAAGTGTATTACTTTAAAATGAGTATTTAAAAATGTATTATTAGGCTAATATATATTATTAATTTGTGATTTTTAAAATACTATTGGTTGGGTTTAGGGAAGGGGGAGGGGGAGTCAGTCGATTGATCAATCAGTCAGTCAGTCAGTCAGTTGACAGTGGCCTCTGGTGGATTTATGAGAGAACAGCAGGCACAAATGGCTTGCAACAAAAACTGCAAAACAACATGCCTCCTGGGACATATTTGACGATCTCCAGAAACATTTTCAGAATGAGCCTGGGTTGGAAAATCCTAAAATTGCCCCTGGTCATAAGCATCCATAAAATCTCATTCACATTCATGACGTCTTATAAACACCTCTTCAAGTAAAGTGTTACCATTGTATTTAATTGTATTGTATTTCAATGGCATGCTATTTTATGAATACCGTATCCTGACAAAAATTTCAGACTTTGTCTTTTAGATTTTGTTCCTAAATAGAGGGTTCCACACAATTCCTTCATGCTGTTCCAACAGAAATCAATAAAGTGAACCTAAATGTTTTTACAATTTTAAGTGGATTGAACATCAAACAATTAAGTTGTCCCCCCCAAAAAATTTAAGAATTGTGTTGATTCAGCTTATTTAAAATAAGCAGCAAAAATCTTTTTTAGTGCATGTTCAGTCTCCTTAATAAATGTAACCTTCTTTAAAGAGGCAACAGATATATTTATAATAAAAACAATTCATCTGCTTCTCTGAATTGATTTCTACATAACTGTTGAATTTATGTTCAGTATTTAAAGCAAGTACATTATAGGTAACTGAACTTAAATGGCTTAAAAATGAAAAGTAATCCCTTTACTTTTTTCAGATGGAAAGTAATTTATTGACATTACCTAGTTACTTTGTAACTAATTACAACGAACAATGGAATATAAGCTGAAAAGTTCATTCACAATGTTAACAGAGTTATTATCAACCCTTATTCGCAATAATCGTTTATTTATACCAGCTAAAAGTGACTCAAATTTGATCAGCTTAGAGCAGGGGCATCCAAACTCAATCCTGGAGTGCCGGTTTCCTGCTGAGTTTAGCTCCAACTTGCTTCAACATACCTGCCAGGAAGTTTCTAGTATATCTAGTAAGAGCTTAATTAGCTGATTCAGGTGTGTTTGATTAGGGTTGGAGCTAAACTCTCCAGGACCGAGTTTGGACATCCCTGGCTTAGAGAATAAGGGAATATGAAAGTTGGGAGACTTGTATATTAAAGATCTGTTTGCAAGCTTCAACAAGCTGATATCTACATTTAGTTTACACAGGTCAAACTTTTTTATACTTCCAACTATGCGACTTCACAAGAACACACTTCATTCCCAAATATCCCAACACCTAGTGGAATAGACTTGATCATTAAAGCTTGTCAAGAGGCTGTATTTCTTATTTGTATAATTTACTCTCCCCAACTAATCAATCTATTCTAAATAAGATTAAGATGGAATGGGAATCAGAACTTCAATTGAATCTCTCTGAAGATTTCTGGGAGGAGGCCTTAAATGCTGTGAATTCATCATCTAGTTGCAATAGATTATCACTTATAGAATTTAAGGTCCTCCACAGACTATATAATCCTATATCCTATCCTATATCCGATCCTATATATCCTATAACAAAGAAAAGCTTTCAAAGCTCTATCCCGACAAATTAGATAACAAACGTAATAGATGTTCACAGACCCCACGCAACCTCTCCCACATGTTCTGGTCGTGACCCAGATTGTCTGACTTCTGGCGGTTATTTTTCAAGGCAATCTCAAACATATTGGGCTTTATTCTAAACCCAAGATGATTTTCATGTCGCAAACATTCAAAATATTGTCATCACCTTTTCCTCCCTTGTTGCTCGTAAGAGAATTCTCTTAATGTGAAAATTACTCCAACCACCCTCAATCAAAGTCTGGTTGCACGACATGTCAAGTCTTCTAAATTGGAGAAGATTAAGTTCTCTCTCAGAGGGTCATCTCATAAGTTTTATATTCATTAGAGGCCACCACTTTGGGGTTAAATGTTTATAAAAGTGTTTAAAAGAAGAAAAAAAAAAAAGAAATTGGTCATTTGTATACAACAAATGCTATTCACTTGTGTTTAATAAATAAAGTTTACAATGTTGACAGAGTTTTCACAAGGTTGAGCTCCGAAACGGTTACCAGCCATCAACGCCCTACTGTGCGATCAAAAAGCAGGCCAAACAAGCAGGATGCCCCAAAAATATGAAACCATTTCTGAGCAGCAGACTAAAATAACTTCTAACTGCCCTGAAGGTTTGGGTGATAGCTAATGAAGGATGTCTAATGCCATAAATTGCAGGAGTGCGTCACTTACGAGTCTCTCAAAAGCCTGATTCAATGTCAGCCTTTAATTATCACATTTATGAGATTCATGGATCCTTCAGAGGTGTTAACGGATATGTATTGTGATCGTTCTGACAGCTAGCGTTCTGTTGAGTGCCAGCTCGGCTTATCTGAAATGTATTTACTGAGCATAAACAGCTTCTTCACAATAAATCCAAAGAGCCGCCAGATGGATATAAAGTTACAGATCATACTCTGTAGTCATGTTTAATCAAGTGCTCATAAATAACACAGAGCATGCTCCCCTGCCACACAACCCACACACAGTTCAGTGTTTTAACGTGTCTAACTTACGCTTTGGTGTCACGGTTTGATTGATAATGTCTTTTTGATGCCTACTGATCCCAAGCTACTAAACAACATGATTCTGGGTTATTTGTCTGCTTCAGGGGATTGGGATGTTTTGGGAAATGTTTAAGGGCCCTGAAAAGGTAGCCGAAAAAATTATGTTTGCTATGACTTTGGGATTTAAATAGCAAAGAAACTGTTCAGATGAGATTTGGAACATCACAGTTCATTTAAATACCAACATAGGCTCATTGTAAAAACGTACCCCTATATACATTTCTGGAGATTGTGTGTTATGTAGCCAGAAGTATGTATGGCTGCATTTTGTTTTTTAAAACAAATGCGACCGGGTGGTATGATGCTGTTCTTTTTCACGATAGCCAGCTGTCTGCTTACCTCCGTATGAACAGCTTTTCCAATGTTACCAGTTTGTCCAGTAGCTCGCCATGTATGTCGGCGGACTTGAGATGCAGAGCGGAGTTGACCACGACAACAGTGTTCAAGTCCAGCGAAGAATGGTTTCAGAAAGCAGGTAAGACAAAAACAAAAGGCAAAAAATAAATATACAAGTAAATAACAGGGTGAGAATGTGGTCAAATCAGGCAAGGACTTTTCTTTTTCTGGATTGCTTTTGAAAACCGTCGGTTGGGTTTAGGGAAATAGGTGGGCACTGGTCAATCATGCTTTTGAAAACATTATTGGTTGGGTTTAGGGATGGAGGAGGGTGGGTCAGTCAGTTGGTCAGTCAGTCAGTTAGTCGACAGTGGCCTCTGGTGGATTTACGCGAGAATAGCAGATGCGAATGGCACTCGTGAGAGAAATTTGAGATCTGAAAAAGCATACACAGCAGCTTCTGGTGGATTCATGAAAACAAAAACTGCAAAAAATATACCTCCTGGGACGTATTCCTCTCTCCCGAAAAGTATATAGTGGTTAATTTTCAGAATGAGCCTGGGTTATTAAATACTGCTTAAAAGATTCATATGACCTTGTGTGTTTTTAAGAAAAATCAGTAGACCTGTAAACACACCCAGTTTTTTTACATGGTTAGAAATCACAGACAGACAGACATACAGACAGACAGACAGACAGACAGACAGACAGACAGACAGACAGACAGACAGACAGACAGACAGACAGATAGATAGATAGATAGATAGATAGATAGATAGATAGATAGATAGATAGATAGATAGATAGATAGATAGATAGATAGATAGATAGATAGATAGATAGATTTAAAAGATTTGATTGATCAAACTTTATTTCTATTTTTCTTTTGAACTTACTTGAAATTGTGCAGAACTGTTTTATTTGGTGGCCGAGAGATCAAGTTAAGAAAACACATGCAAACTCAGAAATACAATACAGAAATCTAATACAGTATATGCACAGGCAAATTCCCACAACACATTCAAATACAGAAATAGAGTCAGCCTAGGGCTGTGACAATAACCACGTAACCGCATCACCACAGTAATAAATTACTGACCGCAGTGTTGATGGGTTGAGAGTATGAGAGTGCGGTTAACCCCTAAACCATGTCATCTGTTGCTGTCGATTTTAACACTATTCTTTTCTAAACCAGGGGACCACGTGAATAATGGAACGTTCCTTCCGTACTGCACATGCAAATATTAAAATCTAATCACAAGTATGGCTAATTAACTGTTCATAGTTTGTGAGCTTGCTTTTTATTTGCAAAGATATTGTATTTAATTTTAAATTAGAAAGGTTCCACTTAAAATATATATTTAACATGCAGTTAATTTACAAAAAAGCCTGAGTCCAGAGAGAAAACAAATATCTATGAAGAAAGAGAGTGTTTTGAGTTTCAATGCTAGGGCTCCATACCGGGAATTGCTTAGGGCCCCCAAATTACTAAGTCTGCCCCTAGCTATACTAATAGAGACTATCCAGATCTGTTACCTGATTAGTGATTAGATTACTGTGATGGTTGGGTTTAGGGTTGGGGCAGGGGTAGAAGTTAATAAAATACAATCAATGGGAAATTTAATAAACAATATAAATAATTCTTGTTAACTTCTGGCCGCAGCCGTATGTGATCTATAGCTGATTTACCATGTGGATGGATGATTACAACCTTCTGAGCCTACTAGTAGGCGCAGAAGGCCCCTACTGACCCATATCTATCAGCTGATAACCAGTGATAACGCCCATTTAATTGAGTAATAACATTCAAATTGGCTGCCACAGACCTTTCACCACTCACTTTTTGGGTTCCCCCAACATTGTGGTCTTACCTATCTGCAGCGAGATTCTGTGTTTGCATGTGCTGTGAGAATTTTCTTGTGTAGGCTACTGTATGTGTGCTCAAATTGATGAAGATGTTTTATCAGTTTGTTAGTGTTTTGCTATGTTTTTGTTTTCTTAACTTGCAGCATGTTTGAGCTCTCTTGGCCACCTTCAACCCTTCAACATTATAATCTAGCAAATCATTCTTGAGCTCAAATCATCATATTAGAATGATTAGAAGAATAAAGCAACACTTAAAACTGAAGTAAAACTGATGCCAAAACTCCAGCTTTGCATCACAAACTGTGCTTTTGTGTCTATTTTATATAGAGTAATTTTAAAACTCAGTTATTATAGTTATCATTCTTGGTGTTAACATACTTTCAGACCTAGCAAATTGGAGGAACAACTAAATATTAATAATTTAGGTTTATCTGGGTTGGAGTTTGTAAGTTTGATTGGAAAGTTGTCTGGGGCCTTAAGGGCGCGCATTTCTGCTTCTGTTCGGAGTTTAAGTAGCGAGCAGGACTCAAGCGCTCTCTTGACGACTCATTGAGCAGTCAGACGAACTTAAGAAGCTCTTCGTGAATGAAGAAGCGGGCACACCTCCTCAATCCTATTGTCCCAACGTAAAAATCCATTTAGGCACCCGGTGCTAATCAATTTAGCCGCAGATGCGCGACAATAAAAGATGAATGCGATCTGTAATCCGCAACACCTGCTCCGCCGCCGGATCGGTAACGGCACTCCAAACAAAGGCTCGAGCAGGAATTAAAGTGCTTAATTAAAAGGCCACTGATCAGCGTGCTATTTATAGGCGCACGGCGGGGAGACTCTCCTGGGTTATTTTTGCTAGTCAAACGGCAAAAACATTCGCTCGTTTCATAAACGCGTTCGAGCGTCATACATGGAGACTGCCCTTTTTTTCCTCTCCATTTAAGATGAGCCCTGTCAGAGCTGCGCTGCTGTCTTGTCTTATCTTTTTTGAGGACTGGGAGACGTGCCTGGTTTCTCAATCGCGGGCTGACGTTGCGCATGCGTGATCCGGCCGCGGCGCTGAGATGCAGCTGTGGGATGCGGAGAGGGGAGTCCCGACTCTGCGTGGTCGATGTTAACCTCTTTCTGGGGCCGAACAAACGCTACGGGTGGTCTGTTCCCTGGAGACCGCCTTGAGGAGGAGGAGAGAGAGCGAGCGAGCGAGAGAAAAGAGGAGGCGGGTGTCTGCTCTCGGTACAACAGTCACCAACCTGTGGATGGTGGCGGCGCGTGCTGCGAATTAGATACAGTCTCGCGCTGGGGTCAGTGTGCGCGAGCCCGTCTCGAGGCGCGACAGTTGCCACAGAACAAGTGCTGGAGATGCGAAGAGCTCCGGCTGTATGAATGGCCCCGCTATGGAGGAAGTTCCGCTTCCCAGAGTCCGCACGCGGCGGAGGAAAAGTCGCTGCCTGGCTGGAGCGTGCGAGCGCGACTTTGACTGCAAGGAGCTCGAGACTCTCTTCCAGAAGTACAACCTGAAGCTGGAGCAAACCGCCACGCTCAAAGCGCTGGCCATCCTCATACTCGCCGCGTCCGCGCTGGCGCTCGTGGAGCTGCTGTCCGCCGGCTCGCGCTTCACCGTGTCCAAGGGCTCGCACCCGGTCCACTGCGTCATCTTCACCTCACTCTTCATCGTCACCAACGTCAAATACCTGCAGGTCACGCAGCTGCAGCAGATCGCGCGCCTGGCGCTACTCTTCAGCTTCACGTTCGCGCTGCTCTGTTGCCCGTTTCCCCTCGCGCTGGGTCACGGGACGCAGGGCGCGCACGGGCCTGACTCGCCGAGCACAACACCTGAGCAAGGTGTGTGGCAGCTGATGCTCGTCACCTTCGTTGCCTACTCTCTGCTCCCGGTCAGGACGCTCTTGGCGGTTTTGTTCGGCGTCCTGGTGGCTGCGTCGCATTTCATCGTCACGGCGACATCGGTAACGGCGCGAAGACCTCGCGTGTGGACTCCGGTAAGTTGTGGCATTGTAGGTTTCTTGCTGTTTCTTGTGTTTGGCGTGTATATGGGGTGAACCAGAAGTGATTAGCGCTCGGGTGAGCATGAGGGCTGCGAGCGCTCGCTCAGCACCTGCACACAGGTGGTATGAAAGAGCGCACGAGGGCCAGTTTGACTTCTGCACCACAGAGGGTGGACAGCTTCCAGAGAAAGTCAAGTCAATGGAGTCAGTCAGAAATCTTCTGTGGAAAAAAAAATAGAAAGTCACTGGATTCACACAAAAATTACAATTCATTCGTCATATATTCACCCTTTGCTTGTTCCAAACTTGTTTGAGTTTCTTTCTTCTGTTGAAGTTGAAGCTGAAAACCATTGACTTCCAAAAACAAATCCCATGGAAGTCAGTAGTTACAGGTATCCAGCTTATTTAGATTGCTACAGACCTACACATTAAATCATTCGTAGTTTAGCTAGAGTAAATGGTAAATTTATATGAATTGTGAATACATCATAGTGCAGAACCAAAGATATTTAGGAGTATCTAATATATATTTTAATAAAAACTGCTTATTAAAACACATTTTACTATAACTGTCAAACCACTGCAGGCAGTGTCATTTTTTGTCACAACAAATGACTAATGCCCAACAGCGGAACACCCCTGAGTCTGAATAATTGAATTAAACATTGGCCAGTGCATTAGGGATTTATGAAATGAGTGCAAAAAGGAATGTGGGTCAAAGACGGGAGGTTCCCTTTTGGTATCAAATTAAGTTTACATGTGTTTTATAAACAAGCGGGGTCTAATTTACGAAGTAGAACAGGTGGATTATTACTTACTCATTTACTTCTGTGAGTTAAACAGGATGCTTAATGTGAATATGAATGAAGTAATGTTCCCTTCATTCAGCATAACAGATATATTTATGTAAAAAGCTCATGCATCTTATTCTGACCTCTACTTATTAAATATGCAAAAGAATAACTGATCAAAACAGACTTTGTTTGATACTAAATGATTAAAACCTTTTTTTGCTGAGAAATAAAAGATTAGATGGTGAAAGTGGCAAAGTATAAATAATTAAAATAACAATTAATTAGTATTTTGGGCTACACTATTATCATTGAATAAAGTGTTTAATATGTAATCAAAATAGGGCAGCACTGTGGCTCAGTGGTTAGCACTGTTGCCTCACAGCTAGAAGGTCGCTGGTTTGAGTCCCGGCTGGGCCAGTTGGCATTTCTGGGTAAAGTTTGCATGTTCTCCCCTTGTTCGTGTGGGTTTCCTCCAGGTGCTCCAGTTTCCCCCACAGTCCAAATACATGCACTAAGTTAATTGGATAAACTAAAATTGGCTGTAGTGTATGAGTGCGTGTTAGAATTTGAGAGTATGTGGGTGTTTCCCAGTGCTGGGTTGCAGCTGAAAGGGCATCTGCTGCTTAAAACATATGCCGGAATAGTTGGCAGTTCATTCTGCTGTGGAAACCCCTGATAAACAAAGGACTAAGCTGACGAAAAAATGTCATAATCATATGGTTATATAAATGCCTAGCATTTTTTTATAACTCCATAATTATTACACAAAAACTTTTAAAGCTGTATCTTCTGTAAAGCATGATAAAAATATGATACCCATTATTATTTGCTTTTAAATAAATAAATATAAGAAACAAAACAACATTTAATCTGTAACACACTTTTGTTTTGATGCTTCAAGCTTCCATTTTAACTTTGACCCATATTTCAAGTTAATAGTGCTGTTTAAAATTTCAGAACATTCCATTTGCCTGAGACTGTAAAGCAATGCCACCGGTGCAAGAGTGCTGTTGTGCTGAATATCAGAACACAAATTTGAGCGTGACATTACACACATCGAAACATGTGTCAAACAAGCATTTCCATGAACAGAGAACATGAGTATGAGTGCAGATATAGAGATTTACAGTTTTAGAACACAAAGGGTTTTCAATTCATTATTAGATCTAAAAATTTTGCTGTAAACCTGATGTTTTGTAGTCTAAATTTATCTTACTCACACTTGCAACTCTTTAAGGTCCTGTTCAAAGTTTATATGCTTTGTATTATAACATCAGGCTGATATTGAGATCAACCAAATATGAAAATGTAGTTATTTACTCATTCTTATGTCATTGGAATCTTGTATGACTTGTATCCCTCACTGAAGCTCGAAAGGAAGATAATTAAAAAAATGTCTAAATTTTCTTTTTTGTCAGTTGTAACCTTAACAGTTTGATCAGTGACATCCTTCAGACTTATTTTGGTTTGGTGGAAAATGAAAGAGATAAAGTATTGGAGAGACATGAGAATGAGTAAGAATGTTTACACTTGTAATTCTTTTCATTTCTTTTCTCCAGACCAAACGAGAAAATAATAGTTACTCTTGATTAGTGGTCACACTTGTATTTTCACCACCAAACTAAAGCAGTCAGAACCTAAAGAAATAAGGAATCACTTCACAGGAAAATGTACATACTTAAGGCCTGTGCACACTGAGACGTTTTTTGCTCGCATTTTCCATAGACGTTTAACGCCTCGTGACTAAATAAAGGGTGTCAATGTGATCGGGCACACGAACGCGCAAAACGCCAGGCGTAAAATCGTCATTTTAAAAAAAAACGCCTCATGCTCGTTTTTTTTTTTTTTGTTTTGACGCGCCGCGTGAAAACCTTCTCCACCAATCAGATTGGCACTTTTGTTCACATGCATGGAGCTGCTGAAGTAAACAGCACTTGGAGGCGCTCAATCGCAACACTGTCAATACAAGCGCACATTGAAGAAGATGCCCAGAGGCGATCTGAACGTGAAGCTGCTTATTGCACTGGTAAACAATAATCATTTCTTCATCGCTAGAGCTGGCGCTGCTACTTGAACCATCCATAACAACAAGCGTGTCTTTCTGTCTTCTTCTTCTGTGTTACAAGCGGGCAGTGTACTATTACCCACCCAACACAAATTTTAAAAGTAGGCAAAGAAACAACGAAACTCTATATATATTTATTTATATATATATATATTATTTATTTTTTTTTAACATAAGTTACCTGTAACTATTGAAAGAAAAAACTAATACTCAGATAGTTACTGATTACAGGTGTCCAGCTTTCTTCAAAATATCTTCTTTTGTGTTAAACAAAATAAAAAAAACGACAAACCGGTTCGGAACAAGTAAAGGATGACAATTTTACTTTTTTTGAATGAACTATCCATTAAAAAGGGAAAAATATTTAAACAAATTGGTTCATTTTAAAGCGAGATGCTAATAGCCTAATCCTATTCAATGATTTATGCTTAGCTAATATATATATATTATTATTATTATTATTATTATTATTATTTATTTTTTTATTTTTTATCAGGAAAATAAAAAGTATTTTTCCATGTTTTAAATAGAACCACTTTTTTCAAAATGGCAAAAATATAAACATGTTAAAAAATGTACAGGCTCATTTACATATTTCACTATAATAATATAAGTCATAATAGTAAATAATTTTTTACAAAGATACAACACAATATTTCACTCTGATCTCACTCTGATATGCAGTTAAAATGAGGACATTCACTGAGTGGTTCTGTCACTGTTTAATCCTGTGCATGAATGTATGTGATATAATGCCACATGCACTGTAATGTGTTTTATAATCATAGTTATTTGATAATAAATGTTCGTTGAGAGTTGCATTTTTGTTGGAGGAACAGCTGTGATGATGAGGGGAGCGCCGAGGAAACAGTAGATGGGAAAACCCGATTGGTACATGTGACACAAGTGTTTCTATAGCAAAGAATTGCAAATATGCAGATATTATAACAATCTATAGATAAACACACCTTCTGCTCTCACTCTGCAAAGCTGTGGTTTGCTGATTAAACGAAAAACGGAGGAGCGGAAGTCTGCCGCCGTTTTCATATCAAATTTAAAAGGGACTGAGGTGATCATTTAGTAGTGTACAGTTCATGAGGAAATCGCAAAACATTTAGAGACACTGAATAGAACTATAGGGGGCTAAAGCGATGCCCATGCTTTTTAAAAATAATTTTACCTCAGTGTTTCAGCGAGACATCATTTAGTTGACTTGTCGTCGTTATCGAAAAACTCCCGAAATTTTCTCCCAGCTGCTGTGGTCGTCAGGGGGCGGGGAATGGCGCAAATTAAACAAAAATGCACTGAATGCAACAAATAAGATGCAAGTAAAAAAAACAACAACATTTGGTATACAGTTAAAGGGGACGCGAATACACGCAAATTAGGGAAGTCTAATCAGAAAAACAAGTGAGTATACCGAGGGTATATGCAATTATTGATCCTTAGAAGTCGTAATACCCCAACAGCTCATGGAAAACAGTAGGCATACTGAGTATACGTGCGTATAGCCCCGATTACACCACTGCAAGCGGGTGTCAGAAGCTTATAGTTGTTTAGCGCCATCTAACGTCAAGGAGTGATTTTGCATACTCCTCTGCTCGACGCCTGTGAAAATCGCTTGGGTTTAAATCCGGAAAAACATCTTGGAAAAACGCTGACGATAAACGCAAATGAAAAGCGTCCTGGTGTGTACGAGCCTTTACACTGTAAAAAAAATGCAGGGTTCCACACAATTCATTCATGTTGTCCCCAACACAAATCGATTAAGCTAACTTAACACTTTTAACAAATTTATGTGGATTGAACATATAAAAGTTAAGTTGTCCCAATGAAATTTTAAGAATTGCGTTGTTTAAAAAGAGTAGTTTAAACAACCAAAATAATTACATTTTTGAGTGCATCCAAAACAGCTCTGTGTGCACTCAAAAATAACTGCTGATTGTTTAAACTACCTATTTAAAATGAGCCGAAACAACACAATTCTTCAACACTTAAATCTGTAAATCATTAGGTTAACTTAAGCATTTTGTGTTGGGACAACATGAAGGATTTGTCTTGGTCCAACTACCTGGTTAGGGAATTTAAAGTTCCCTGCATGCTTTGTGTGGGCTTGTACTAAGAGAGGGAAATATTGACAATAAAAGTAATCTTAGATGTTTAAAGTTCTTCACAGTAAAATCTTCACTTTAGTTGGAAAATTTAGAAGAGTTTCATGTAATGCTTTGAGATTGCCATCTTGCAGAATCACCCATGCAGCTTAATCAGCAAAAATGCATTTGGTTGCTTCGCTCAGTGAGCAATAACTGTCCTAAAATGAGTTCTGAGATCAGTCTCAATCAACTGTATATGTAACTCATGAAATATGCTTAAAAATAATTAAATAATTAAAATGACTTTAACTGTAGTTCGGCAGTTTCACTTTAACTCACGAACATTTCATTCGTGCGCCATGACAAGTTCTGGTATTAGACGCAAATAATGAGTAAGGACTGATGAGAGTGTTATGGAACTTAATAACGCACACCAAATGAGAAGAAAAAAAAAACTTCCGCATTTC
>CAIGQZ010033212.1:485786-500471 GCA_903798205.1 Danio tinwini
ACACACACACACACACACACACACACACACACACACACACACACACAGACGATAAATATGGAGCCAGATCAGTCTGAAAAATAACACATTTACACACACAGCACAATTCACATTTACACAATTCAATTCATAAATTCAAAATCATAAATGTTTCCCTAAATTAATTGAATGTGTACATTTATGAATTGTGTTTTCCATTGCTGGGTTGCAGCTTGAAGGACATCCGCTGTGTAAAACATATGCTGGATAAGTTGGCGGTTCATTCCGCTTTGGCGACCCCTGATCAATAAAGGGACTAAGCCGAAAATAAATTTAATGAATGAATTTACAAATTGTGTGCTGCGTATTTATTAATTGGATTTGTGTATTTACAAACTGGATTTGCATATTTATGAATTGTGTTTTGAATTTACAAATTGTGTTTTGAATTAATGATTCGGATTTGCATTTTTATGAACTGTGTTTTTGATTTACAAATCAGATTTGCATATATCTGTTTTGAACTCACAAATTGGATTTTTTTTTGTTTTATTTAAACTGTTTTGAATTTAGGGAATTTGATTAGCATATATCTGAATTGTGTTTTGAATTTACGAATCGGATTTGCATATTTATGAACAGTGTTTTCAATTTATGTATATATATCTGTGTTTTATATTTACGATTTGGAATTTTTTTTGTTATATTTAGGGGCCGATCACACTGAACGCGCTTTATGCTTTGAGAGGCGCCTTTTTTGAATGGTTTACTAATGGCCGGGAGCAATTTGTCCTGCGCTCCTCGCGTTTTAACCACCTGCTGCGCCTCGCGTTTTTGCCTTTGCGCGCCGTGCGCTCACAGTTGAAAAAAAGTCAACTCAGAGCGGAAAAATCGCGTTACGTCAGTCGTGTCTGTTTCATTCTCCAATCAAATGAAAACAGAGGTGGGGTTTCCGTTGAGTTGCCTGCATTGTTTGTGTTGTCAAGACAACAATGGAGACTGAAGATGGAGGAGAGACTAGTGGTTGCTGTTTTGAGTTATCTGGAGCTGTATGACTCACAAATCTTGAATATCACAATATTATTAGATTACACATTACCCAGCTGATTCAGTCATTGCCTAGAGACATAAAAAAAGTGCACCACGCTCCTTTTTTTCTTGTCAGCAAAAATGGCAGTGTGGTGCGCCTCGTGTTTTTGGAACGTAAAGGTGCTTTTGGTGTGTTCTGCCCTTAAATTGTTTTGAATTTACAAATTGGATTTGCATATTTTTGAAATGTGATTTGAATTTACGAATTGGATTTGTATATTTATGAATTGTGTTTTGAACTTGCAATGCGTAAACATAAATCCAATTTGTAAGTTCAAAAAACAACTCATAAATATACAATCCAATTCGTGTTTTCAATTTACGAATCAGATTTGCATATATATATCTCGGTTTTGAATTTACGAATTGTTTAGAATTTATGAATGATGTTTTCAATTTATGAATCAGATTTGCATATATAGCTCTGTTTTGAACTTACGAATTGTATTTTTTTGTTATATTTGAACTGTTTTGAATTTCGAATTAGAATAGCATATTTTTTAAATGTGTTTTGAATTTACAAATTAGATTTACAAATTGTGCTTTGAATTTATTAGTTGGATTTGTATTGTATTTTTCCAAATTGTGTTTTGAACTTGCAATGAGTAAATATATAAATCCAGTTTGTAAGTTCAAAACACAACTCATAAATATACAATCCAATTCATAAATTCAAAACACATTGTGTATATATACAAATTCAATGTGTTTTGAGTTTACAGATTGGATTTGTGTATTTACCAATTTTATTTTGTAAATGTATTATTTTTGAGACTTGTTTGGCTCCATAGTATGAAGGCTAAATTATAATTAAACTTAACAAAAGAAAGTGGTAGAGATCCATTGTGTAGTATTTTGAAGCTACAGCCAAAAAAAACAGAGCCAGGAATTAATATCAACCTCTGCATGAACAGATAGCACATTGAGCTAAGTGATTTGACATGATTCAGCAGTCTACAAGTTTTTGTTGAAACATACGTACCAAATTTCACAATAAACACAACAAATGAACAAAATATGTAACTAAACATACCTTTTGCCTCTTGGAAGTGGAGAATAAATGTGTAATCTCTACATCTTGCATTTTGCGTCCTGAGGCGAATTTAAACATGTCTTAAAATAACTAAGGGAGGTAAATTATCACTGTTGTTTCACTAGAAAATGTTAGTGTTACGCTGATGCGACACTGACAACTGGGGTGCGGATCCAAATGCAGGTTTATTAAAGAGGTCAGGTAAGCAATGGTCAACACAGGCACAAACAAATGTATGCAGGCAATCCAGAATCATAGTCAAATACACAAGCAGATGGTCAGAAGGCAGGCAGCAGACAGGGATAAACAGACAAACAAGGCGAGGGTCAAAACACGACAAAACAACCCAAAGGAAGCGCATTGTAATGTCACTAAACAGTAGTCAAGACTCAGCCATGAGTGTCTCAAAGTGAGCCGTATATATGTGTGTGTAATCAGTACTTGAGCAGCATCAGCTGTGTGTTTGCAGTCAGTCAGGATCAGGAACCGGTTGTGTGTGTGTGTGGTGCATGACTGGTTCTTGTAGTCCATTTACCAACAGATTTGTAGTTCTATGTGATCTGTGTGTTTACCAGAGATCTGCACAGGCTGTATCGCTGGTAATCGTGACAGTTTGGCTTATCAAATGCAGTCTGAGGCGTGCATATTAATAATTTTAGAGTTCAGAGAATGAATCGGTTCTCTTGATTAAGAGGCTACTTGTCAGGTCCGGATGAATGACCTAAAGTAGGCATACATGCAAATGTGGAGGGTGTGAGAGTCTCATCACAGTTTGTTTTGTGTTTCGATTGGCCCGTTGTCGACCAGGGTTGTACACTCGTGGAATTTATATAAAAATGAGGGAACAGTTGGGTCTAAGGCTCACAGTATTCCAATTTCCATATACTAATCTTTTAATATTCTACTATGCCTTGATATACCTAGATTTTCATTTGTCCAGTTGTCTCCAAAAAAAACACCCTCAAGAATTGTGTTGTTTCAGCTAATTTTAAATAAGTAGTTTGAACAAACAGCAGACGTATTTTTTCTGAGTGTACAATTTAGTGTCCTCATAAACCACATTAACCTCTACACACACACACACACACACACACACTGACACACACACACACACACACACACTACCCAGTATGCCACCCTTAATCACTGAAAGTTCGTATTCAGTCGCCGAGTGTTGTTTAAATGTCAGAATCCTTCTCCATGCTCTGATAAACAGAGATGGTCACACAAACCCTGTTATTTTTTTCTCTCTCTGTTTGTAGCTGGTAGCAAATGCAGTGTTGCTGGTCGGTGTGAATCTGTCGGGTGTGTTTGTGCGAGTCCGTACTGAGCGTGCCCAGAGGAAGGCCTTCCTACAGGCCAGAAACTGCATCCAACAGCGCCTGCAACTAGAGGACGAAAATGAGAAACAGGTCAGACTCACAGCACACATGCGCTGGCATACAGGTAAAATCAGCAGATGCATGTTTTTGACGAAATGATCAGCTGTTTCCCCCCCCCCCCCCCCCTCCTCAAGTTAAAGTTGCAGTTTTGACAGGTAATTACCTCGCAAGATTGCTTTCATCCCCCCCAACTAGCTTAAAGGTCAAGCTTTCTCTGCAAACATACTGTCACACGCACACACACCAATGCGTGTATTCACAAAACAGTTGTGAGATGGGGTCTGGGGTCAGGTGGCTGACTTAGTTGGTATTCAAGCTGTATGCTACTATAATGTCATTACAGTCCACCAAAAACACCTTAGAACAGGCTCGTGAGGGAGAATAACAGCTTTGCATTTTCATTTGGCCTGCTAGTTTAGAGTGTATGATTTTTAGTCGCCATGAAAGCAGTCAATTTCTAGTTTCTAAATCTACGGCTTATCATACATAATTTATCAGTGATTTATCAGTGTTTTATTTTTTGCAAGTGTTACCCTTTAAGTTCTACTAACGCATGCCAATGGTTTACAGCTTCAGTTTTACTAACTCACACCAATGGCTTACAGTTTGCTTACTAGTTATGTCTATGGAGGACCAGGAGTTCCAGTTAAAAATAAAATAAATAATTTAATTTACTAATTAAAGCATTGAAATGTATATAAATAAATCACAATTTAAATGCACATTTAATGGACAAATAAATAGACATAATTAAATGTGTTTATTTAAATTGTGCTTTGAATTACAAATTGGATTAGCATATATATGAATTGTGTTTTGTATTTACGAATTGTCTTTTGAATTAATGAATTGAATTTACGAATCAGATTTGCATATTTATGAACTGTGTTTTCAATTTACGAATCCGATTTGCATATTTATCAGTGTTTTGAATTTACCAATTAGATTTTTTTGTTATACGAATTAGATTTTTGTTATTTTTTAACTGTTTTAAATTAGATTTACATATTTTTAAACTGTGTTTTAAATTTACAAATTGGATTTGCATGTTTTTGAATCGTGTTTTGAATTTACTAATTGGATTTGCATATTTCTAAAATGTGTTTTGAATTTACGAACTGGATTTGTATATTTATGAATTGTGCTTTAAATTGATCAACTTAGAATGCGTAAATAAATCAAATTCGTAGGTTCAAAACATTATTTATAAATATACAATCCAATTAGTAAATTGAGAACAGTTCATAAATATGCAAACCTAATTCGGGTTTTGAATTTACAAATTGAATTTGTATATTTGCCAATTTTATTTTATATCTGGCTCAATAGAAATAGGCTAAATTATAATTAAACTTGACAAAAGAGAGTGATAGAGATGCATGGTGTTGTATTTTAAAGCTACAGCCAAAGAAAACAGCCAGGAATTAATATCAACCTCTGCATGAACAAATAGCACATTGAGCTGAGTGATTTGACACTATTCAGCAGTCTATACATGTTTACATGCACCATGTTACCCCTTCAGTTTTACTAACACATGCCAATGGCTTAGAGTTTGGTTACGAGTTATGTCTATGGAGGACTAGGAGTTTCAGTTAGCAATAAAATTAATAATTTAATTTAATAATTCAAGCATTAAAATGTATATAAATAAATCACAATTTAAATGCACAAATAATAGACAAATAAATAGACATAATTAATTGTTTATTTAAATTTAAATTAAATGTCATTTAATAAAGCAATAAAACAATGCATTTATAAATCATTTTTAAATGTATAAATAAATAGACAATTTTATAATATGTTTATTAAATTCATGTTTTAAAACTGATTAATCAAACAATAAAAAGTGTTTTAGTAAATCTTTTAAAAATGCATTTAAATGCACAATTTAAGTAGCTTTTTAAAAAGGCTTTTGACATGCTTTTCTCTGTCTGTATGCCACTTGCTTTTCTTTTCCTTTGTCGAGTTGAAAATAAATCGAGTTAAAAAATGTCATTGGACAGTTCACATGTGGGAGCATCCAATTAACTTTTGCCTCAAGTTGAGCTAAATCTTCTCTCGCTTGTAAATGAAACACGCACTGTCATTGGACAGAGAGAAAACTATAGCTGATTTTACCGGGAGTTTATAGATCAGCGAAGCGACTCAAATGTCCGGGCAATATGAACGTGTTTGGAGACTATTTGTAGATGATTTATTAGCTTCAGCTGATGTCTGTGAAGAAAATTCTTATCGGCATCATCACTAGCTATATTTCCATCCACCTATTTTTATGCGCATTTTGGATATGTTGTTTTGGTCCTTGTTTTCGTCTGTGCTCCGTGTCTCATGGCTTCAATTGCCACCCTTTAGCTTCTGACAATGCTTGTCAGATTTGCATTCTGAGCCACAAGTCATTTATTAAATAAGGAAAAGATTCACGCAGCTTCTCGTACCGCAGCAAATTCTGTTTTTACTATTGATATTTGGCTCCAGGTAATCAGGAAGGGATGATTTTGTTCTCTGTGACCCATCAGATGGAAACGCTGCTTAATTCGCAAGTCTTTTGTGCAATATTCCAGTTTTGCGCATAAAGTTAATTCGCATTATTGTATGGAAACATAGCTAGGGTCTGTATAGAAAAGTTTTGCAGTTAAGCGGTGATGTTACTGCAGACATTCTAGCAAATGTTATTTTTTGGTCGCTCATAAACTGCGTATTACAGCACAGCGCCAAATAACTGATCTGAACACAAATCCCACTACAGCGAACGCATTTTGTCATTTTACTGTATATCACAACCCCACACTGTCTGATGATGAAATATTAAATGACAACAAGGACAAATAACAAAGGAAAGGACCATAATAACTAGATTTTCTGGTCTGGTTTATTTGTAATTACAAAATAAGAGCCCTTCAAATGTTATTGATAGAAAGCAGCTTAACATAGATGAAGAGAATAAAAAGCAATAACAGAATTTACAATTGTGGAAACATTCTAGCATATCTACAAAAAATTAAGATTCAATTTAATTTTATACAAATTTTACTGTTGGAAGTTCGGTCCAGTTTGATTTGATTGATTGATTGATTGATTGATTGATTGATTGATTGATTCATTCATTCATTCATTCATTCATTCATTAATTCATTCATTCATTTATTTTATTCATTCATTCATTTTATTCATTCATTCATTTTCCTTTGGCATGGTTCCTTATATATCAAGAGTCACCAGAGCGTAATGAACCGCCAACTATTTCAGCATGTTTTACACAGCGCATGCCCTTCCAGCCGCTACCCAGTGCTGGGAAACAGCCATACACACTCATTCACAAACACACACATATGCTACGCCCAATTTAGTTTGTTCAATTCACCTATAGCGCATGTATTTGGACTGTGAAACCGGAGCACCCTGAGGAAACCCACATTACCACGGGGAGAACATGCAAACTCCACACAGAAATGGCAACTGTCCCAGCCGAGACTCAAACCAGCGATCTTCTTGCTGTGATGCGATAGTGCTAACCATTGAACCACCATGTCACCCTCAGTTTAATTCAGTTAATTTTAACACATTGGACATTCCCACTAGTGGTTGACTAGTTACATTTGTGAATGATTTTGACTCCCTTGTGTATAGAATGGGTCGTTTTTTTGCCATTAAAAACCTACTGTCAACAATGAACAAGGAACTAGCACATATACTGTATTTCACACTGGATTTTTACATAAAGCGCAAGCACATGTTTGTTTGGGCTGAATAAAGTCACCATCACCCCACTGCAGCAGATGAATCACGTGCACTTCACTGACTTCACTTACATTGATAATCGCTTGTGAAAGTTGCCTTTCATTTGCATAAAGTAGAGCATTTATGAATTTATTAACAGCAGCTACTAAATAACTCCAGTTTCACACACTCCTTAAACCTTACTCCTATCAGGGTTAAGGTATTAAGGCAGGGGTGTCCAAACTCAGTCCCGGAGGGCCAGTGTCCTGTAGATTTTAGCTCCATCTTGCCTTAACACACCTGCACGGATGGTTCTAGAAAGCCTAGTAAGAGCTTGATTAGCTAGCCCAGGTGTGTCTGATTAGGGTTGGAACTAAACTTTGCAGGACAACGACCCTCCAGGACCGAGTGTGGACACCCCTGTATTAAGGTATCTGGTATTAAAATGCATTTTCGTTGATTCGATAACAAGTGGGCAACTTTAATTGCAGTTGTGAAAGTGGTGTGAAACATTTTGAGCGTGTCCACTTTTGAGCCCATTCAGAGGTAGCTGAGAACGCATTTTGCCTGATTGTTCTAATTGTGCAAACACACATGTGGTTGCTGTAATGCTGGAGAGACTGAACTTTGTCATTGATAATCTTAGGTTTTGTATTGGAGGTGAAAGAAAAAATGTGTAAGTAAAATGTTCTCTTTCCAGTCCCAGAATGTTTAAACATTTTCTTTTGCAAAAATAAGTGAAGTTTATTTATAAACTAATTTTGAGAGGATCACAATCACAAAGTCTCAAACTAGCTAATCATGTTCTCCCAATCATATGATTCCTAAGTTACTATTATTAACCACAGTCTTTAGTTCACATTTATCTTCGTCTGGAAGAAACCCCCCTTCCTCCCCATTCTTCTCTTTTTTTTCATAGATCAGCTGCACGGCGGCTCAGTGATTAGCAGTGTTAGCCCCACAGCAAGAACACTGCTGGCCCTGGTCCCCGGTCCCTGGTTCTGTGAGGAGTTCTCCGGTTTCCTCCCACCATTCAAAGATATACATAACACATAACAGATTTAGCAAATCAGGCACTTGTCTATCTCCAGTCCTCCTTAAGTAATTTCCCTTAGCTGCAGCTGGGGAGTTTTTGCGATCCACCTGAGCTCAAGCTCCCCCCTCACTCTGCAAATGGGCGGGAGCCCTGGGCTCGAGGATCCCTTGAGTTTAGGGCTCTCTCTTGGGACAGCATGCCAAACAAGCTTATGACAGATCATCAGCTAAGTGTGAACTCTTGAAGTACATATTTGACTGCAAATGAGATTTTTGCAGCAGCTCTTATTCAGCTCCCTTGAACTGGTGTTTTCATAAGATACAGTTTATGAATGTTTCATCTCATGTGTATAGTACATTCAAGGACGCTGATTAAGTCTCGAACACTTTGGATTATAGGTTATTGCATGTCTTGGACAATCAATCTTTTCACGTGATCCAGATTTTTTTTAGAGACAACTAATTTCTCTACTTTTAATCTTTTCAAATATTTAGTTTGACAAATTGTATGAAAAGAGTCATATACTGTACACGTGTTAAAACTGTAGAACAGAATACATTGTGCAGCCATAATAGGATGGAAAATAAAAAAACATCTCCATATAATTAATAAGTCAATGCATAAAGTAGCCTATTAAAATCATGTTTATGTTGTACTTTTAATAAGTTTTTTGTAAATTTTGAAAATTCTGAGGCGTCACGGTGGCACAGTGGGTAGCAAGATCGCCTCACAGCAAAAAGGTCGCTAGTTCGAGCCTCGGCTGGGTCAGTTGGCATTTCTATGTGGAGTTTGCATGTTCTCCCAGTGTTGGCGTGGGTTTCCTCTAGGTGCTCTGGTTTCCCCCACAAGTCCAAAGACATGCTCTATAGCTGAATTGGGTAGGCGTAATTGTCTGTACTGTATGTATGTGAATGAGAGTGTATGGATGTTTCCCAGTGATGGGTTGCAGCTGGAAGGGCATTCACTGCTTAAAACAGATAGTGGATAAGTTGGCGGTTCATTCCGCTGTGGTGATCCAAGATTAATAAAGGGACTAAGCCAAAAAAAAGAAAGTGAGTGAATGAAAATTCTGCTAGACTTTGCAGTATTACATTGAAAGTTCAGAGAAAGCCAATACTTGCCCACAGACCCTCCATCATCAGAAAGTGGCTGAAAGTTGACATAAGAGACAAATTTAAATGCAAGGCATGAACCGTGATGTAAATCCTTTGTCCACTTGTGATCTGATAGATGAAAACATATCTTAATACCAGGTGTGAATAGAGTAATACCAGGTGTTCTACTCTGTGAGCAGGATTTGATCTGGTGCCTCACACCATTTGCTGACTACAAGTGATGCAGTGCACTGACATGCGATAAAAATTATATTTTCCATATTTCAAGAGTTCACACTTAGATATTGTTTCATAATAATAGGAGGTTTGGCATAAAATAACTAGCAGCTGGTTTGAAAATGAAATTCTGTGACTCAACAACTTCAGTCACTCAGTAGCCTACTAATAATATTAAAGAGGTTTAATATGTATTAATTAAGTAAAAAGCTTTTACTATTTAGTTTCGAGTGCAATGGCTGGTACTATAAATGTTTTTGTCATGATGGGTGGCTTTTGATGCAGACAGACAAAAGCTTTTCACTGGAATCTTGTCGTGTCGCATGTTGTTAGGACATTATGTCAGGCATGGCAGTAGGGATTTTGTTACCACTTGGCATCAACACTACCTGCGACCTACAGAAATGCAGCATTTTGAAAATCCTAAAAAACCTATTTTATTAGGGAAATGCTGGTGCTCTCAGTATAAATGGACTGAAATACAAGCTTTTGATTTATTAAGCGCCTTTCATATGACAATTACACAACTGATAGACTGCAAGTATGGATACTGTACAAGCATCTGTTCATCATGCCCAGTGAGCGTGAACAGTCCCATATCATGCATTTTAGACTGTATAGTTTGGACAGAAGATAATTTTTCTGAATCACAGTAAAAACCCAGTCTGGACGATGAATGTTTTCATTCTGAAACACTATTTTATAATGAAAATGCAGTAGTTGTGCCTATTAGTGCACCACCTTTTGGCAGGAGAATGGGGTTTACTCTAGGGCTGTGCTGATAAACGATTGAAGTCGATAACAATGATAAGGTCTGGACTTTTTTACTCTATAGCCAATTTTAGGAATGTAAACAAAAACAATGATCTCATTGCATATCCTGTTTTACGTTTTTAATTTCTATAGCTTCCAATAATCCAAAACAAACCACATATTGATCAATAATATTATGATAGCTGTTTTAACATGAAGTTGTGATTGAATTGCCTCTTGTTACAGTTTTGAAATAGTTTGATAATAAGCAGGAAATGTTCATGGGCCTATGACATGACCACATTAAAATGGTCTATATTGATCTAAGAGCCTAAAATGTTATGCCATTTGATAGACCCTCAAATTTTTGTGGCTTCAGTCATTGTTGGGGTACTCTTTTAAATCTGGAAGTATTAACAACTTATATCAAAATATATATATCGTTATTGTTCAATATGGAAAATAATTATTGAGATTGCATTTTTGCCATATCATCCAGCCCTAGTTTACTCTCACATTGACTTATCGGTCAATACAACCCAAACACCTCAACCATCTCTCTAGATATACTGTACAGCACTACTACACTCTCAAGAATAAAGATACGTGAGCTGTCACTGGAGTGGTACCTTTTCAAAAGGTAAAGAAATTGTACCTACAAGATCCATATTAAAACCTCAAGGGTACATATTAATACCTAAAAAGTACAAAAGTGTTCCTCTTAAAATTTTTTGGTACTTATATATACTTTTAAGGTACCAATTTGGACCCTTTAAGTAAAAATGTGTACCTTTTAAAAAGATACCACCCCAGTGACAACTTGTGTACCTTTATTTCTGAGAGTATATAAACTCAATTCTCAAAGAAACCAGACTTTCTATACTTAGAATCAAACTCTTTGCTGTATATCTGTTGGCATATTTGCAGTACGGACGTTTCTGGGCAAAAATGCACACACAGCAAATAGTATTGCATTCATTCAAACCTACTGGAGCAAGCAAGATCCACCACCCCGCAGTATTTCCCAGTAAGACAGTTTCATCTTTAGCTGTCATCGTGGATTATATCAACGATAAAGAATGTGAATCAAATAGCAACATTAGCATAACTTATCTCCCTTGCCGAGCTCCGGGTAGATTGCAGTAGATAATTACTGAATGATTTATAAATGAAGTGGAGAGGGGCATAAGACTGAAAGATGCAAAACACACTCGTGCAAACTAAAGCAGAGAGGACACTTTCCCCTTGTTCCTTAGCGACTGAAATTGGTTATAATTGTTTGCACATGACTCATCCACCTCCTACCCAACAAACTCCCTGAATAGAAGGTAACGCCACCCACTCTATACATCACACCAGGCTGTGCTGCACAACTCTCTCTCTCTCTCTCTCTGACACACACACACACACACACACACACTTACAGATACATGTGCATGCACAACACGGGCCGCTCTCTAATCTGTACATCTGAGCATGCAGGTCATCTTTCATTTATGTGTACTCAACTTAACTCTATGACCTGGAGTGTATTGCTGATGCATTGATTTAAAAAGTTTAGGAGTTTCTGGGACAGATGAAGTATATCAGAAGCAGAGTGAAAGTTCAAATTATTAACAGTCCTCTGAAACTTTAAAAAATATGGTGAGATTTAATGGAGAGGTCATTTTTCAACACATTTTTAAACATAATAGTTTTACTAACTAACAATTTAAATATCTAACTTATTTGTGTTTGCAAGGATCACAATATATAATATTTTACTAGGTGTTTTTGTAGGATACTAGTATTCAGCTTAAAGTGCATTTTAAAAGTGTAACTAGGTTAACTAATTTAATTAGGCAATTTAGGTTAATTAGCCAAGTCATTAAACAACTGTAGCCATTATTCTGTAGCCAATCGAGAGAGAAAAAAACTTAAGAGGGCTAATATCATTGGCACCAGTGTTAGGGAAAGTTACTTTTAATGTAATGCAAAATTTTAAAGTAAAGCTTTACACTATAGGTTGTTTTCACATGATGTCATTGATGACGCACAAAATTCAGATGGAGGGCAGGAAGTGGTTCTTCTACAAAAGAATCGCTATCAGGACATCAAACTGTTTCTGTTTTATGTTGTTTATAATTGGCCAAAATAAGAAAGGTCGGACTGCTTTCATAGACCTCCTAAAGTTTTAGCTCATAAAGGAGGGAAAGTTTAAGAAACTGACTGAAAAACAGAAGAAAAGGCGGCATGTAATCAACATTTATTCAATACATCGTTAATTTGTTTATACGATAATTAGTTTCACAACACCAATAAAAAGTATATACAGGCCTAGCCACAGTTGAAGTCAGAATTATTAGCCCCCCTTTGATTTTTTTTCTTTTTAAATATTTCCTAAATTATGTTTAACAGTTTCTGTTAAAATTTTCACAGTATGTCTTATTTTCTTTAATTTCGGCTAGAATAAAAGCTATTTTTACTTTTTTAAGAAACATTTTATGGTCAATATTATTAGCCCCTTTAAGCTATATATTTTTTCGATAGTCTGTAGAACAAACCATCGTTATACAATAACTTGCCTAATTACCCTAACCTGCCGAGTTAACCTAATTAACCAAGTTAAGCTTTAATACGTAAATTAATATTTAATTTGAAAATGCATATCCTAAAAGAATAATTAGTGTCAACAAAAAAGTGCACGGTGAAAAGTAATATATCTGCTACCAGATCTATTTTCAGTTGTCAGACATCCACATGAAAATATACTATAGCAATTTATAGTAAATACTATAGTATTTTAACCATACTGACACCTCCAGTATAGGTAGAGATCTTGCACAATCAGTTAAAATGTTGCTAGAATTGTTTTTATGTATGGGCGATATATATTGCATCACTAAAAATAGTTGAATTCATGTCCATGTGTTGTGCGATAAGTCAATATATTGATTATTGTGACAGGCCTAGCTAATTAATTAAAATAAAAAGTAACTTGCATTACATTTTAAAAAATACTCAAATATTATTGTTTTTTTTATGCAATGCATTACTTTACTCGTTACTTGAAAAGTAATATTATTTCGTAACTTGCGCTGCTTGTAACGCATTACCCCCAACACTGATTGGCACAATAAATTATTTTTGAAAAATTAAACACAGTTTATTCCCACTAAACTAAAATAAATACTGCTTTCTCCAGAAGAAAAAAATTATATAATAAATATACTGTGAAAACATTCATCTAGTCAAACTATTAGAAAAATAATAAAAGGATATGTGTAAGTTGGATAAAAGGTTTCCCAGTACTGGGTTGTGACTGAAAGGGCATCCGCTGTGTAAAACATATGCCGGAATAGTTGTCCACTGTGGTGATTAATAAGGAACTAAACCTAAACCTAAGGAAAATGAAGTTGAAGAAAATTAGCAAACAGTTATTATGCAAATACTTGCTGTGTGTAAGATATGCTAATGTATATTGGTTTCAAGTCCTAGTGAAAGTGAAAATTACAGTACACACTGTAATCATAATTCACAGCTCAGCATTTGAGTGAAGGCAAATGGTAGAGTGGCACCTTGGCTTTTTTAGCACAGGTGTCTCTGTTCGCTGTGGTTTGCTCATCAACAAGCCATTTATCACCTGCTTTTAGTAACGCATGGACTGGCAATCAACTGTATGCGTTTCCGCAGAAACTTACCTTTGCCATTTCAACCAACTCCAACTCTGCATGGGAACTGAGATATTTTTACAGCTGTCAGAGCACTCATGAGATAAAACGCATGCATAACAGATAACGGATAGTTTTAAATGAACAGTTTAGTGACCATCACACTCATTTAAATGTTGTTTTTTGTTTAGTTTTTTTTGTTCAGTCATGATGTCAGTGGAAAGGTCAACTGGAAGTCCATGGTTTTCCCTGAAAATGTCCATGTTGATTGTAAATATGGTGACACTATTGTGTTGATTACAGTATGTAACTAAGTGGTCACACTTTATTTTATGGCTATTAACAAACCCTATCTAAGGCTTTTAGCTGAATAAACTACTAATTTACTGCTTATTAATAGTTGTTATGGTTTATGCAAGATTCGGGATGTAGAATAAGATCATACTTTATAAGTACAAATAAACAGCCAATATCTTAATAATAAACAGGTAATAAGACTATTGTTAACAGTGGGAATTCCTGAAGTGTTACCAAACACATTATTTTGATGCGCCAACAGACACTGCTTACTATAAGGAATTTTGCAAGTTCACTTATTTAACTAACTAATTCCAACCTAACAGTCTGCTAATACTGAAATAAAAGATAGCTTACATGTACAATATTATTATTATTATTATTATTATTATTATTATTATTATTATTATTA
>CAIGQZ010033212.1:502812-528700 GCA_903798205.1 Danio tinwini
ATTATTATTATTATTATTATTATTATTATTATTATTATTATTATTATTATTATCATCACACTTTATTTTAAGGTACAATTAATGCTTTTAATAAACCATTATCTAACTATTTTTTTTACAATCAAAATTAAAAATATAGCTGCAAGCAGCAATTGCGGGGCCAAGCCATGCAGAGGCACCATGAAAAGCAGTCCAGAGGCCATGAGCAGCAAGCTCTATAGAGCACCAGATCAAGTGAAACAATGAGTTCTGAATATATTTAAAGTCCATTTAACTGGAAATGTAAGCAAAAACAAGAATTTGAATAATTTACTGGTTTATAACTTTTGACCAGAAGGTGGCGCTGTTACCAAATTTATGTGACGTGGTCAGTGTGAGGTGACAATGACACCCATTAAGTTTTGTGTCAATATTTATAAGCGTTGCACTGTTACAGCCTCAGATGCAGTTTGGCATTGTCATTGGCATGGCCCATTTGTCGGTGCAGTAAACAACAACCGTATTGCCTATCAACACAAAATTGATAACTTTTGAAGATCACATGACTCAAATTTGGAGTTTGAAAAAGTATGCTTTTGAACCAATTCAAAATGGCAGACAGAAAGTTTCTGTAATTATGGCATATGGGGTACCTATGTTTTCAGCATCACCTAAGGGATAATTTGAGAATTTAATTCAATTCAATTCATCTTTATTTGTATAGCGCTTATACAATGTAGATTGTGTCAAAGCAGCTTCACATGGAAGTTTATAGTGAATTGAAGCAGTGTCAGTTCAGTTTTCAGTGTTTAAGTTCAGTTTAGTTTAGCTCAGGTCAGTGTGGTTTAATAATCACTACTGAGAGTCCAAACACTGAGGAGCAATTCCATCGATGCGCAGCTCTACAGATCCCGAACCATGCAAGCCAGTGGCGACAGCGGCGAGGAAAAAACTTCACCAATTGGCGAAAGTGAAGAATTTAAAAAACCTCGAGAGAAACCAGGCTCAGTTGGGCACGACCATTTCTCCTATGGCCAAACGTCTTGTGCAGAGCTGCAGTCTAGGCGCAGTAGCTGGACCTCCGTGAAGACACGTCTGACCTTGGAGCATCACAGGAATCAGTCTTATGCTCTCCATCATGACCACCACAGCAGCAGCTCAGGATACGGCCTGGTCCGGAAACCTTGGGATCGTCTCGTCGCTGGTCTTGGATCGCATCAGTGGCACTGCATAGTCTGAGGGTCTCGAGATGAGTACCCCCAGGTGGAAATACAGAATAAGGAGAATAATTAGCGTAGCTGCTGTTCATAGTGTATATAAACAAGAAGCAAAATCGTGTGTGGGGCACATCATGCGTCATACCGCTATGTAATGCACTTAGTGTATGCTTTGCTAAAAAGATAGGTCTTTAATCTAGTTTTGAAGAGTGAGAGTGTGTCTGAGCCTCGGACATTATCAGGAAGGCTATTCCAGAGTTTAGGGGCCATATATGAGAAGGCTCGACCTCCTTTCCTCGATTTAGCTATTCAAGGTACTACAAGAAGCCCTGAGTTTTGAGATCTTAAAGAGCGGGTTGGATTGTAGCGAGACAAGAGGTTGGTTAAATAAACAGGAGCTAGATTATTTAAGGCTTTATAGGTAAGAAGCAATATTTTAAATTCAATACGAAACTTAACAGGCAGCCAGTGTAAGGAGGATAAAATTGGGGTGATATGATCATATTTTCTAGACCTGGTAAGAACTCTGGCAGCTGCATTTTGTACTAGCTGAAGTTTGTTAATAGAGGATGCTGGGCAACCAGCAAACAGAGCATTACAGTAATCCAGCCTAGAAGTCATGAAAGCATGAACTAGCTTTTCTGCATCTGAGATGAATAGCATATTTCGCAATTTAGCAATATTTCTTAGATGAAAGAAGGCAGTTTTTGTGACATGGGATATATGATTTTTAAAGGTTAAATTGCTGTCTAATATGACACCCAGATCTTTTATAGTAGAGCTAACGCTAACTTTGTATCCCTCTAATTGCAGGTCGAGTTGTGAGAACTGCTGTATACAGGATTTAGGCCCAATAAGTAATAATTCAGTTTTGTCTGAGTTTAAGAGAAGAAAATTGTTGGTCATCCAGTCTTTAACATCCTTAATACACTCAGTTAGCTTAGACAGTTTAGACATCTCATCCGGTTTAGTTGAAATGTATAATTGAGTATCATCTGCATAGCAGTGAAAACTGATCCCATGTTTTCTAATAATGTCCCCCAGGGGAAGCATGTATATTGTAAACAGCAAAGGGCCTAAAACTGATCCTTGAGGGACCCCGTACTTTACCAGTCTTACTTGTGAAAGTTGTCCATTAATATTCACAAACTGGTAACGATCAGCTAAGTATGACCTAAACCATTGAAGAGCCTGTTCTTGGACACCTGTAGAATATAAGCGGTCTATGAGGATATTGTGATCAATGGTGTCAAAAGCGGCGCTAAGATCTAGTAGAACTAATAGTGAGATGCACCCTTGGTCAGCAGCTAAGAGTAAATCGTTGGTTATTTTCACTAATGCGGTTTCTGTGCTGTGATGAGGCCTGAAACCTGACTGAAACACTTCAAAAATATTGTTCATCTGCAGAAAGGAGCATAATTGGGTAGAAACAACTTTTTCAAGTATTTTAGACATAAACGGAAGATTTGAAATAGGCCTATAATTAGCTAGGTTGCTGGGGTCCAGTTGTGGTTTCTTAATAATAGGTTTAATAACAGCTAGCTTGTAAGGATTTGGAACATGGCCTAAAGCTAAAGAAGAGTTGATAACGTTAAGGAGAGGTTCTCCTATAACAGGTAGCAAATCTTTCAGTAATTTTGTTGGAATTGGATCTAACATACATGTAGCTGGTTTGGAACTATTTATAACTTTATCTAGCTCTTCCTGTTCGATGATTTTGAAGCATTGTAGGTTATTTTGATTCAGTGGAATGTTTACTGGATCTGGAGTATAAGGTGGTGCAGAAAGTTTAACATCTTAAATTTTCTGTCTAAAGTCTTCTATTTTATCACTGAAAAAATTCATGAAGTCATCACTACTAATATGCAGTGGGACATTTTGTTCCAAGGATGACTGATTATTTGTTAATTTAGCAATGGTGCTAAATAAAAATCTAGGATTGTTATGATTATTTTCAATCAGTTTGCGGAGGTGCTCAGCCCTGGCAGATTTAAGAGCCCTCCTATAGCTGGACATACTGTCTTTGTACGCAATTCTAAAAACCTCTAAGTTAGTTTTTTTCCATTTACGTTCCAGGGCACGGGTTGCTGTTTTGAGAGCGCGAGTATGACTATTGTACCATGGTGTAGTTTTGTTCACTCTAGCCTTTTTTAATTTAATGGGTGCCACCGTATTTAGTGTGCTAGTAAAGATGGCATCCATACTGCTGGTTACTACATCAAGGTCATTTACGTTTGCGGGTGTATTTCGAATTAAAGAAAGATCAGGTAAGTTACTTATGAATTCATCCTTAGTGGATGGAACGATAGTCCTACCAGGGCGGTATATTGGTGCAGATCTGATCATTTCAGGTGAACGCAGCTTATATAGCAAGAGGTAGTGGTCTGTAATATCATCACTTTGTGCTATAATGTCTACATCAAAGACCTCAATTCCGTAAGACAATATTAGATCTAATGTATGCTTTAAGCGATGGGTTGGACCAACCGCATTTTGTTTTATCCCAAGTGAATGTAGTAGATCCATAAAGGCGAGCCCTAGTGTATCATTGGAGTCATCTACATGGATGTTAAAGTCTCCTACAATTAGTATTTTATCAGTTTTAACTAGTAAGTCAGAAATAAAATCAGAAAACTCTTTTAGAAAATTGACATAGGGTCCTGGGGGTCTATATATAGTGATTATAGCAAGAGATATCGTAGGTTTTTGCATAATATCTGGTAGCATAACATTAAGAGCTAATACTTCAAAGGAGTTAAACATAAGTCCCTTTCTCTGACTAACATTAAGAATATCACTAAAGATTGATGCAACTCCACCACCACGACCAGTTTGACGAGCCTCATGCTTATATGAGAATCCTGGAGGAGTAGCTTCATTTAAGCTAATATAGTCATTTTGTTTCAGCCAGGTTTCAGTGAGACAGAGTGCATTAAGATTGTTATCTGTTATTATTTCATTTATGATAAGTGTTTTAGGTGCTAATGACCGGATGTTTAGGAGACCAAGCTTTACGAAGTTAGTATTATCCCTTTTTATTGGATTTTCAGCTTTTATTCTTAATAGATTTTTTCTAGAGCACACAGTACGTTTAATTGTTGATCTAATAACCCGAGGAACAGACACAGTCTCTATGGGGTACTCTAGACATGTGTTACTATAATTTAAGTTGGACGAACAAGAGTCTATATGGGTAAAATGTGAATTTTGTGAATTTTTACTTACTAGTCAGACAGAACGAAGCATCTTAGAGATGTTGTCTGACAGCAGTTCAGCTCCAGCTTGACTAGGATGCAGCCCGTCAGCGCGGAAGAGCCTAGGACGCTCCCAGAAAAGATTCCAGTTATTAGCAAAGAGCAATTTCTGTTCATTACACCATGTTAATAGCCATTCATTCAGAGCAAAAAGTCTACTGAACCTTTCATTTCCTCGGCGGTAGGTAGGAAGCGGTCCAGAAACGATGATCTGCGTGGCGGGCGAGGTGCGTCGAACCGTCTCGATCAGGCTCCTGAAGTCCCTCTTCAGGATCTCCGACTGGCGAAGCCCGGTGTCGTTCGTCCCCACGTGGAGGACAACGGCACCGAGGCTCTCGCCAGCGCTCAGGATACTCGGAATCTGTGTAGAAATATTCTTAACGCGAGCACCAGGAAAGCAAAATGTGCGTACTTTATTACCTGAAGTGGAAGCAGGACGGACGTGGCGGACGATGGAGTCACCGATGATAGCCACATTGTGACCCGTCTCGCGGAGAGAGGCGAAGCGGTTCTCCGTGGAGATCTCGAACACGGGAGGAGGAGACTCTCTGCCCCGGAGCTTCCTGAGCACCCTACGCGGCTGCACCCAGGGGCCGTGGTAGCCGGGTGTCGGCGTGAACGACCCCTGGGCACACCGCGTCCTAGGTGCGCTGGGCCTGGACAGAGAAACACGTGGGGTTGAAGTGGACGGAGTGTCGCGGCTGTATTGTGCACTTACCTCAGATGAGCGGACTGGCACACGGGACACAGCGAGCGAGGCCCGCTGCGCCGTGAGTTCAGTGCGCCTCACCTGCAGAAGGCGGATGCGTTCATCCAGCCGTCTCAGCTCCATGTCCAGCGCCTCCATCGATGTCTCTCCTGCACACAAGGACAGAGACACAAGCGACATCGTACAGGGTAAACGAGCAAAGCCAGTAAGTGAGAAAATTAGGGAATGAAAGCAGTCGGTAGCTTTAGCTGACTAGCGATGCTAGCAGGCCAAAGCTACAAACAACAGGCGGATGCTCGAGAGACAGAACGTTTTTAAAGTAGATTTATTTATAAAGTGCTAAATGTTGTAAAAAAATGTATTTAGGGATTGTTCCCCTAAGTAGTATTTAGCGAAAGTGGAGGTATTTGATAATAAAAATGCAAATTGCGAATCTATGCAACAGAGAGCTACAAACACAGCCCGTTTAGCGTAGTGTAGCAGTGACGTCACTCCTACACGAATATGCAGTCAAAAGTTATTACCATATTTGTAAGAGTCATTATTAATAAATAATAAATGGTGTATAACTCTTGAACCATAGGTGGCGCTGTCACCAAATTTTAATCGTTTGTTGATTGTGATATGACAATGAGACACCTAAAATTGAAAAATTAAAACCTAAAAATGGTGTCGATATCTTTAAGCATCGCAGAGATACAGCCTCACATGTTGTTTGGCGTCATGTCAGTACATTTGTCGGGGTAATACACAAAATCTACTAAGCCAAAAGTTACGAATTTGATAACTTTTTGTCAGCATGGTCTGAAGATGATCTGAGTCAAATTTGGTGAAAATTGGACTGATGGTCTAGGAGGAGTTCGAAAAAGTAGCGTTTCCATTTGGATAACAATGGCAGACAGGAAGTTGGTCAATTTATGGAAAATTTGGTATCAATGCGTGCACGACCTTCCAAGGCCAATCACGTGACAATAAGATTAATGCAGCAGAAGTATTAGCATTTTTTTTACATTTTTTATAACTTTTGACCACAAGGTGGTGCTGGTCCGAAATCCTATGAGCACTTTCAGGGCATGGAGTTGAACATGCGTACCCATTTTGGTGGCAATACCTCAATGCGTTGATAAAATATGGTGTTTTTGGCTAAAATTCCAAAGGGCCGACACCCAAAATGACGAATATGGAAAAAAATTGGATATCAATCGACTGAATGCAATTTTGCAATCCAATTTTGTGAATTTTAGCCCAAGGGCTCAAAAGATATTTGCAAAAATAGCAATTTTTCGTATCTCCTGACCACTAGGTGGTGCTGTGCCAAAACTTTGCAGGCAACCTCACACCATAGTTGTCATAACACACAGCAAGTTTGGTGAGAATAACCCAAAGCGTTGGCAAGACATGGCCTAATTATCAATTTTACGACAACTTTGAACATTTGTTTGCGTACAATTTCACAACCGTTTCACTAATCAACTTTCTTTTGATAACTTTTTGTCAGCATGGTCTAAAGATGACCTGGTTTAATTTTGGTGACAATTGACTTAAACGTCTAGGACGAGTTCAAAAAAGTACATTTTACAAACTCATAATTTTAGAAAAAAACTAAACCTTACGATTTTTTTAAATTTGATGTCAATTTGCATTGGCATAAACCAATGAATCACGGAAAAAAAGAATTTTGACTTTGCCACCTATGGTTCAAAAGTTATAACAATTTCAAAATTGCAACTTTGGACAAGTGGTGGCGCTAGAGAGTATAACTTACAGGGTCCAAATTTCGTCCATTTGATAATCCAATGTCCTCTACCCATGTGCCAAATTTCATAACTTTCCTACGAACGGTTATATGGGCTGCCATTCAAATCACGGCGGAAGAAGAATAATGCCAGAACAAAAACAATAGGTGCCTTTGCAGCTTCGCTGCTTGGCCCCTAAAAATGTTTTGCTGATTGTCATGCTTTAGCTTAAGTTAACTCATTGTGTCTTTTAATAAAGTGTTATGGTAAATTCTAAAGACACCAGCATATTTAGTTTTTCAATGCATTTTAAACTAGACTGACATCCTTTTAAAACAAAGCCAAATGTAATCAACAGGAACGCCTCCTGATGAGCCTGCTGCCCAGAAATGTTGCAATGGAGATGAAGGAGGACTTCCTGAAGCCACCAGAGAGAATCTTCCACAAGATCTACATCCAGCGGCACGACAACGTCAGGTACGAGCGCAAGAAAGATTATTTCAGCAATCAATGGTGGAAACCCACACTTACTGCGCAAATGAGCGATGAGAGCACTGCATTAACAGACTAGACAGACAGCGTCAAATTCCATTGTACTTAAACTGTGATTGCGAACACTGAATCAGTGAGTCAATAAGAGTCAACAACTCTCCACTCACGCACCGTCGTCTAACTTGCAGTGTCTGGCTCGCAACCAAAGCTGGCACAGCGTGTGCGGCGCCCACAGCGCTGGCGCTATCAACTCAAGAGCTGCTCAATTAACCCACACTGCCCACACACTCGCCCAGCAGACACCAATGAGAGAGAGAGAGAGAGCTGGGGGCAAATTCACACAATAGCAGATACACATACACGCATATGGCAGCCCAAAGACCTGCTTCAGCCAAGAGATCTGTGTGTGAAAGATGATGCATTTCAGAAACTTTTCCATGAACAGATTCAGATCAAAGACCAAGAGTGGGCTGTAAGTGAAAGATCTGTAGAAGATGTATGTTTTTACTCCTTCAGCTTCAGTTTTGATTCATTTTGAGATGTACTGTAGGTTTAGAGTAAGACATGGTACAGTACTAATGACTGTAGATCAGTGGTTTTTAACCTCAGAATACCTTCAAAGCACCTTCAACAAGGTAAAATAGTGTGTTTATACTAGTTTTTGTTTCTTTTATTTAACTTGATGGCTACAAAGCAATGGAAAGACAACCTAAAAAATTTTAACAAATTTTTTACTATTTCTTTGTTTCTTAGTTCTTTCTTAATGGCTACAAAGCTATGCAAAGAAAGTTTAAATGTTAATAATTGTTTAATGCTATAAGCCTGAGGGTTTGTCTTCAATATTTAAAAAAACAATATTGTCATATAGAGCTTTTTATATCAGTAAATGACAATTGGTCAGAATAATAAATGTTATTCCATCAAATATCACTTTTTAACTCCTGTCAGCAGGGTGTTTTCACACCTCTAGTTTGAAGTCAGGAAAATGGGTGAGTCCAGCTTTGCTTGGGTGGGAGTGTCGAGTGGCCAAGGAGAGAAGGGTTTGCATGAAAAGGGGAGTTTCAGTACATGCATGCGCTAATTTTCACAGCGGTAGCACAGAAATGGACAATGATTCGAAGAGCAGCGTTTACAACGGTTCTGGGAGCTGTGTGGATTTTCAGTTAATAATATTGTAGGGATATTACTGTAAACTTAGTAACTAAATAATTTTGACTAAGGTATGTCTTCAAAAACTAAAAGAGTACTGTTGACGATACTAACTAAATTTGCCATCTGAATAAACATAAACAAAGAACATTGATCGCACACTTACCCAATTCGTAGAGACAGGACAATCAACACGAACTGGAACCTTGTCTTTTTTTAAAAGAAGACGAGCGGCAAATCCGGATTTCACCATTTCCAGATTCGAAAAGCTTTTTGTGAAACAATTGTTGTGGCACATTTATAAACGCAACACTGACAACCCATGTTTCCGAATAATTCTTCTTCTACTTGTTTGAACTACGGTTAGCAACACAATGTGACATATCTCTGAACACTATAACAAGTTAAAGGAGTCTTTGAAGCTATATCATGCATATTAATGAAGTTCATCTTGTTTACAATAGAGCGCGCTGATTGGTTTGAACCAAGTCTTTCTCATGAATCAATGAACAAATGTGCTGAAAACTAAATGACGTCACATTTGTACCGGCCGGTACAGACAGCCACGCTGTCTACGACATCCACAGTCTCCACGCTGGAATTTACACAAGGATCTCATCACTATGACGTTGCTTCAAAATTTCGTTTTAAACAGGAAGAACAAATGTGTTCTAAACAATGCAAAAACAACCAGTTTTCACTTTTTAGTGAAATATATGTGTCCTAATAGTGTTTTTAGCAACGTAGGACATATACAGTATATGACTGTCAACATCTCAAAAAATGTGTTTTGGTGTTTCATTACCCTTTACATTGAATATAACAATGTCTGAAAACGTGGCAACTTTTTATTTTATGCAAACACAGAAACATTTTTATTTTAAATGAAGAAATGCATCAGTAATTTAATAAAGCAAAATAATACATGTTATTCAAAAATAACTATAAGTTATAAATCCTGCACTGTAAAAAAAATTAAAGTTGAAACTCAAAGAAATTTTGAGTTTATTAAACTTCAGTGGTTAAAGTTGTACCAAATTATTTTTTTAAGTTGACCGAAAAGGCTGGTTTAAGTCAATTATACTTTATGGAATAATTTGGCACAACTTCAAATACTAAAGCTTAATAAACTCAATTTCTTTGCAGCCGGTTTTTATTTTTTGAAGATAGGAAGAAATAAAAATTTAAAGTCTCCTCAACTGAATATTTTACTTTCATTGAACAAACAGTACCAAACATGCAGCTGGATCATTTTTATGAGTAAATTCAAGTCTGAGCTCAAAAATGTCCACATAACTTACAATTTTAAATTGAGTTAACTATTTGTAAGTTGGATTTTTTACAGTGTGAGATACTGAGAATTGTCAAAAAGTTTTTTTCCCATAGCTAATTAATTAATCATCTATATTACTAATCTTTATTTTATTTCATTTCCGACATTTTTTTTTTTACCAAAATGTCATATTTCACATTTATTCTTTCAAAGATTTATTTATTTTTTTTGTCATTTGGATTATGCTAACCAGCCAAACCAGGTTTTCTCTCTAAAAATTGTACATTCTCCATTCACCAAAATCCTGACCAGGAAAGTCGATTTTTCTGATTAATCTTTTCTGCATCTCAATCATTTCAAATACTGCAGAAGACCTATTGGAACCCGCATGGACCCAAGATTCTCACAGAAATCAGTCAAGTTTGGTAAATGAAAAATCATAGTTTGGAGTAACATTCAGTATGGGGGACTGCGAGAGATCTGAAGAGGGATTGGTAACATCAACATGTATCAAGACATTTGTGCTGCCCATTACATTACAAACCACAGGAGAGGGCAAATTCTTCAGCAGGATAGCGCTTTTTTCTCATACTTCAGCCTCCACATCAAAGTGCCTGAAAGCAAAGAAGGTCAAGGTGCTTCAGGATTGGCCAGCCCAGTCACCAGACACAAACATTATTGAGCATGTCTGGGGTAAGATGAAATAGGAGGCGTTGAAGATGAACCCAAAGAATCTTGATGAACTCTGGGAGTCCTGCAAGAACGCTTTCTTTGCCATTCCAGATGACTTTATTAATAAGTTATCTGAGTCATTGCAGAAATGTATGGATGCAGTTGTCCAAGCTCAGAGGAGTCATACACAATATTAATTATTTTTCCACTGCAGCATAACTTTATATTCTAGACTGTACATTATTTCTGTGAAGTGTTATATCTTTGTCTAAGCAATGTCAGATCTTACTATCCTAATTAAGTAATTAAAAATCAAGGCATGGTCATATTTTATTTTGGCCAAATAAGCATAATCCAAATGATCAACTAGAAGTCTAGTTATTATTTGTTGTTCCTAAAACTTGGATAGGTGACAAGACTTTTGTCAGGTCATGTAGTTACATTTTCCCATGATATCTGGCTGGTACTTTAGCTCATCACTATAAACGTATAAAGAAGAATATAAAGTCTGTTGTCCTGTGTTTCTCTTCAGCATCCTGTTTGCAGACATCGTGGGCTTCACCAGTCTGGCATCTCAGTGCACTGCACAGGAGCTGGTCAAACTGCTCAACGAGCTCTTCGGCAAATTTGATGAGCTCGCTACAGTAAGTAAACCTAGTAAAGCTCTGTGGAAAAGATTCAGGTCACTATTACATTTGTTGTTTGCAACTCAGGCTCATTAGAAGCATGTGCTTCAGCCTTTCATTTTCTGTGAAACGTAAATTACATTGCTTCGGGTACTTTTCATTGAAAGTTTCTGATGACAAATCCACTAGAGGGCGCCATCTGGATTTTGTTTCATTTGAAATATGTTACTTAGGGTGCATTTTGTTGTACCTATGATATACATGTCCTTTGTTTATACATCCACGAGAAGGCAGAGCTTGCCGTTATGGAGCTAAAAATATGCCAAAACAATCTGAATTTGAATTGTGTTAATTTGAATTATTGACAATTGTATTTGAAGAAATGTGAATTTGTATATGCCGCTAAAATAGTTTTGAATTCGAATTTCTTAATTTGAATTTTCTGAATATTGAACTTCTGAAATTTAAGACCTGAAATTTTCAAGGCAGAATTTTTTTTATAGACGTATTTTCAAACTTCAGATTTTTTTGTGTTCTGAATTCCTAGAATGCAGATATCCAGTTTGTATAAATACAGTTTCAAATTTTCAAGATGAAGAGATTCAGAACATCAAATTTATCATCCTAAAATTCAAAACCAGAAATTCAGATAGTGGAATTCAGATTCAGCAGAAAGTAGGTGAGGGGCGATCAACAGGGAAGAGTAGACGATCACCGAAAAGTCAAACTAGACATTTTGGCCAATCACAGAGCTGTGTGAGTTTACTGGCGTATGTGAGGCTCAGGAGGACACAATTCTTCTGTGAACTGACTATCGGGGTCAGCTATTTTCAGTAGTTTGTGTAATAAATATATACATGTTTCGATGAACCAAATATATTTATTTAATTCAATTACATCTCATTGGTTAATCAAACTTATTTATGTTTTTAGTGTTTTGAGGGATAAAGAGCTGATTGTCACCTATACTGTAATCCCTGATGGGTTACTTCAGCAGACACAGGGCTCTTACACCTTAAGTCACATTTAAGGACTTTTCAAGCTCTTTCCAGGTGCATTTTCAAACATTTCCAGTCTTTTACAACTGTGGTAGAGTACGTATTTACATGCACACACTTTTTCATCAAATTATATAAGATGCTATTTATTACAATATTCTATAGTACAGCATAGCATATAGTATTTTATTTTAAGGAAAATAATTTTTGCCCAAAGCCAATTATCAGCACTGAAATGCTGTCTCTTTTAACTATCATCTATTCACATCTACGATGTGATATTTAACCTTACATTTATATTTATTTGAATGATCTAAGTTTTCCATATATTTAACAATATTACATTTTTTTGGCTAAAACATATTGAAACCAAAATGTCTAATAGGTGGCGCCAAATCTCTATCTTTGTCACTGAATTGTTCATTCAGATTAATTCGAATCGGCTCATTTTAAATGAATTAAGTGACTCACTATGAATGACTCGCTCAGAGATTTCTTGTTAACCTCATTTGTTAAGTGCTTAAAACTTTGTTTCAAATAGTAACAACATAAAAGGTGTTAAAAAATCTATAATGTTGTGAATAGTGTACAGGAAAAGCCACTTGATGAGTTTTCAACATAATGTTTGTTTAATGTGACCTGAAACCAAAAACAGCCTTCCCTATACTTAAAGCTAAAATACATGAGTTTAATTTTACATTAAGCTATATGTAGATAAAACATTTATTTTTACCTATATCCAGAACCCCCCAAACCCCTCACTCTCATAATTCGGACCCTGTAATTCGTCCATAACCATATGAATCAAGCAAAGGTGAGTGATTCTTAGTTTTCGGTGATCGTCTACTCTTCCCTGTTGATCACTTCTGACCTACTTTCTGCTGAATCTGAATTTCACGATCTCAATTTCAGTTTTTTTTTTTTTTTTTTTTTGGAATTTTAGGATGATGAATTTGATGTCCTGAATTTCTTCATCTTTAAAATTTGAAACTGTATTTTTACAAACTGGATATCTGCAGTCTATGAATTCAAAACACAAAAATATATAGTTTGAAAATACGTCTATAAAAAATTGAGAGTTAAAAAATTCAGATGGCTTAAATTTCTGAAATTTCTGAAATTCAAATTCAAGTTAAGAAATTCAAATTTAAAACAATTTTTAACGGCATATAAAAATTTAGATTTATTCAATTACAATTGTCAATAATTCAAATGAACACAATTCAAATTCAAATAGTTTTTGCCATATTATTAGTTCCCTATATCGTATAGATCACTGAGACCAATCAATAGAGTTTTCAAAAAGCAAATGTAACAGAAAAGTGCACTGCGACCATGCAGTTAAAAAAAATACTTTTTAGAGGTTTTTAAACCTTTAATGTTGACAGGACAGTCAATATAAACTTTGCTTTAAACAGGAAAGTAATGGGAACAGATAGAGGATGGAACAGGATAGGCAAAGGACCATGACCCATGAATTAAACCCAGGTCACTGCAAGCACTCTAGTGCTATATGTCGGCAAACTAACCACAAGGCTACTGGTGCCAAGTTTTTTTTATCTTGATAATTCATTGCTTTTTTTCTATTTTTTGGATTCAAACCTGATTGCTCTGCATCACAAATACAACGCTATACAAAATGAGCTACAGAGCAAACTGACCAACGCTAACCTCAACCTAACAGTCAATCTAATCTAATTAGTTGGCATGTAAATGCAATGTAACTTAACAAACGGATCTCAGAAAACTTCAGCGCAGTCTTTTTAAAGTAGTGTAAGTTTTGTTTAATGTTTTCATTTTGTTTTGAAAATTGTGTTATTTTATTTCAAAATACTGTGTACATATTTCTCATATTTTTTGTTTGTGTCTTAAGAAAGGGATATTTACAATGCTGTACTGTATGTGCTGTGAAAAAGGAAGGGAGAGCAAATCACATCAGGATGCTTGAGGCATTTGTGGCCATAACTTAAATGATTGCTCTCAGTCTGGCGGTGATTTGCTAATCGGCATTATAATCATAATTCACATTACTGGTCGCAGCGTCTAACGGAGTCCCTCTGTGCACTGCAGGAGAGAGGAAACATTTGATTAGGAAACAATATTATCATATAGCTAAAAATCACAGTGGACTGAAGGGTTCTGACCTGCTGAGAAAAATAAATTTACATACAGCACCATTTAGTAAAGACACTTGCATCACATGAATGAATTAATATTAACATTACATAAGAGTTTGAACTTGGTGGCATGGTGGCTCAGTGGTTAGCACTGTCGCCTCACAGCAAGAAGGTCACTGGTTCGAGTCCCGGCTGGGCCAGGAGGCATTTCTGTGTGGTGTTTTTATTGCCCACAAAAAAATAATAAACAGCAAAAATATATTTTAGCAGTGATTATAATAATAATGCATGTTTAGACTGAAGTAAAGATGCTGGCAATTCAGCTTTGCATCACAAGAATAAATTGTTACATTTATTATTTTGTTTTAATTTACAGGATTACTGTTTTAATTGTACTTTTGATCAAATACTGTTTTTGTGAGCACAAGAGACTTCTTAAATTGTATAGTGGTGGTGTATTAACCCTTGTGCACTGTTCAAATTCACTATTCTTTTGTTATGTTAGGGATGAAAACATCCACTGAATTAAATTGCTGTAAAAAATGAATCAGATTAATGTTTTTTTTTGCATAAATCTGTTTTATCTGTTTGCATTAACCTTAGTCCTGATCAAAACTACTGAATTGTTTAGAACATTACAGGATTTTAAGTCTTTAATTGCCAAGTTCACAAATGATGTTACTGATTCGGTGAAAAAAAGCACACAAAATGACGTATTTTAAATATAAAAAGTGATTGTGGACTGGATTTTTAAAAATCTTTTATCACAATCTTAGACATGTGATAGATTAGTAACACAACAATGGTTTTGATGCATTATTAGATTTTCTTATTATCTCCCTAATTTACTGTTGGTGGCTGTTTTTGCCCCCATTGACCTCCATTGTAACCACATTTGATGGTGCATAAATACACAGTCTTTGTTTTTTCTTTGTTACTCCATTCAGTTCTGAGAGCTGAGATGCATATTTTGATTTGACACATCAAGGTAAGTGCATAAAAGGCACTCTCACAATCACAGACACACACATACACACACTTCAATTTGCTGTTATACTCCTTATAAAATCCAGAAACTAAGCTTTTTGTGCACATGTCTATCTAAAGGGTTAATGGAACCAACTGATGATCAACAGTAAAAATGACAAATTTTCTTTCCAACAGGGAAAACCACCAACAATCAAAAATGCATGATTATATGGGGTCATGGTTTTGTAATTAAAAAATGTGGTTATAAAGGAAGTCAATGGGGCAAAAACAGCCACCAACAGTAAATTAGGGAGAAAAAAATGTAATTAATCAAAAACAATGCATCAAAGGCAAATTAAATAATTCTGCAAGCTGAAACACAGAAAAAGCTATGGCCAAATTCGGACACAAAATCACCCCAAAGTGGATGAAAACATCCCCAGCAGTACATAAGGGCATTTATGCTGACTATAAAACAGAATATGCTGACTATACTTACTGACTATATGGCAAAGCATATTAAAATCAGTTTTAAAGACCTTTTAATGGCATAAACAAACTTTTTTTTTTCTGCTTCATCCACCAATGATAGGAATCCATACACAGTTTTATCAAGTAAACATAAACAGAATAAACTAATGCAAAAATAGCTGCAAAAATAGCTGAGGAAATCATAACAGGAACCCGAGAACTTTAACAGGCTTGAAAAACAGAGCCGTACAATACAAAGCCAGACAACACACAACACGAGGGCTAAAAATGTCCACAGTGACTAATGATTAAAAAGACACACCTGAGAGTAATCAAGGCAATGAACCAATGCTAAGGACAGAACTGAAAACACCCTAAAAGTAAAATCAATGAAAGCAACACATGAAGCAAAGAAGCATGACTATGGTAAAATTCAGTAAATACTGTATGCACTTTAAAAATGGTTACCTACTGCCTTAAATTTTTACCTTTAATTAACATACATTTATATGTCATTTAAAGGTGCCGTATGTAAACTACCTTACAAAAGTATTGTTGCCTATCCAAGTTTTAGGAACAACAAATAATAACTTGACTTGTAGTTGATCATTTGGTATCAGAAGTGGCTTATATGAAAGGAAAAGGCCTCAAGATTACGCTTATTTGACCAAAATTAAATATGATCATGCCTTGATTTTTAATTATTTAATTAGGACAGTAAGGTCTGATTTTGCTTAAAGTCTTGTCACTTCATGGAAATAATGTACCGTCACACTATTTTAATGGTCTGTTTGTTGAATTTAAGTTACATTGCATCTACATGCCAACTAATTCTCATTAGATTATAAGTAGACTGTTAGATTGGGGTTAGTGTTTGGCTGAAGGTGGGTTAGTGTAAGTTGACATGTACTTTCAAAGTTTCTTATAGTCAGTTAAATGTCTGTTGAAGGAGCAATATCAACAGATATTAAGCAGACAGTCTACTAAAACTCAAGTGGACCATCAAAATAAAGTGTTACCTAATGTACAGTATAGAATAAAAAGTCATGGTGCAGTGGAAAAAAAATAATATTGTGTATGACTCCCATGAGCTTGGAGGACTGCATCCATACATCTTTGCAATGACTCTGATAATTTATTAATAAAGTCATCTGAAATTGCAAAGAAAGCGTTCTTGCTGGACTCCCAGAGTTCATCAAGATTCTTTGGATTAATCTTCAATGCCACCTCATCTTTCCCCAGAGATGCTCAATAATGTTCATGTCTGGTGACTAGGCTGTCCAATCCTGTAGCACCTTGACCTTCTTTGCTTTCAGGAACCTTGATGTGGAGGCTAAAGTATTTGAAGAAGCGCTTCATGAAATGTGCAGCACAAATCAAGTCTTGATACCTCAGGCTATTGATGTTACCATCCACTCTGCAGATCTCTCGCACACCCCCATACTGAATGTAACCCCAAACCACGATTTTTCCTTTACCAAACTTTACTGATTTCTATGAGAATCTTGGGTTCATGCGGGTTCTAATAGGTCTTCTGCAGTATTTGTAATGATTGAGATGCAGTTCAACAGATGATTCATTAGAAAAATCTATCTTCTACCACTTTTCCAAATGGTCAGCTAAAAGTCAAGTTATTTTTTGTTGATCTTACAACTGGGATCCACAACAAGACTTTTGTCAAGTAGTGTAGGTTTTTGACTCTTCTAAAGCATAAAAACATCATAATATGTCTGCAGATCTTTAGGACATGTGCTGAGTGAACATACTTGTTGAATTACTAAGAGTACTTATCTGAAAACCAATGCTAAAGTCAGCTATGCTCCTTTGAAAAAGTGTGTGCGTGTTGAAATGTCTGTCTTTGTTTTGATCTATAAGTCCGCCCACTGCCAATTTGGCCAATTATATTTCTGCAAAAACACAGAATATTTACTTCAGTCATAGAAGCTGCCTCAGTGTATGTGGGCACGGCTAAAAAAGCATTTTCTGAAAGATCAGACTTATCAGAAATCCACATGAGGTAGTTTTTAATTAGCAAATAATCTGGCATCCTTCATGTGTATGGAAGAGGGGTCGACTGAAAAAAATCTCTACAATATTTTGAATTTGGACTGCAATACTTAGTGCAACCACTAGGTGTCAAGTTCAGCCACTTGGTCTCAAGTTGTCTTGCACACATTTTCAATGATTCGTGTGAGGGAAAAACATTCTGCAAGTGCTTTGAGTTTGGTGTGAACTCAGTGTTAGGTCCTTAAAGGAGTTATGCTCGAGGTGCCCAGATGTATGTTAAAGTTATGGTGAAACACTGGGTTGGCCAACAGTTCTGCTTTGGCAAGATTTAATTGAAGTGGATTATGTTTCATCCAGCAGGAAATATCTGTCAGAGTATTTGGATGAATTTGGGAATCCACAGAATCATTGAACTATGTTGTTAACAACTGAAATTGTGAGCATAATTGGTTGCCGATGCTTTTGGTAAACACACTCCAGTTTGGCTGTGAATACACTGTGTAGAATATTATTAATTCGGGTTGCCACTAGCTACATTTTTCTGCTGTTAATTTAGTTGTTAAATGTAGTTGTCAGTCCTTGTAATTTACAGAACCGCCAGGGAACTAATCAAAACAAGAATAATGTAAGCACTAAAGTGACAACCAAATATAGCTGCAGTTTATACAGGGCCAATCTTGTTCTTAAAAATGTTAGCATACATTTATTTCTTTAGTTATTTAGGACTATAAATTGTTCATGGAATACTTCATTTGCAATACATTTCATTTCATGTTTTTGAAATGTCACCATACTTGTTTCAGAATGCATAGAAAGTTTTGTAATTATGGCGAGGGGGTGTGGCCAAGAGCCATGGATCAGCCATCCTGGATCAGCCATCTGCAGCAGGCGTCCCGGAGCTGCTGGGCGAACACAAAGGGCGCTGGAGGATTGCTCGCTTCAAGTGAGCATATTCCAGGAGATTCTGGGCCATTAGCTGCTGCGTGGCGATCTGGGCCTCGCCCGATAGCAGCGGGATGATTCTTACCGGCCACTTGGCCCGCGGCCAGCCACACGCCTCCGCCATCTTTTCAAATAGGTCCAGGAACACTTCCGGATCGTTCTGCATCCCCATCTTCTGAAGGAAAATGGGAGAGTGGGCGGCAGGTGTTGACGCGGGCCGGATCCCTTGGTCCAGCAGTCTCCGGACAAGCTCACGGTCCTCTTGCTGGGCTTCCACCAGGACGCGAAACCATTGTTCTTGTTCCGCCCGGATCTCCACCAGCGCCTCATGTTGCTCGCGGTGGAGGACCGTGAGTGCCTGGATCACTTCCACAAATGGACTGGTCGAGGGAGTGGTCATCTTGGCAGCGAAGTCTCTTCTCCTTCCCGGGTTTCGGCACCACTGTAGTAAAGTTCACCACCACCTGGCCGCCGGGAAGAAGGAGGTGGAGAACCGACGAACTTTTAAATAAATGTTTATTAATAAAAGTGATGGCAGCTCCTCACGGAGACTGCCGTCTAAACAAAAACAAATGGACAGCAGCTCCTCACGGAGACTGCCGTCAAACTGAAAGCAAAGGTAAAACAATATGTCCGGGCCCGGTCCTCTCTCTCTCCTCTGCCATCGTTCCTTCTCTTATTGACCTTATTTTAAAATGCGGAAGTGCGCTCGTTTTTGCGATTGTTTTAGAACTTTCGATTCAGTCGCCTATGGGAGAAATGATTTGGAATAATAAATGGCTTAAAATGGTCAAACTACTCGCTCTACAAACAAGTGTTTGCATGACTATACAGACATAATAGAATAATATAATAAGAAAACCTCAGTTTGCAACATCAAGCAGCAGAAGGATGTAAGTCTTGTTTCTGAATCTGCTACTATGCTGACACAAAAACATTTGTATCCCCTCCCTCTTTTAGCTAGGAGAACAATCTCATTTGAATTTAAAGTGACAGTCACCAAAATGACAGAACTAACGTCAACTCCTAAAGTTTCAGTTTTTAAAGACTTATAAAACAATATTTGTGGGGTATTTTGAGCTTGAATTTCACATACACACTGTAGGGACATCAGAGACTTATTTTACATCTTGTAAAAAGAGGCATTTTGAACAGGGGCATTTTTATGTCAACAAAACAATATAATATAATATAATATAATGTAATGTAATGTAATGTAATAGAATATTGGGTAGCACAATTGCCAAAAGGCTGGGTCAGTTAGCATTTCTGTGTGAAGTTTGCATGTTCTCCCCATGCTCGCGTAGGTTTCCCCCGAGTGCTCCGGTTTACCCCAGTCCCAAAACATGTGATATAGGTGAATTGGGTAAGCTATATTGTCCATAGTGTATGTGTGTGAATAAGTGTGTATGAATATTTTGCAGTGATGGGTTGCAGCTTGAAGGGCATCTGCTGTGTAAAACATATGCTGGATAAGTTGGCGGTTCATTTCACTGTGGCGACCCCAAATTAATAAAGGGACTAAGCCGAAAAGAAAATGAATGAATGAATAATGTTAGCACACACTGTCCAGAACAAACTGCATTTTATAGACAATATCTGATTTTCTTTTATATTCACAGAACAAAATTGCCTGAGACAGGTTATCACAGAGGTTTAATAGAAGGTTAGGAGCTTGTTCAGATCCCTAACATAATAATAGAGATGCTTGTCTTAGCAAACACCTGTAAATATTTCAGCAGCTCCTGACAGTAAATGCTAAACTACCGTTCCTGACAGCTCTGATTGTGTTTGCACTTTTCAAAAACGCTGCCTTAGATCAAGCATTTCTTCCATGTGGAACAACAGTAAATCACAACAGCAACTTTCACTAGAGGTATTTGCAATATGTTGATTCATTTAATTTTCTTTTCGGCTTAGTCCTTTTATTACTCTGGGGTAGCCACAGCGGAATGAACCGCCAACTTATTCAGCATATGTTTTACGCTGCGGATACCCTTCCAGCTGCAACCTATCACTGGGAAACATCCATACACACTCATTCACACACATACACTATGGACAATTTAGCTTATCCAATTCACATATAGCACATGTTTTTGGACTTGTGGGGGAAACTGGAGCACCCGGAGAAAACCCACACAAACTCAGGGAGAACATGCAAACTCCACACTGATATGCCAACTAACCCCCCGGGGCTCAAACAAGCAACCTTCTTGCTGTGAGGCGATTGTGCTACCCACTGGGCCACCGTGCTGCCCCAATATGTAGATTGTGGATTGTAATTATTTTTACCACAGTAAGTAATAACTGTGCTGCAATGTTCTGGAATAAGGAAAGAGATAAGAGCTCCACATCTTCACTTTCCTTTAGCGTCTTCACAGCTCAGTTTGTCTGTCTGAATCCTCAAGTCAGCAAGTGTAAATCTTGACCAAATACAGCCTGTTCCAGAGAAAGGCAAGGCTTTCTGGGAAATGCAGAGTTCTGTCACAAAAACATAAAACTTTCTCCAAGTTTGACATTAGTTTGAAATTCAGGCAACAGTTGGAAATGACTGGCACAGATGGTGTGTGTGTGCGTGCGCGTGATGTTGGGTTTTCCTTCTGCCCTGTGGTGCCAGATGGTGCATCTCTAATGAAGTAGAGCAATCGATCTGTTTGACTTTCTTCTTTTCTGTCTTTCTGTTTGTCTCTAAAGTGTCTCATTGTTTTGCAGAGTGAATGTGGAGGGTCTAATCCTGATTTTTTTGTGTAACGTTGTGAAAATCAGTATCTGTATCTTCTTTAGTGGAGAATTTGTGGAGAATTCCAGATGTGAGCTGAATCTGTTCTTGAAAACTCTAGACAGAAACTTATACAGTTTTTTTTTCAGTCTCTTTGTTGCATTTCTCAAAATGGGTCTGGCTGCAGACTCGGTGCACATGTAATCTGAGCTGCATGTAATGCTTTTGAATAGGCTCACCTAACCCCACCCTTAACCCTACCATCACAGTGACGTCACTAGCTCCATTGAGTGCATTGTGTCTGGCATTGCAATCTCAGCTAGCATCGTAATGATTGCATCCAGATACTATTGCATTTCTCAGAATTGAAATTTGCAAAACAGTAAGTGCATTTTTCAAAACAACACATACAAATAGCAAAACAAAATGGATAACCTGCAAAAGACAGTTTCTTGCTCAAAATCTTTAGTTGATCTCACAAAACTAAAATTCTGTTTCAATGAACATGTCAGATGCACCTTCGTTAGAAAAAGTCAAGATTCACCTGGGAGAAATTGACTAATTGTAGATAGATTTAGAGAAAAAGTCTAAAGGAAATATATAGAAAAATGCATTATGACAAAATATTAATACAACTTCAGCCATTTTGCAGGTAAAGACTTATGCCATTAACAAACCATTAAATGTAGTGGGGGTGAGATTATTCAAGAGAGACCAAATTACAGTTTTTCTCATTGCCTTTGGGGCATTTCTCACAACACTATTTACATTTGCACAAAGGTTAAAGCATTTCTCAAAACAATTAGTACAAACTGCAAAACCTAGTGGACAACCTGTAAAACCGTGTCACTTGCTCAAAATGGATAGTTCATTCCTCAAAAGTAAGTATTCATGTCAATAGCTGTTTCCATCCAAAAATATGAATGAACTTTATGCGCAAAACTGGATTATCGCATAAAAGCTGTGCGAATAAAGCTGCGTTTCCATCCAACGAGTCAAAGCGAACAAAATCGTCACTTCCTGATTAACTGGCGCCAAATATTAACAGTAAAAACTGAATTTGCTGCAGTAGGAGAAGTTATGTCAATCTTTTCTTCATCTAATAAATGACTTGCGCCTCGGAAGGCAATCCTGACATGAAGTGAACGCGCGGTGGCGTTTGAAGGTGTCAGACGTGGAGCACAGACACTCTTGATTCTGGATGTCATTAATAATATAATAACACTAATACTTAAACGGTAAGGCGTTAAAAACAACATTTCAGATGGTTTATAATGTGCTCAGCCTGCTGGTTTGTCCATTCACACGCATTTTTATCATCACATAATCTCTTATAACAAAATCACATGACCTTTTTTTTAATGCGCACACTGGAATTTGTGCGGTAAAAGTGTTTCCATCATAGTTTATGCGCATCTTTTCTTATCGAATAAAAAGTTTATCCTACTCAGTTATGCGCATGTTTTTTATGCGCATTTTCGAAATTTATTCGCATCATGACGTTTCCATCAACCGTTTTTTATGCGCTTCTCCAAAATGCACATATAAATAGGTGGATGGAAACATAGCTAATGAAAGTGTCAGTGTCATCAAAATGTAAAGTCCTGCCACCATTGTTTTTGAACAAGATAGTCAAATAGCTTTGTCATCTTTTCATTATGACAGTTTACTCTGTACATTTTTTCCAATGCAAAAGAGTCAGATTTTGGTGACACTTCCTGAAAATGCTCAAGACAGCACTATACTGTATATGATTTGCACAGACATTTAAAAGCTACAGCAAAGGTAGACATCACCACATTTAAGGAGGTATCTGTGTACAAGACACTGATTGTGTATGTTTCACATTTTCACTGCATTTGCTCTTTGCAATTCTAATTTATTCACGGATTGTGCAAAAGAATAAATACACCCTTATTCACAACAAACATAAACTTCCTTTGGGTAGAGCTGTGCACAACTGTAAACAATATTGCAGTACATATTGGAACTGAACCTACAACATACACAGGACTGTAAATCATTCATGAAATTGTTCAATTTAGAAGACATTTTCAGAAAAAAAAAAGATTTACAGTTTTTCTTAGTCACTTTGGTGCATTTCTCACAACACTATTTACATTTGCACAAGAGTTAATGCATTTCTAAAAAAAAACAATGAGTCATTTGTGCACATCATAGTAGCAGTTTCTCATTCCTTCCAGCAAATTGCAAATGCTTTTGGACATGCATCAATTGCTTTCATACAATTCTCTGCTGTTTGTAACATTATCATTTGCTTATGTCATGTCAGTCAAAATTAACTAAACTTGTGGATGCTGAATAGTCATTCCATATAAAACCAGTAGTCCTAATTTTATTGCTTGAGTCATTACATACAAAAATGTTGAACTAGTTGTCAAAATCTGTCAAGCTAATTTTATAAAAAATCTAATTGAACAATTTTATGAATGATTTACAGACCTGTGCATGTTGTAGGTTTAGCTCCAATATGTACTGCAATATTAATTACAGTTGTGCACAGCTCTACTCAAAGGAAGTTTATGTTTGTTGTGAATAAGGGTGTATTTATTCTTTTGCACAATCTGTGAATAAATTAGAGCAAATGCAGTAAAAATGTGAAACATACATATTCAGTGTCTTGTACTCAGATACCTCACTAAATGCAGTGATGTCTAACTTTAATGTAGTTTTTAAATTGCTGTGTAAATAGTATATAGTGCTGTCTTGAGCATGTTCAGGAAGTGTCACCAAAATCTGACTTTTTTGCATTGTAAAAAATGTAGAGAGTAAAGTGTCATAATGAAAACATGACAAAGCCATTTGACTATCTTGTTCATAAACAATGGTGGCAGGACTTTTCATTTTGATGACACTGACACTTCATTGAAATGAATACTTGCTTTTGAGGAATGAGTTCTCCATTTTGAGCAAGTGACACGCTTTTGCAGGTTATCCACTAGGTTTTGCAGTTTGTGCAAATTGTTTTGAGAAATATATTAACTGTTGTGCAAATATAAATAGTGTTGTGAGAAATGCACCAAAGCCACTGAGAAAAACTGTAAATATTTTTATAAAATTAGATTGACAGATTTTGACAACTAGTTCAACATTTTTGTATGTAATGACTCAAACAATGAAATGAGGACTATTAGTTTTATATGGAATGACTATTCAGCATCCACAATTTTAGTTGATTTTGACTGACATGACATAAGCAAATGATAATGTCATAAAACAGCAGAGAGTTGTATGAAAGCAATTGATGCATGTCCAAAAGCATTTTGTAATTTGTTGGAATGAATGAGAAACTGCTACTATGATGTGCACAAATGACTCATTGTTTTGAGAAATGCATTAACTGTTGTGCAAATGTAAATAGTGTTGTGAGAAATGCACCAAAGCCACTGAGAAAAACTGTAATACATTTAGATCAACATGACATAAACAATTGATAATGTAGAAAACAAAAGAGAATTTGACATAATCATTTGCATGGATGTACAAAAGCATTTGCAACCTGTTCAAAGGAATAAGAAACAAAAAAAACTTTTTTGATGTGCACAAATGTCACCATTATGTGAAGATTGAACAGTTAATTTTGAGAATTTCAATTCTGATCTATGAAATGGACCAAAGCGACTGAGAAAAACTGTAAAAGCATGCGGTGGTTATAATGTTATTTTTGCTGTTTTTGAAGACACTTGTTCTCATTAAGGTTGCACTTGCCTTCAGCGAAATAACAGTAAAATAGTAATATCACATATTAAAATAACTGCTTTATATTTTAATGTATTTTCAAATGTAATTTATTTCTGCAATGCAAACTCAATATTGAGCATTATTATGCTACTCCAGTCTACAGTGCCACATGGTCCTTCTCAAATCTTTTTGTTTTTTTTTATTTGTGACATAATAATTTATTTATTAATAATGTTTTTTATATTTCGTTTTGTGGCAACATGATGGCGCAGTGGGTAGCACATTCGCCTCAGAGCAAGAAGGTCACTGGTTCGAGCCCTGGCTTGGTCAGTTGACATCTCTGTGTAAAGTTTGCATGTTCTCCCCATGTTGATGTGGGTTTACCCCGGGTGCTCTGGTTTCCCCCACAGTCCAATGATGTGGTATTGGTAAATTGGGTAATCTAAATTGTCTGTAGTGTATGAGTGTGTATGGATGTTTCCCAGTGATGGGTTACAGCTGGAAGGGCATCCACTGAGTAAAACATGTGCTGGATAAGTTGGCTGTTCATTCTGCTGTGGCAACCCCAGAGTAATAAAAGGACTAAGCCTAAAAGAAAATGAATGAATATTTAGTTTTGTATTAATATATCGTTTTAAAATATATATATATATATTTTATTTGTTGAAACTGTGACTATTTGATGAAGAGAAGCTTTAAAATAACAGCATTTATTCTCTTTTTTAACATTATAAAGGACTTTACAATCACTTTGAATCAAATAATTGCATCTTTGCTAAATATAATCTTTAAATATGCAGAAAGTTTAATGCCTTAAGTTTATTTTAAAGCTGACAGACAGACAGACAGACAG
>CAIGQZ010033212.1:529821-549732 GCA_903798205.1 Danio tinwini
TGTGTGTGTGTGTGTGTGTGTGTGTGTGTGTGTGAGAGAAAGAGAAACCCGCTGGACTATATTCATTTCTCTGCTCTGAATTCTGAGGCGCTTTCACTGCTGCAGTCTCTTATCACCTCACACAGGTGCTAGAAAATTCACACACACTCACACATGCACACACACAAGCACACACACGCACTCGCTGTCTCACATTAGTGTAGATCTCCTGCTTTGTGCTGGTAGCAAACAGAGAAGAAATTCCTTCTGTCAAAGCCTCTCTCTCTCTCTCTCTCTCTCTCTCTCTCTCTCTCTTCAATCATCAGATCCGGCATAATAGTGAGGGATGAGGAGAGAATAAGGAGCTTTCGAAAAAGAGGCAAAAAAAAGAAAGAAGAAAGCCAGACTATTTTTCGAGATGGAAATGTATAGCGTTCAGGGTTCCCATTCTCTATTTTCACCATTGAATTTAGATGAGTTTTCTATAGGCCCTCTGGTGCTGCTTGAGATGTTTGTGGTTATTTGGTGTGTTGATTTTTATCCATGATGAATGTTTGTTTGTAGATGTTGTTGTGATTTGATTTATATATTTTGTTCAATTAAATTAGTTTTGACTGATTAAACAATAATCAAAATGTCATATTTTTCTGGTGGAAGAAATGATGGTAAAATAATAATAATGATAAATAAAAAATACAAATAAATAAATGAATAAATAAATACATTTCTCAAAAAAAAGATGTATATTTCTTTCTTTATTCACTTAAAACAAATAAAGGTTTTAAGGAAAACATGCAGGATTTTTCTCCATTTTGTGGATTCTACAGTGTTTAGTGGTTTAAACTTCCAAAAATTGCAGTTTTTCAGAAAATTTGCAATGTTCCCAGTCAATGAATAAGAATTAGAGTCTATGTATGAATAAGAAAGAAAGTGAAACAAATCAATCAATAAATAAAAATGTATGTACTTTTTAACCAGCTTTCCTGGTACTGGCTCTGGAATTCAAGCTTTTGTGTTTTTTTCTTTCCTTTTTTTTATCAATCATTTGACCGATCATTTCTCTAGACGCTTATTCCTTGACTGGGAATGTGTAGAGCTCCTTGAAGCTGCATTGAAATCATAATTTGGAAGTTCAAAAGACCCAAAAAAACCTTAAGTGTAGAACGAAAGAAAAAAGTAAAAATGATAAATGGTTTTTTAATGCCAAAAATCTTTTGAATAATGCATAAAGTTCATATTCCTGCTGTAAATATATCAAAAAAGTTTTTTTTTTTATTAAAAACTCTTTATTTACACAATTTTTAAATGCAATTTTTTTCAATATTTAGATTTATATACTTTTCTTGATCCTTCAGATTATAGATGTTATCATTTTCTAACAAACCACACATCAGTCGAATGCTTATATATTAAGCTTTCATGTGATGTAAAGTATAAATCTTAGTTTTCAAACAAATTGCACTTATGACTGCTTTTGGGAGCCTGGGTCATAAATTTAAACTTGGATGACAAGTGGGTTAGTAAATTGTCATAAAAACATTGTTAGATGTGAACTGATCCTTTAAACCTGCCTCTTTTTTAATCAACTGCAGGTTAGTCTGATTCTGTAAAATTTTTCTTCCTTTTTTGATGACAGCCCATCCACCCCTACTCCTCCCCCTTCTTTCCTAGGTTAATCCTGGTTAGGGCGGCACGGTGGCTCAGTGGTTAGCACTGTTGCCTCACAGCAAGAAGGTCACTGGTCCAGTCTCAGCCGGGCCAGTTGGCTTTTCTGTGTGAAGATTAATTGTTCTCCCCGTGCCTGCATGGGTTTCATTGAGGGTTTCCCGTTTCTTCCCACAGTCTAAAAACAAATGGTATAAGTGAATTGATTAAACCAAATTGCCACAGTATATTAGCATTTATTTTTAGGGTCCCTACGCACAAACATTTGCCGTTCAGTTAGCGGCTGTGACAACTTCCAATAATCAACAATGGGCCCAAAGAACTAACTCAGCTCCCAAGACCTACCTGAGCTAAGACTCCCCTCTCACCCACGAAACGGGAAGGAGCCCCGGGCTTGAGGATCTTCTGAGCTCAGGGCTCTCTCCTGGGACAGCATGCCAAACAGGCTTTATTATCAATCATCAGCTGAGTGTGAACTCTTGACACTTTTAAAAAAGATCTGTCATTGCATGTTTTATCATTGCTGCTTTTATTTCATCGGAACTTTGGTTTCTTTAATCTTTAAATCATAATTTTTTTATTTTGCTTTCATTGCAACTTTAAAAATTATTTCACAGCATTGTTTGCCTTTCACACCTTCTTTTGACAAATATAACTTTTTAGTAGTAATGAGAATACAAAATGCAGTTATGCATGTCAAATGTGCCCAGGAAGAGAGCATCCACCACTATAAATCTTTTTATTTACAGATTTTTTTATATGTGTTTGAACAGGTCTGTTGCGGAGGCGACGGAGGTGGACTTGAACATGCGTGTGGGTTTGCACACGGGCCGTGTGCTGTGTGGCGTTCTGGGGCTCCGCAAGTGGCAGTACGATGTCTGGTCTAATGATGTTACACTGGCCAACATGATGGAGGCAGGAGGACTGCCCGGGTCAGTCTCAACATTAATGCAATTCCTTATAAACTTGTATACAGACCTCTGAAAAAGTCTGCAGACGCTAGAATTTTCACCCTAAAATATTTTGTGTGTGTGTGTGTTAGTGTGTTGGTAGGAAGGTGTAATGTGTTAGTAGGAGGTATCAATTTACATTTCCAAATATTATATGTGACCCAGAACCACAAAACTTAAGGTTGCACTGGTGTATTTGTACTCCTCCATGAACCGCCACCTTGTCATGGTGGAGGGGTTTGAGTGCCTGAGTGATCCTAAGAGCTATGTTGTCAGGGGCTAATGCTCCTGGTAGGGTTTCCCAAGGCAAAAGGGTCTTGGGTGACAGGTTAGACTAAGTGCGGTTCAAAAACCCCAAAACATCAAGGACCGTGACGTCACCCGGTATGGCGCAGCCAGGGCCCCACCCTGGAGCCTCGGAATTTTTCTACTCTGGAGTTGCTCACAGTGATAGGTGGTGGGCTGGTGTGGGCTTGCTTATAGCTCCCCAACTTAGCCACCGTGTGTTGGAATTTTTCCCGATGATTGAGAGTGTCGCCTCCCTGCACCTTCGGGTCAAGGATAGGTCTCTCACTGTGGTTTGTGCCTACAGGCCAAACCCCAGTGCAGAGTATCCGGCCTTCTTGGAGTCCTTAGAAGGGGTGTTGGAAGGTGCTCAAACCGAGGACTCTGTTGTTTTACTGGGGGACTTCAGTGCCCACGTGGGTAATGACAGAGACACCTGGAGAGGCTTGATTGGGAAGAACGACCTCCCTGATCTAAATCTGAGTGGTGTTTTGTTATTGGACATCTGTGTTTATCACAATATGTTCGGAGCGGACACCATGTTTGAGCATAAGGGTGTCCATCAGTGCACATGGCACCAGGACACCCTAGAGCACAGGTCTATGATCGACTTTGTGGTTGTATCATCTGATCTCTGACCGTATGTCTTGGACACCTGGGTAAAGAGAGGGGCAGAGCTGTCAACTGATCAAGTTGGATCCGCTGGCAAGGGGGAAAGCTGGACAGACCTGGCAGAACCAAGCTTATTGTGAGGGTCCTCTGGGAACGTCTGGCTGAACCTCACGTCAAAGGGATTTTTTAACTCTCACCTCCGGAAGAGCTTTGACCAGATCCCGAATGAGGCTGGAGACATAGAGACTGAGTGGTCCATGTTCTTCGACTTCATTGTTAATGCGGCTGTGAGGAGCTGTTGCCGTAAGGTCTGTGGTACCTGTCGAGCGGCAATCCACGAACCTGGTGGTGGACACCGGAAGTAAGGGATGCCGTCAAGTTTAAGAAGGAGTCCTACAGGGCTTGGTTGGCTTGCAGGACTCCTGAGGCAGCTGATGAGTATCGACAGGTGCTGCAGCCCGGGTGGAAGCAAAAACTCAGGCCTGGGAAGAGTTGGGGGACACCATGGAGGAAGACTATTGGTTGGCCCCAAAAAGATTCAGGCAAACCATCCGGCGCCTCAGTAGGGGAAACCAGCTACACATCGACACTGTTTACACTGGAAATGGGGAGCTGTTGACCTCGACTGGGGATGTGGTCGGACAGTGGATGGAATACTTTGAGGATCTCCTTAACCCCACTGACATGTCTGACTGGGGATGCAGAGGTGGACTTACCCATCACTCAAGCTGAGTTCACTGAGGTAGTTTGCAAGCTCCGCAGTGGCAAAGCAGCGGGGGTGGATGAGACTCACCCTGTGTACCTTAAGGTTCTGGATGTTGTGGGGCTGTCTTGGCTGACATTTCTCTACAATATCGCATGGAGGTTAGGGACAATACCTCTGGACTGGGCAACTGGGGTAATGGTTCCCATTTTAAAGAAGGGGGACTGGAGGGTGTGCTCCAACTATAGGGGGATCACACTCCCAGGCTTCCCGGGGAAAGTCTATGCCAGGGTACTGGAGAGGAGAATCTGGCCGGTGGTTGAATCTAGGATCCTGGCGCGGTTTACCAGTCAATCTATGTTCCTACTCTCACCTATGGTCATGAGCTTTGGATAATGACCTAAAGGACAAGATTTCAGACACAAGCGGCCAAAATGAGTTTCCTTCGCAGGGTGGCAGGGCGCACTCTTATGGATAGGGTGAGGAGCTCTGACACCCGGGAGGAGCTCGGAGTAGAGCCGCTGCTCCTCCACATCGAGAGAAGTCAGCTGAGGTGGCTCGGGCATCTGTTTCGGATGCCTCCTGGATGCCTACCTAGGGAGGTGTTCCAGGCATGTCCCACCGGAAGGAGGCCTCGGGTAAGACCCAGGACACGCTAGAGGGACTATGTCTCTCGGCTGGCCTGGGAACACCTCAGGATCCCCCCGGAGGAGCTGGAAGAAGTGTCTGGGGTGAGGGAAGTCTGGGGTTCTCTCCTAAGACTGCTGCCCCCACGACCCGGTCCCGGAAAAACGGTAGAAATTGATTGAATGAATGGTGTATTTGTAGAAATAACTGAAAATACATTGTATGAGTCAAAATAATCACTTTTTCTTTTGTACAAAACAGAATATTGAGTAAATATCATTTTCCATGAAGACATTTTGTCTTCTCAAAAAAAGTCCTACCATAAGTATATGAAATTAAATATTTTGATTAGTAATGCTCATTACCGAGAACTTCATTTGAACAATTTCATAGATGATTTTCCTTAATATTCAGCTTTAATATGATATTATTAAACCCTCAGATTTCAGATTTTAAATACTGTCCATCCTTACATCAATGTAAAGCTTTTTGTCTCTCACACTTTTAGATGATGTTTAAATCAATTTCAGATGAATTGACCTTTCTATAATTTCTGCCTGGAAACACATGAAGAAACACATAAAGGAAGAAAAAAGCCCACACACTTTAAATACAGATGATTTATTGCAACGTCTCCAAGACACCTCAAAAAACCCTACCTGTAAAGCTACAATACTGTATGAAACATTAGTCATTTGTGTAAAAAATATTGTAAAGTGTCATAAATAAATTATATTTCTCATTTAACGTCATTCATTCATTCATTCATTCATTCATTCATTTTCCTTCGTCTTAGTCCTTTATTTACAGTATCAGGGGTCACCGCCAACTATTCCAGCATATATTTTATGCAGCGGATGCTCTTCCAGCCACAACCCAGTACTGGAAAACACCTATACACATTCATATTCACACTCACACACACACACACACACATTATGCCCAAATTTGTTTACCCAACTCACTTATACCGCATATACTCGAACCAGCAACCTTCTTGCTGTGAGGTGACAGTGCTAACCAATGAGCCACCATGCTGCCTCATTTAACTTCTATAAACTAAATTACATCAATATTTGGTTTAAAGACAGCTTTCTAGAAGTGTAGAAACCTGATAAACACTACACCAAATGATAGAAATAACTAAATTAAAACGTTTTTTGTTGTTAGTGGTGGTGATAAACTAGTGGCCTCAGACTTTTGCACAGTATAACTTTGATTTTGTATAGCAAAGAGGGGATGAGTATGTGATCATTTGCTCCATCCCACAGGAAGGTGCACATCACGAGGGCGACGCTAGAGTGTCTGAATGGAGATTATGAGGTGGAGCCGGGATTTGGCCATGAGAGACATGCTTTCCTTAGCAAACATGCCATCGAGACCTTCTTCATCGTGCCCTCACACAGACGCAAGGTACAAACACATCATTACGTCTGAGACAAGTGGAAAGTGGATGTTAGGACAGGATTTTAAATCCTATTTTTTGAATTAACATATATTTAGGGACTATTGTGATAAAAAAAAAAAACCTGATTAAGTATAGAGCCAGATTAGTCTCAAAAATAATAAATTAGCAAAAATAAAACTCATATACACAGCACAATTCACATTTACACAATCCAATTTGTGAATACAAAACACAATTTGTAAATTCACAAGTAAAAATCATAAATGTTTTCCCAAATTAGTTGAATGTGTACGTTTATGACCTGTGTTTTGAATTTACAAATTGTGTGCTGTGTGAATTGACATTATGAATTGGATTTGTGTATTTACAAACTGGATTTAACAAAGAGCATATTAATATATGAATATAGTTTTGAATTTACAAATAGGATTTGTGTATTTACGAATTGTCTTTTGAATTTATGAATTGTGTTTTCAATTTACAAATCAGATTTGCATATATATGAATCATTTGCAAAGTTTAATTGCAAAGCGTAAATATATAAATCCAATTTGTAAGTTCAAAACACAATTAATAAATATACATATCGAATTCTTGTTTTGAATTTACAAATTGGATTTGTGTACTTACCAATTTTAATTTGTAAATATATTATTTTTGAGACTGATCTGTCTTCATAATTAAGCACATTTAATTTTAAACTACTAACCTGAAAATGTAAAAACATATATACAGTATATAATATAAAAGTGTGTGAATCACTATATTATACCATTGATTGCAGATAATCAGCAGCAAAATTATTATGTTGTTTATGCATAAACAAACTACAGTACAGTTTAGTATTATACCTTATTATTTTATGCTTTAATAAGTACAGATGAAAATAAATATGTTGTTTCATGCCTGCATTAATAAATCTGTTACATAGATTAATGATGGAACATTTTCACTCATATTTTGATATTTAAATTTGACAAAAGATATTTGAAACACTGAAGTGGACACTTTTTACTTTCTACGCATATAAAATTACTTTTGTATATTTAATATGACACAGACACAAAAAAGCAACCTCTCGTCCTTGTCCCATACACATGTTTGATTAACTTAACTGTAAAACATTAACATTTTATATTAGTATTAGTATTGATTATAATGGAATAAAACAATTCACACATGCACACTCAAAAGCTGCTTTATATAATTTTTTTAATCATTTTTCAAAAACAGCTACTGCAGGCATTTTTACACCTTCTTTTAATCTTTCTCTATTCCACATTTCTTTACTCCCTCTCTCCCCCTCTCAGATTTTTCCTGGGCTGATCCTATCAGACATAAAGCCGGCGAAAAGGATGAAGTTTAAGACCGTCTGTTACCTGCTGGTACAGCTCATGCACTGCAGAAAGATGTTCAAGGCTGAGATCCCTTTCTCCAACGTCATGACCTGTGAGGACGATGACAAGGTGCGTAATTATGCCATATGTCCTTGTTTTTTATTGCAGAGGTACCAAAACAAGATTGCCTGAATCACTGAACTAGCACTTTTAAAATAAAAATTTCCAAAAGGGTGTTTTATGCCCTAAAATATTTTGTTTATTCCACATTTTTTGTGAATATCTGGAAGTTTCTGAGACTTTTACTTTAGTGTGTTGATGTACTTCCGACTGCTAGAGAATATTGAGTAGGAGGTGGGGTTTTCTTTCTTGCGCATCATTCCCTTATTGTAAATAGTAGGAGGGGTGTAGTTAAGTATATTGTGGCTAAAGCTGTCGTACTGACCTCAAAAGAAAAGGACCACCACTCCAAATACAGAAGCAGATAGTCAGACTTTGATTAAAGCTTCCCCAGTGGATTATTTTGTATATATAAATTGTTCAGCTAAAGAATAACAATGTGTGCTAGCAAAATAAACATTGTAAATTTTGATTTCACTCTGACTTTATGAGTGTAGTAGACACTGATACTGTAGCACTGTGTACTGTGATTTTAAATAGTTTTAAACAGCTATACAATATCACCCGAATTGTTTTAACATCTGTTATTATTTTACATTATTTATAAAAGAAAATACAACCAAACCAAAGAGAAGCTTCCAGCAACCTGCTGAATTCTTGCATTAAAATTAAATTAAAATTAGCAACCACTGTGCAATTTCCACATGGTGTTGAGTTTTTAGGTTTTAGACTGAATTAAAATTTACTCAGAATAATTAAAAACAACAGTTTGGGGGGGTTGAAATCTAATTTAGCCAGGCATGACATTCTTCCAAATGGGATTTCTATCACCCACAGACTGTGATCTCTGTTTACAGGAGTATATACAGTTGTGGCCTGTGGATTTGTGCTATGCCATTGGCCAGAAGACTTAACTAAGAGGTTGAAATGAAATCATAACAAGCAAGAATCAAAATATGTTCTCTCAATTTTATTCATTTTATTGAATTTCGATGTTTGAATTTTTATTTATTTATTTATTTATTTATTTATTTATTTAAATTTTTGGGGTGGGTGGGGGGTTAACAAAAAGCTTTCCTCTCTTATCTTGTATGGCTGTACTCATGATGCCAAAACTGACATCAAACTGCACTTCAAATTAACATTTCAAACAGGCAAATAAATAAAGTATATGTGTGTAAATTGTAAAATATATGTCAAAATGTACTAGCATCTGTTTTCATGCTACTAGCATTTATTTCTAAATAGTAGTATCGTTTAAATTAAATGTTAGTATTATTAATCAGATAATAGTGCTTATTCATTAAATGATAAGGCTTATTCTTTGGGCACTAGTACCAACAGCCATGTCACCCTGCAGCCCAAGACTGGTTACTCACTGAAGCTAAACAGGGCTGAGCCTGGTCAGTACCTGGATGGGAAACCACATGGGAACACTAGGTTGCTGTTGGAAGTGATGTTAGTGAGGCCAACAGGGGGCACTCAACCTGCAGTTTGTGTGAGTCCTAATGCCCCAGTATAGTGAAGGGGACACTGTACTGTCAGTGAGCGCTGTCTTTCGAATGAGACATTAAACCGAGGTCCTGAAAAATCCTATGGCACTTCTCGTAAAGAGCAGGGGTGTAACCTCGGTGTCCTGGCCCAATTCCCTCTATTGGCCTATCACGGCCTCCTAATCATCTTCCTCCACCCAATTGGCTCTATCACTTTCTTTCCACTCCAATAGCTGGTGTGGTGAGTGTGCTGGCGCCATTGTCCTGTGGCTGCCGTCGCATCATCCAAGTGGATGCTACACACTGTTGGTGGAATGGGGAGACAAACCCCCCTCATGATTGTGAAGCACTTTAGGTGTATGGCCATACACTATAAATGCTTTATATAAATACACATTGCATTACATTTTTACAAGGTATTGCACTAATACCTATTTGTTGGATACTAGCTATTATTAACAACCCAGGCTCCTGGGAAATATGTGCCCAGGGCTACATTTTAGTGAACCGCAAAATACATTGCTGTGACTTTGTGTTGACAGTTCCACCAGACGCCACTGTGTGCATTTTTGTGAATCTCAAATATATGGGCTACATTTTCTCACATGTGCCATTTACACATCCTTCTCATACACGTTTTGTTAAATATATCATCTCATAATCGACTGACCTGCACCCTTCCTTAAAACATAAAAATTGTGTTTTCAATCGCAAGCGAGAAGGGAAAAGTAAATTGCAGACACATATTTTTACAACAATTAAAAATTGCTTTTTTGTTTTTAACTGGTTTCTGGAACAGTGCTTTAACTCAAACCTGGTCCACTTTACTCTGTTTCCGAAGTACAACACAATACAGGGCAAGCTACTGATCACACTGACCACTCCAGAAAATCCATCCTTACAGATTATGGATCACAGATGCATTTAAGCTGGTTTTGTGGCTTAGTTCAGTGCGGCATGAACAAATATGCAAAAACAATCCTTTATCCATCGATAATATGTATCTGTGAATATTTCACAACTGTAGTTGGTGACGTCATACAGCCCCACAGCATTCGTTTTGCATTAAAATGTAGGAAAACATATGGCATGTATTTGCAGTTTCCCAAAAGTGTATCCCTGGGCACATATTCCTGGGTTGGATATTTATTAGATACTAATACATATTAAATGGACACTCATAATTATTCACTGGTGCTCTGATACTGTATATTCCAGCGGCTTAGTGTACAATCCTCCAATACTTGTTAATCCAAGATCCTCAAATCACCTTTCACACCCACACAAATCACTTTCAGTGTGTTTTAATCCAGTCCACTACTTCAGCTGAGTGGATGATCACACACAGATCCAATCACCACTGCAGATTTACTCTTCTCATCTTCTGTCACTGTGTGCGTGCGTGCATGTGTGCGCGTGTTCATGTGTTTTGACTTGTATCAGTGCATAATTAAACATCTTATCACCATTGCATGTGTGAGAAAATATACTGAGATGTTATGAACACCCATCTGTCACCATGCACTGTAGAAATGTGTGTGTGCTGATGAGATTAAATGCACATGTGGCTGTGCTGAGCTTTCTTTACCTAATCATAAATGGATAGTTCATTAAAAAAATGCTTTTGTTGTCCTTTATGCACACTTGTGTAATTCCAAACTGGTATGTACATAATTTTTGTACATTTATTCTTTTTCAAATAATTTTCAAGTGCTGTTTATGAAGAAATTAAACCCACACATATTCAAACGTAATAGTTTTAATAGTTCATTTGTTGTTGTTTTTTGTTGTTTTTTTGCCATAATAACAGCGTATAATATTTCACAAGCTATTTAGCAAGAGTTTAATATTCTGTTTTAAATGCAATTAAAAGACTTAATTAGGTTAACTAGGCAAGCTAAGGATAATTAGGGAAGTCATTGGACAACAGTATTTTTTTCTGTAAGCAATTAAGACAAAAGAGACTAATTATATTGACCTTGAATATTATTTAAAAACATTTAAAAACTGCTTTCATTCCAGCCAAAGTAAACTTCCTCCAGAAGAAAAAATGTTATAAGATGTACGATGAAAAATGTCCTTGCTCTGTTAAACATCACTTTAAAAAATTCTAATAAATTATCCTTTTTAATATGGCTTAAATGTTGTATTTGGCTGTCTGTAATAAAGAAAATATGATAATATTTTAGTTGTCATATTTAATATTATGATAGTTTTGGAACTTTTGGAAACTATTTGGACAGAACTGTGTGTAGGTATATTTTGTGTCCACAGTCATACTGGAGTGATATAAACACAACAAGTCTCTTTTTTATTTTATTTCCTGACGTTAAAATAGGATCCAAATCCCTCCCATTCTGAAGCCCACAGCAATGTGACGTAGGAGTGTGGTTTTCCCTGCCCACTGAGTTGATTGACAGCCGTGTATTAACATGTCTCCATAGTATTGCTTATAAACATATCCACAAGAAAGGACTTGAAAAGCAACTGGGATTAAAAGATCTGTTCAGCTCTCTGTGATCATCTGCACCTTAAGAATGAGTTTTACAAGTTTGAAACGTTTTTAAAACAGTGCATGTTTGTAATAAAGAAAAGTCAGTAAAATTGCTATGTAATTCATCACCACAGCCGCATGTCAGCACAATTATAAAAGAAGATGCTTCAATCCCGGATTGTGGACGATGAATCAGGTTTATTTTGTACATTAACATAACAGATATCCATACAGCAGTGGGTATTAATGTGTATCTTGTCACATTTGCTGTGCAAAGAACAGTCCAAAGTTAAACCCGGGCAGTGTGTGTGTGCGTGCGTGCGTGTGCGTGTGTGCGTGTGTGTGTGCGTGTGCGTGCTTGGGTGGGTATGAACTTTGTAATGACGTTACGTCACAACAAATAGATCAAATAACCATTGGAAAAGGTCTTACTGTAGTATTTCTCATAAAGATCAGCTTCCTTGTTGTCTGTCACTGTGCTGTTTATCTGAGGTGAGACGCAGCAGGAGATGAAGACAGAGCAATAGTGAGAGATCTCTATGACTCAGAAATGCACGTGAAAATGGTGGGTGGGGAGAAATATTAAAGGCACAGGCAACAAATCCAGCTACAGTTTGCTCAGAACTGAAAATGTCCATATTGTGAAAGGTATAATAAATAATATGATGAGTATTTTCAATTAAAACTTTACAGACACATTCTGGAGACACAAAAGACACTTATCTTAAATTGTGTAAACTCACAAAGAGATAGATTTATATTAGGTTGTCAATATTAGTGGAGAGCATTGTAAGCATGAGCTTTAAATTTTTGAATCTGCTAAGCTGGAATTGATCAGAAATGTTCTCCTGTCTTTGCAGAGACGAGCGCTACGAACGGCTTCTGAGAAGCTGCGTAACCGGACATCATTTTCAGCAGGAATGGTGCAGAATTCCCCAGGAACCCGAGTGAACCGTTATATCGGCCGCCTGATAGAAGCACGACAGACGGAGTCAGAGACGGCAGACCTCAACTACATCACCCTCACATACAGGAGCAGAGAGAGAGAGCAGAGAGTGAGTACACACTGAGGCATCATGTAGACGAGAGCACGACTAGTCTTCATTTTGAGGAAGATGCCATGAACGGGGTTATGAATAGGGATGCACAAATATGGGCGTTTTGGCAGATCATTCTTTATATTTGGCAAATAAATGACTGATATTTAATCCATCAATATTTATTAATTAAACATGAACTATCAGAAAACTATCACAAACTATCAGAGATAATACATATTGTATTGGCTGATAATATATTTTCTAATCGGGCAGATAATGTAGACATTAACAGTAGACTTGTATAGACCATTTTCACATTTTTGGGTTTCTCAGCAGCAGAAGGCGCCATAGCTGGATAAACTTAGAGAGCAGTGAATGGGAGAGTACAGCAAATATTTTTTTACATTCTTATTTGCTCAAATAATATAACAAAAAAACCACGATGGTGTTAACAAGACCTTCAGAAAAAGGAAACAAATGTGTGAGACTGATTTACGGCAGCCAGAGGAGTATTGTAAAATTCACTGTCTCGCCCCATAGACGCTGCATTAGAAACACCTTGTATAAGCAGTAATTTATTTTTAATTTTTTGTAATTTGACACAAAGATTATATAATACATACATAGGTGCATATCAATTTACAAACATTTAAAAAAAATCTAAATATTAAAAACCTTTAAGATTATGATGACCCTTAAACATGTCATATGAGTCTTGTGCAAAGGGTCTATTGACTGATAGTGTTATGGCTGCCAATATATTGTGCATCACTACTTCTTAAAATAGAACTTTAGTTTTGTCTTGTTTACAAACTAAAATTGTATTTGCACATTTTGGAAAGGATTAACCACATCAGGTTTTAAACTGCAAAGTTTTTCTTATTTGTGTTTTTGAAAAGTTTTGGTTACAGTCAGCAATGTTGTCAAAACTATCACTGTTCACACGGATACACAAAAGCAAGAAAGTAAACAATGTATTATTTATGCCAGGCCAGTTGATGGCGATGTCTCTTTGAAAAGAAATAGTACAATGATCCTGAACACATACTGTATGGTCCTGTAGTTCCATTATGCCAACTAACCCATATACTGTGACAACATTCCTCACTATTAGCCACCATATGTGTTAAATAAACTATAATAAATTATTTTTTTTATTTTTTGCAGCCAAGATGAAAGTTAAAATTAAAACAGCAGCATTTGTTTAAAATATATATTTATACACTACCTGAGAGCAACAAATAATAACTTGACTTCTAGTTGATCATTTGGAAAAGTGGCAGAAGGCAGATTTTTCTGATGAATCATCTGTTGAGCTGCATCTCAATCATCAAAAATACTGCAGAAGGCCTATGGAAACCCGCATGGACCCAAGAGTCAGTCAAGTTTGGTGAAGGAAAAATCATGGTTTGGGGTTACATTCAGTATGGGGGTCTGTGAGAGATCTGCAGAGTGGATGGTAACATCAATAGCCTGAGGTATCAAGACTTGATTTGTGCTGCCCATTATATTACAAACCACAGGAGTGGGCAAATTCTTCAGCAGGGTAGCGCTCCTCATACTTCAGCCTTCACATCAAAGTTCCTGAAAGCAAAGAAGGTCAAGGTGCTCCAGGATTGGCCAGCCCAGTCACCAGACATAAACATTATTGGGCATGTCTGTGGTAAGATGAAAGAGGAGGCATTGAAGATGAACCCAAATAATCTTGATGAACTCTGGGAGTCCCGTAAGATCGCCTTCTTTGCCATTCCAGATGACTTTATTAATAAGTTATCTGAGTCATTGCAGAGATGTTTGGATGCAGTCGTTTAAGCTCATGGGAGTCATACGCAATATTAATTATTTTTCCACTGCACCATGACTTTATTTTCTATACTGTATATTATTTTTGTTAAGTGACAACACTTTTGTCTAAGCAAAGTCAGACCTTACTGTCCTAATTAAATAATTAAAGATCAAGGCGTGATCATATTTTATTTTGGTAAAATAAACATAATCTAGAGGCCTTTGCCTTTCATATAAGCCACTTCTGATACCAAATGATCAACTAAAAGTCAATTTATTATTTGTTGTTCCTAAAACTTGGATGTGCGTCAAGACTTTTGTCAGGTAGTGTATAAGATATTATGCAGTTATAGTCAAAATTATTTGCCCTCCTGTGTTTTTTTTTTTTTGCTTTTTCTTTTTCAAATATTTCCCAAATTATGTTAAACAGAGCAAGGAAATGTTCACCCTATTTGCTATAATATTTTTTTTTCTGGAGAAAGTCGTATTTGTTTAATCTTTGCTAGAAGAAAAGCAGTTTTACATTTTAAAAAACAAAACATTTTAAGGTCAATATTACTAGCCCCAATGGGGTTTTTTTTCAGATTGTCTACAGAACAAACCACTGTTATACAATGACTTGCCTAATTACCCTAACCTGCCTAATTAAACCAATTAAACCTTTAAATTACACTTTAAGCTGAATACTAGTATCTTGAGAAATGTCAAATAAAACATTATGTATTGTCATCAAGTTATTAGAAATGAGTTATTAAAAGTATTATGTTTAGAAATGTTTAAAAAAGTCTTCTTTCTGTTAAACAGAAATTGCTGAAAAATATCCAGGAGAGCTAATAATTCTGTATATTATATGTATTATATGTATATATTATATAATCGCATCCTTGCAAATTTTTTATAATAATGTTTTTAAAAATCTTACTGACACACACATTTAAACAGCAGTGCATGTCTGTGCAGAAAAAGACCTAACAAACAAGCCTACCCTGTGAAATGTCCACCAGGGAGAGAGAGTGACACATGCCCCGGTGTCCCCATTACAGCAGTGCGTTGGCATTAGTGACTTGGCGAATTGCGAGAGAGACGGAGCGAAGAATTTCCTCCGACACACACGCCGCTTCCCCCGCATTGTTCTGTTGTGCTTCGTGACTCCCAGTCTCCTCTCACTTTCAACATCCTCTCTCCCCCTCATCTATATCTCTGTTTCTTTGCCTACATTCGCTCCTCTCCAATCCCTCCCATCCGCGATTCATGTGAGACGTCCGCCCACCCTAACAGAATGGGGGCAACGGTAATGATTTGGGAAAATCTGTAAGACTCACGACATATATTCTCTCGTACAGGAGCGGCGGTGGCTTTCCTTGCTCTCTCTGGGAATATAATGACATCGCATCTGTCTCTTGTGAAGAGGGGGATGCTGGGTTTTATACTCTAATGAAGCTGACGCACAAAGCAGGGTGTTGCATTGATCTGTTGCAGGCTGCGCTGGAATGACACAAACACACGTTGCCTGTGACACCTACAAGAGATACAACAAATCATATGTTTATACGAACACATACACACACACGAGTGTTTTGGGGCAATTTTTGGTGGTGTTTTTTTTTTTGTATCAAAGAATCCTGGTGTATGTGTGTTTTTTTTACACTTTCAGCTTATTTTAGTGCATCATAAAGTATTTTTAAGCATGAGAATCTGCAAAAGAATTAGAAACAACAACAAAAATGGCAAACAAGACAAGGATCAAAACATGGCAGGACAAACTGGGTAAAATGCTTTGTAAGGCTTTACAAGGAAAAACAAGACTCAGCAAAGAGTCTGTGTGAATGAGGTGTCTTTATAGCTCTAGTAATCAGTCCATCATGAGCTTCCAGCTGTGTGTGTGTAATCAAAAACTGGTTCCTCCATTTGAATTATAGTTTGAGCATTTGATTTGCCATTTCATTATTACAGGATTTTACAGAGTTGTTCATGAAAATGAAATAACAAATACATTTGATTTCTCATTTGAGAATGCGTTTTGATTTATTATTTGATCGTTTGATGTATCTTTTGGGTAGTTGTTTTGAAAGTTGGATTTATTATTTGATCTTTTTAGGCATCTGAATTTTCATTTTCATTTTGTTAGGAAAAAAACGTCCATATATATACATAACAGTTAAATACAGATTAATAGTCCACATATCCACATTGGACATGTTTAATAGTCCAGTTTCTTTTTGTAGAGAGAATTAGGTAAATGTGAGATGAAAATTCACATTAAAAGTCTTTTTGCAGCTGTGCCCACGCCCCCCAAAAAACACAATAAATTACAAATGAAAAACAATTTCAAATTACTTCAGCATTATTGCAGAAGTATTTTGTTGTTGCTGTTGTTAATAATAATGACATTATTGTTATTATTGGTGTTACTATTTTTTTTGTCATTGGTGTTAGGATTAGAAATACTGCAACCTTTATTTTTTTCCAAGTGAGGAGGTTTAAAGTAACAAGTTGGCGGAAGCTTTTGTAGGTGAACTTGCTCACAAAGCTAATCTTTTTAACTTAATAAAGAAATTTTTGATTTAGGTTAAGTAAACATGTTAAATGTACACTGTAAGAAAACCTGTAATTTTACGGACATCCCAGCTGCCGAAAAAAAACAGAAAATAACGGCTGTTAAATTACAGAAATTTACTGTAAAATAACGGACATTAAATTATAAAAATTTCCTTAAATTTAAATTTCTGGTAAATTTCTTTAATTCAACCTCTGTTTTTTTACAGTAAATTTCTGTAATTTAACTTATTTTTTTCTGGCACCCCAGCTGCTGGACATAAACCGTAAAATTATGGATTTTTTACAGTGTAGTTGTACAGACATTTTTACCAAACCAGCAAAAAAAACAAGTAATTTAAACTTTTTTCAAGTTGGATTTTTTACAGTGTGGCACTGAGAGTTGTTGCATCTTGAAAAAAGGCATGGTCCCCTTTAATTTATCTTGAAAACTTTTTACCATATCTTCTTAATTTATAGTTGCCTTCTATATTAACTAGACATTGAATCTTAAAATATAAAAATTTGTCAGCAATATAGAACATTAAAAACGGTTAAATATAACTGAGCGTAGTTAATGAACTTTTTATTTGTTTAAAAATTATGCTTTTATTAAGAATGTAATCACTTACGTCAGAGCCTACAATTTTGCCCCTTAGAACATTTATTAAAGTGCTCTTGGTAACCAAGACAACAGTGGTGGTGAAGAGTGCATATAAAAAATGAGAAGACAAAGAAAATAGACAATTATCATTTGAACTCAATACGCAGTATTTTTGTTCTGACTCATTTCCAATAAAACTATCATTTTGTCACAGTTTGTGAAACTTATTAAGGCTATATATGCACGTGGAAATACTATTTAGTTATGTTTGTTTAGTATACATAAAATGTATAAAAATGCATAAAATTACTTAGAAATTGACCATTTTGTTCCAAAAAATATATATTAAAAGTGTATTTTCTGTATTGAAATTAGTCATATGTGGTTTCACAAGATTAAATTTAACTAAAGTGTAGATATAATTTAACTAAAGTGTCCTAAATTGCACGTGTTTCACTTTATAAGATCTGTAAAAGAGTTTATCTTATTGTACAACACACTACTACTAACACAACTGTAGCATGTCATCCTGGAAATCATTACAGTTTTGTTGTTTTCTTCAAGAGGAAAATGTTGTATATATTGGTTCATGCTCAAATAGCAACATTACTAACTAAAAGCCTAACTGGAAGTTTATTTTCGAAATGTCCACAGGATCATCATTGTCCGTAAAGGTGAAAACTACGATAGAAAAGCAGGTTGTGTAATTGCTACAATTAATCAATTTGTCTTTGTCTTTTTCTGTCACAGTACCAGCAAGTGTATGATGATGCCTTCATCAGCGCGGTGGTTATCTCGTTAGTCCTCACATCATTTTTTGCAGTGGTCTATTTTCTCATCATTCCTCAGTATGTAAATCACACACACACACACATTACACACCTTTACTAATTTGATGACACTTTAGCTCAGGTCAGTTGATCATACAGCATACATGCAACATCTCTTTCTCTCTCTCATTGCAGAGGTCTTCTGGTTGTAATTCTGCTGGTTCTCTGTTTATGTTTCCACATGGCAAGTGTGATGTATCTTCACGTCACACATGTGCAGGTAACAGAAAAAAATATACATTTCTTGAATGCAGTTGTTTAATTTCACAACATTACATTATGCTTTGGCTTGCAAAGCATGACCCTGAGCTTTAAACTTTGATACATTACTTGTGCTGCACTGTTTGTGCCGTAGACATGAGTGACACCTCAGATCACAGGGTTTGTTGAGAAGAGGTGTGATATTACTTTAAGTACAATTTTCACCTGGTGCCTGGCGGATGTTAAAACCTCCTAGACATACAGTGAATGTGGGGCTCAAGTCGTGTCTAGGGTTGAGAATATCAAAGACCTTGGACTTAATACTTACTCTTTTTTAATACATTTACCCTAATCACCTAACAATCATTGAGATCACCCTAGCACGATCACCAACGACACCCTGGTGCTTCTTAATAAGCACCCAGAGCAACCAAGCACCACCTAACAACAATTGCAGAACATGACAACTACCCAAAACATCCTACAGCACTTAACAGCCACTCACAGTCCTGTAGCACCACCTATCAGTGACCTAGAACATTCTAACACCACTTTACAAGCAGCACCCAACAACCACCCAAAACAGTCAAGAACCAAATACAGCACTTTAGGACTACCTAACAACTGCTCAGAGCACCATTCACAATACCCTAACACCACCTGACAACATCCAGAGTGACCAAGCAGGACAGTCTAGCACCACCTAGAGTACTTTAGCATCACCCAACGACCACCCAGAGCCACCTACAACAATTTAGCACCAGCTAACAACCATTTAAAGTACCCCTAGCACCACCTAATAATAACTCAGGACAGCTTAGCACCACCTAGAATACATTAGGGCCATCTATCAACCACCTAGATCACTGTAGTGTTACCTAACAACCGCCCAGTGCACCATAGCACCACTTAACTACCACCAACACCACATTGGATCTTCTTAATGGCCACCGAGCACCACAGAATAACCACCAATAGCACTTTAGCATCCCAGAGCAGCATAGCACCAATTAACAACTGCTCAGAGCGCCCTACTGCAAATTTAGCACCACCTAGCAACTATTTAACTATAGTGCTCTGGTGATTTTTATGCATTATGCTGCTAACAACTGCTAACAACCACCTGATGCAACATAGCACCCCATAACAATCCCCAGAGCTCTATAATACCACCTAACAACCACCCAGTGCAACAGAGCACCAATAAACAACTGCTCAGAGCACCCTACAACAATTTAGCACC
>CAIGQZ010033212.1:560055-598066 GCA_903798205.1 Danio tinwini
GTGTGTGTGTGTGTGTGTGTGTGTGTGTGTGTGTGTGTGTGTGTGTGCGTGCTTTTGTTCATGTGTGCTCCAATGAATAAACCAATGTTCCATGGTTGATGAGTCTGTGTTTTTCATTACAATGCAGTGAAGTAAAATATCTCAAGAATACCTCAGGAAACTTATTCCATAATGATAACACATTTGGCGAGTAGGGTTTTTTTGTAGCATTTGTCAATTTGACAGCAGTGGTTGAAAGTGGATAAGCGCTAAACTTTCAAGTCATATTTTACACCTGTTTATATGGACAGTTCCATTCCTTGAATCTGATTGGTGAATCGCTGTGTTTTGTTCACAATACAGCTCAGCTATGACTCCTTCACTCAATGGTTCTGTGTATCACTGGGCCAAATAAAGATAGTGTCAATAATACCCTCCCATATAATGTGTTTTTCCTGCTCAGTAAACTGTTTAAGTATGGAGTGACATTATTAATTTTTAATTTTGACTCCCTTCCATTTTACATGTTTAAACAATAGAGATACACCAATGCTCTGAATTTCTGAGGTAATATTACCGTATTTAAATTGTTTCTGTTTCTGATATGATATATACGTTCATAGAGTTCTATTGTTTAATGATACGTCTTATAGGCAAAATCACACTGCAGATTGGTTTGTTTTAAACTTATTTTAAAGTCTGTAATTAAATGTTTATTTTCAGAGTTAACATGTTGTGTAAATCATAATACACTCTACTGAAAAAATGATTACTGCAAAATTGTTGCAAACAATTTACATGGGCTGAATTTAAACAAGCTAATTAAAGTTAGTAATGTTCAACTTAATTTATTTGTTTAAATTTTGCGCAAATAAATTGTTTGCAACCACTTCAACCTTAAAAGAAATTTGTAAATCCAATGAATCATCTTTGAACCTTTTTTTTCAGTGTGGGTTTTGAGATTAACATTTATTTTGAAAAAGAAATAACATACCATAGATGTTTTATTTTCTCAATTTAACGCATATTTGCTAAATGGAAAGAAAAACTAACTCAGCTTGAATAGCAGTGTAAAGTTTTTGATGAAAATAATAAATAAATAATCATAAAATAGAATAGCTTTATAAGCCTCATTAGTACTATGGCAGACGATTTATTTTAATTGTAATAATGCCCTCTGGTGGACGTAGAAAATAGTACTACATTAAGGCATTAAGTGGAAGTCTACTAAAGTGAGGTGTTAATATGGCTGTGTGTGTGTCGTCCTTAGGCTGAGGAGGAGAGAGATGACATGGAAAGAGTGAAGCTGGACAATAAGAGGATTCTCTTCAACCTGCTGCCTGCTCATGTCGCTCAACACTTCCTGCTGTCCAACCCGCGAAACATGGTAAGACTTCATTCACAGCTTACAGAGGCAAAAAAAACACAACTAAAAGGGTTAAAGGGTTAGTTCACCCCAAAAATGAAAGTTCTGTCATCATTTGTTTTAAATCTCTATGGGTCTTTTTTTATCTGCTAAGCACATATGAAGATATTTTGAAGAATGCTGGAAACCAGTAGGCATTGACTTCCATAGGATTTTTTTTTCCTACTATGGAAGTCACTGGCTGCCGAAAGAAAATCTAAATATCTTCTTTTGTGTTGAACAGAAGAAAGAAACTCATAAATGTTTGAAACGGTGAGGAAATGGTTAGCAAATGTTTTTAACTAGTTCGTAATCTGCACTCTTTATACACATGACTTTATACACACTCCCTTCCTTTCAAGTATTTCTATCCTGAAGTTTGCAGATGATATTGCAGTGGTCAGGCTCATCACGGAAGGAGATGAGACCGCATACAGGGATGAAGTAAATAAACAGGCTTTATAGTGCACTGATAATAACTTGGCCCTCAATACCTTAAAAACAAAGGAAATCATAGTGGATTTCAGGAGGAACAGACCAGAAACTCTGCCCATATACAGTATATACATGGGGACTGTGTGGAGATTGACGGTGACTTCAAGTATCTGGGCATGCATCTGGATCAAAATATATCATGGAAAACCAACACCATAACACTGGTCAAAAAGGCACAGCAGCGACTCCATTTCCTTAGGGTGCTAAAAAACAATAGCTTGGCCTAAGAACTGCTAGTGTCCTTTTACAGATGCACTATTGAAAGTGTGCTGTCGTACTGCATCCCAGTGTGGTATGCCAGCTGCACTGCCCAGGAAAAAGCTGCTCTCCAAAGGGTTATCAACACAGCGCATAAAATCATTGGCTGCACTCTTCCCTCCTTAGAGGAGTTGTTTAAGGCCCACTGCTACAGCAAAGCACACAGCATCCTGAAGGACTCATCCCATCCAGCATACCACCTATTTCAAATGTTATATTCGGGGAGACGATATAGGACCACAAAAGCCAAAACAAATTCACAAAAAAATAGTACATATCCAAGGGCTGTTGCAATAATGAATGGACATTAAATTGAGGGTGTTTCTGGCCAAAATTGTACTCACTTTTTGATCTTACTCACTTTTTAACTTGAAAGCTGCTAGGAAATGCACTTGCCACTTTACACGCATGGACATTAAATTGCATTCCTTTCTAGCCAACATTTTATTCACCTTTAAATTTAAAAGCTGCTAGAAAATGCACTTGCCACTTTACACACACATCATACGCACTTCTAGTATTGTACTGTTACTCCTTTTATAATTAATTATTGTTGTCATTTTAACTTTTTATTTCTTGTTATTATTGTTGTTGTTTTGGATAAATAGGACTGCACTGAAAGGAAGGGCAAACGTAAATTTCATTGTATTTTGTACAATGACAATAACGATTCTGATTCTAATGAACATTATTATGGAGATTTTAACAGTGTTATTTGCACATTGAAACCAGTTTTCCAATGTTAGATTTTCAGGTTCTGAAAATGCGAGAGGGGTCTGGATGCAGACTTGATGCAGTGCAATCTGAGCTGCATCCAATGCTTTTTATAGGCTCACCTAACCTCACCCCTAACCCTACCCGTCACAGTGACGCTCCATTTGAGTGCATTGTGTCTGACATTGCATCGCTGAGTGATGCAATCTCAGCTTGCATCATAAAGGCTGCATCCAGATACTATTGGAAAATGCTACTAATTGCATTTTAAACTTAGGCCCTGCCCACACAAACACAGGGCTTTTTTTTAACTGCACCTTTTTTTCTACATGGCTTCACTGTTTGTTCACACAAAAACAGAGTATCGGATAGCTGAAACCGAAACTTTCAAAGTAAAGATTTTTAGAAACTCTGAATAAAACTCTGCTCATGTGAACACTACAAACAGAGTTTTCCCCTCATGACATTAGCATGCATGCTGTTTTCTCTTTTCTGATTGGCCAACATGGCTGGATCCACACCAAACTTGGAAGAAGCGTGTAGTGCTCTCGTGCAGTGTGTTGTAGCTGACTAAACACCAAGTAAAACCATAGCCGATGAAGACAGAGCCGTAGTAAGGTTGATCATTGACTGATACTCTTCTTATTAGCATTTGTGGTGACAACTGCAATAAAATAATATAACAATACTCTGAAATGTTGTGTTTTGATTGAAATTGCACTTAAAATGACTATAACAAACTTATAGAATGTTGTATTTTTAACAAAATATTCACTGACATAATATCTTTAACATGTCTAATGTACAAAACAGAAACTTACGGCATTGCCTCTATGACAAATTTAAGTGGACGCTTTAGATTACCAGAGACAGCACATGTCTGACATGGCTTTCACACAGAGGCAGGAACACTAACAGGAAGTGGCTAAACAAGAAATAAAAGTATTTCTTTTTACAAATGAAGTAGATTACTTAATCAGTAATTATGAGTTTCAAATTTTAACAAAAGCGATGTGTATATTTTTGATATTAATCAAATTGAAAATTCCTAAAGGGCAACACAATGCAAATGAGGCAAAATCAGCACGTTAAGGTCAAACGCATCGCATATTGCTTATCGTTCACACCACGAGAAGGTACTCCACCAAATCTCCATTGACTTGTATGCAATTTACTCTCACAAATACTTAATTCTGTTGTTTTTGCGTGGTCAAGTAGATGGAGATTTTTTAAAAACGAAAGCTCAGAATTGTTTTTCTCAGAATTGTGGCTTGATTTGCCAATGTAAGTTTATATACTTGCTCACAATTCTCACTTCACAATTGTTTATATCAAACTAATTTAAAAAACTGAATTTGCAAGATACAAAGAGAAAAAAAGTCAGAATTTTTGCAAGAGATTTTACATTTGCAAAGAGTTGTAGATTAAAAGTCACAATTATTTTTATTCTGCAGAAGAAACAAGTTTCATATTAATACGTGTGGATCAACAGGAGCTTGACAGAACTTTTATTTTTAGGTGAACTGTCCCTTTAAGTCCCTTATTTCATGTCTAGAAATCACAAAATTCTCAGGGCAAGACTAGATACTTGAATTAATATAGCAGATCAGTATGGTTGGTGAGCAATTATTTTTATTATTGCATATTTGGTCAATACAAAAAGAGAGAAATATGACTATATTTTAAACAACCCAAGAGCCTCACTCAAATAGGCAAACTTGTTCTATAATGGCAGAAATCAAACATAGTTCAGTATGGTCTTGTTGTAATTCCCCAAGTGACCACTTGACGGCAACGTTGCGGTAATTCAGCTGCTAATTAGGTGAGAGTTCAGCGCAGATGCTTTGATGATAGCGCGTGTTTTGATGATGCAAATGAGATAAGATTGTGATTGTGTGTAATGTAAATGCTCAGCCGCTCCGTCTGCCTTTCTGATCCCGCTGCCAGGCTTCATTGTGAGGCTTTATGAACACAATGAATGTGTGATTACACTGCCGTTATGCAGTTTATGTTTTTTTTTTTTGGTTTGTTTGCTGCATGTTTAACACATGCTGCTAGCCTCTTTTCCTGTTCAAGATCCTTCCCAGGAATCGATGCAATCAGACATCCTGAAATCTGTTAGAACCGCTCTGAAGAGTTGTATTGTAAACAGTAGCACAGGGAAGTAAAAATCGTGGATTTACAGTCAAGTACACAGTCATTTTCTCCCTTTCCCCCACTGCCAAACCATTTCCTTTTTATTTGCATTTGACCTCAGTTTAAACATGCTTTTGCTACAATGAGGACTTCACAGTTGTTTCTTTTGTATTTTATCTGAACTATTCTTTCAAATCCACTTAGGATGTTAGTGTTTTCTTGCATCAGAAAACATTTAGTTTACATTAGCTGACTTGGGATAAAAAAACACCTCATTTATGTTTGTATATACAGTAACATGGAAAAGTTTGGGGCAGGGTTATAAAATAAGACAGAACAACAAATGAAAAACCCTCCATAGACTTATTTTGAAAATGTAGCCCTATATACATTCTGGATATTGCAAAATGTGTAGCCAGAAGTGCGTATGGCTGCATTTCATCTTTAAAATGAACGATATGATGGCGTATCGTTGATGCCATTCCTTTTCACGCTTACCGATTACCTACGTATGGACGGATAAACTGTCAGTTGGGTTTAGGGGAGTGGGTGGACAGGTCAATCAGTGCTTTTGAAAACACTACTGGTTGGGTTTAGGGAGGGAGGAGAGTGGGTCAGTCGATCGGTCAGTCGACAAATGGCACTCGCGAGAGAAATTTGAGATCTCAAAAAATGTACACAGCGGCCTCTAGTGGATTTGCAAAAACACAAACTGTAAAAAACGTACCTCCTGGGATGTATTTGGTGCTCTCCAGAAATGTATATAGGGCTACGTAATCAGAATGAGCCTGGATTGCAATATCACAATGCTGCAAGCTCTAAAAATGTATTGCAATATTTTACACCTTTTTTGCCAATAAAGGCAGGATTAGTGAACAAAACATCAATCAATAAATCAAACAAACATCTTAGACCCTGAATCACAAAACCAGCATTAAGTTGCATGGATACATGTTAACCAAAAGCCAAAAACACATTGTATTGATCAAAATTATTGATTACATTTTTTCTTTCCAAAGATTATAGGAATATTAAGTAAAGATCATGTTCTATGAAGATATTTTGTAAAATTTCATACAGTAAATATAGCATTTTTGAAAGGTAGTGTAAATTACCTTTGACATTATCATACGGGATGCCTAAAAAACCATCATTGGATTGGACTGGACTTCCTTTATTGTCCCCATGGAGCAATTTGATTTACAGCAATAGCCAACACAGATAAACATAAAAGTAACAATATATGATCAAGTAAAATGGTAATTATAAACAGACAGTTACCAATAAAAACATGCTCGAATGGCAGGAATATCCATTGCACAAAAATTAAAAAAATGTTCTCGTTCAAACTACTTATTTAAAACAGGCTGAATTAACACAATTTTTGAGATTTCATTGGGACAACTTAATTTTTTATGTTCAATCCACATAAATTTGTTAAAAGTGTTAAGTTAACTTAATCAATTTGTGTTGGGACAACATGAATGAATTGTGTGGAACCGAGCATTTTTTTACAGTGCATGCTCAAAATACAACTTAAAGCTTAAGAAACCCAACAGCAGTTGGAACAAATGAATGCAAATATCTATTGATCCTAGCTCATTTAAAATAAGTATACCTTCTGCCTGATGGCAGGAGGCAAAACTCTGAATAAAGTGCATGGTATTCATCAGCAAAAATGACCATAGCCCTCTGTATGACTCTCACCTCCTACTTGCGCCAATAATCTTTTGAGATATATGAACAATTTCTGCAAGTGTTTTTATTTGTCACCCTCAGATTATCATACCAGCATATCACTGCACAAGTTGCGTTTTTTTGGACTAACTGAAATCAAGCATTCAAAGTGCAGGCAAACACTAATACTAGTTTGGCAAGCAAAAATACTCACTTATCTAATGTTTTGGCATGATGTTTCTTGTTTACTGTTACCATGGATGTCCAAAACATAATTTTGGGAGTGACTCTTGCACTCCATACATACAGAAAGATAATTAAAGGGAGTGATTTCTGCATTTAAATGCGGTTGTCACTCCCAAAACTTTACAGTGTGTATGTGGACGACTTGTCTATATGGTCAACCAAACTCTTCTATTTCAGAAGAGCACGAAAAATCCCAGTTTTGGTGACTCATTAAGCATATGAACTACTGTGTTGAGGTTGAATAGTGGATTTAAGATAAACAGTTTATTCTGATCCACACTACTCTTCAATATTGAAGGCAAGATTGGCCAAAGTCAACACTCCAGATGAGTAGTTATGTTTCATGCAGCAGTATGTTAGTATGTTTTGCTGCAATAAATGCAATGAATAATTGTTAGTGTATAAAAGATAAATAAGGAATTATTCTCTATTGTAAGCTTGGTTATTTAATAAATGCTTATGAATTTTAGTATAACATAGTGAATGGTTGGCCAACTAAACTGAATGAAATAGCATATATCCGTCATTTTTGTTGTTTCTTTAAATCGGTTATTATGCTAGTGTTTTGATGCCATTTGAAACCATTTTTACAGATAATTTTATGATGACCATCGTTGCATTTACTTACAGAATGTGGTTTCCTAAGCAATAAACCGTCCATGTGCTTCTTTCTTGATTGCTGCCTCTTTGGCACTGCAGTGTTGCCAGATATTGCTATGAAAAACATAAAAAACAATCCCCCCAATATTCACCTAAAAGTGTAAGTCTTATATTTTGATAATGGATATAGAATCAAAAACCTCAACCTTAATCTTCTCACTTTATTAATATATACAGTTGAAGTCAGAATTATTAACCCCCCTCAATTATTAGCCCCCATGTTTATTTTTTTCCCCCAATTTCTGTTTAACAGAGAGATTTTTTCAACACATTTCTAAACATAATAGTGTTAATAACTCATCTATAATAACTGATTTATTTTATCTTTGCCATGATAAAAGTAAATACTATTTTACTAGATATTTTTCAAGACACTTCTATACAGCTTAAAGTGACATTTAAAGGCTTAACAAGGTTAGGTTAATAAGGTTAACTAGGCAGGTTAGGGTAATTAGGCAGGTTATTGTATAATGGCGATTTGTACTGTAGACTATCGAGAAAAAAAATAGCTTAAAGGGGCTAATCATTTTGACCTTAAAATGGTTCTTAAAAAATTGAAAGCTGCTTTTATTCTAGCCGAAATAAAACAAATAAGACTTTTTCTGAAAGAAAATTATTTTATCAGACATACTGTGAAAATTTCCTTGCTCTGTTAAACATAATTTGGGAAATATTTAAAAAAGAAAAAAAATCAAAGGAGGGCTAATAATTCTGACCTCAACTAGCGCAATATCCTCCGGATCATAACATGTAAGTGTAATTAAAAATGTTGCCTCATTTTATGTAGTTTGCAAAATATGTGTTTAATTGTGTGCTGTAATTTGTAATCACTCTGCGCGGCTTGTAATCACTTATCTATTATAGATCAGTGCTTGTACTCTATCTCTCAGGTAAATCTGTATGGGATTGTTCACATATTGTGTCCAAAACCACTTTGAAAATATGACACGTGCTGCTTTGATGACCAGTTTAAATGCATTTCTGAACTCGTGATCCTCTGCCAGTTGCCTTTGCTATGGCCACCATCAGCTGTTCCTCACATGCGCATCGCGTTCAATTATTATTATATTACTGAATGTGTTGTTATTACATGAGGTTAGGTTTAAGAATAGAGTAATATGCTGGTGTTTAACTGCATTGCTTTATTGGATTCCTGCATTGGGCTCTGACATACTCTGATACTTCTTAGCCGTGGTGGGCGTTTCTCTCTGTCTCGCGCTGAAACCAGTCAACCAATCAGAACAGACTGGGTCATCGGACCAATTAGTGCAGATTAGCCTCACGAAAAGGAGGGGTTTAGGGAACAAATGAATTATTGAACAGATCATATGGGAGTCGTTGGGATAATTTAGCATTATAAAATAAATGTAAAATAAATGTAAAATAAATACATATTATAAGACAATGTAAGTGTTGACCTTGCGTGCATATCAGCCTATGTTGTTGGAGACCCCCAAAACCAAAATATGACCTTTTATAATGCAAAATAGGGGCTCTTTAAAACAGATTCATGAATCACACATAATCACATAACACAATTTCAGAGCTATCATTCAAGTGAAAGCCAAAATTCAAAATGCTTTGAAAGAACAGTTTATACGTGTGTAATTAAAAGACAGAATGTGGCAAATGGTTGAGAATCACTTCTGTAGCCTACTGTATGCTGGTTTAAATGCCTCTTGGGCACCCTTTTTGTGCCGCTTTTGGGCGAGTTTGTGTGTGTTCATACTTTTGACTCATGGTCTCTGTTCAAGATTAATTAATTCATGGAAATTTGTGTTATGTGGCTGCAGTACTGCAAGCAAAGTATCAAAATGCCACAGATTTCCTTAAACAAACTTTGAATTTTGGGATAATCCCAGACAGCTGTTTGATTATATATCTTTGTAAACTCTCCTTTCTCTCCAAGCAATGGATTAAATGGATTTTTTTCTGAAGAGATATAGAATAACAAAAGCATCACTGCTTGAATTAACTCCAAATTGTTTAGCTTCTTTTTCAACAGATTACCTAATAACCATGAAGAAATATTGTTATTACTTAATAAAATACAGAATTGTAGTCTGCACATATCTTAAGTCTTAAGTCTATCTGCCTGAATGATGCACAAAGTTTGTGCTGTGAAGTTTGTTTCTGAATATAGCACAAACGTCTTCTCTTGGCCCAGAAATGGGCTTTCATAGCATGCGTCCTAATAGATTATTATGGTAATAATAGTTAAGAGACCAGAATCATACTCTGGGCCCTCTGTATGACAAGGGCCTTTAGAATTGTCCTAATCCTTCCCCATTAAAGCACCCCTGGCTCTAATTGGATCTATTTGGAAAGCACTTTTTTATTAACCAAGACCCAAAGCAATTAATACTGAACCCACATGGCAAATGTCCTAATTTTTTATCCCCTAACCTGCTCAGGTGTCTGCTCAGACTTTTGGCTATTGCATCCATGTGGACTCTTGAAGACCTCTACTCCTGACATGTATGCGTGCTGTGTGTCATGACTAATTGCAATAATTTACCTTCTCAGCTAAGCTTGGATTAATGGAAGCATCCCCTCTGGGTCTCACACTTCTTTCCTCTTCTGCACTTTCACGGTTCCAGGACCTGTATTATCAGTCATACTCTCAGGTGGGCGTCCTGTTCGCCTCCATCCCCAACTTTAATGACTTCTACATTGAGCTGGATGGAAACAACATGGGTGTGGAGTGCCTCCGGCTGCTAAACGAAATCATTGCCGACTTTGATGCGGTGAGAATTTCTTGTTTCCCAGCCCAAGAAATGTATGTTTTGGCTCAGTGGGTGAGTTACCTTAATCCCACTCCAGGCTTCATTTATTTCTCCATCACACTATCTCTCTCTCTCTTTCTCTGTCTGTAGCTGATGGATAAGGAATGCTACAAAGACATTGAGAAGATCAAAACTATTGGAAGTACGTACATGGCTGCTGTCGGACTCGTCCCTACTGAGGGATCTAAGGTATACAGAGTGTTTGTGTGTGTATGTGTGTGTGTGTGTGTGTGTGGGTGTGTGTGTGTGTGTGTGTGTGTGTGTGTGTGTACAGTGAATGTCAAAGTTAGAGAAAGGGACTAATGATATCCTCTACACTTTATACAAATGGAAGTTTACAGTGCATCCGGAGTATTCAAGTATACAGTTAAGTATTGAAGAATTTAGTTAAGTATTCACATAAGTATTCATAGCGCTTCACTTTTTCCACATATTTTTTATGTTACAGCCCTATTCCAAAATGGATTAAATTCATATATTTACTCAAAATTCTACACACAATAGCCCATAATGACAATGTGAAAAAAAGATTTTTTTAAATTGTGGCAAATTTATAAAAGATTAAAAACCTGAAAAATCACATGTACATAAGTATTCACAGCCTTTGCTCAATACTTTGTTGATGCACCTTTGGCAGCAATTACAGCCTCAAGTCTTTTTGAATCTGATGCCACAAGCTTGGCACACATGTCTTTGGGAATTTTTGCCTATTCCTCTTTGCAGTACCTCTCAAGCTCTATCAGGGTGGATAGGAAGCGACAGTGTACAGCCATTTTCAGATCTCTCCAGAGATGTTTTATAGGATTTAGGTCTGGGCTCTGGCTGGGGCACTCAAGGACATTCACGAGTTGTAGTGAAGCAACTACATTGATATTTGGGCGGTGTGCTTTGGGTCATTGTCCTGGTGGAAGATGAACTGTCGCCCCAGTCTGAGATCAAGAGCACTCTGAAGCAGGTTTTTAGTCAGGATGTCACTGTACATTGCTGCATTCATCTTTCCCTCTATCCTGACTAGTCTTCCAGTTCCTGCTGCTGAAAAACATCCCCACAGCATGATGCTGCCATCAACAGGCTTCATTGTAGGGATGGAAATAGCCTGGTAATGAGTAATGCCTGGTGTTCTCTAAACGTAACGCCTGCCATTCACCCAAAGGGTTAAATTTTAGTCTCATCAGACCAGAGAATTTTGTTTCTTATGGTCTGAGAGTCCTTCAGATGCCTTTTAGCAAATCCCAGACAGGGAGTCGCTTCCGTCTGGCCACTCTGCACATGATTGGTGGATTGCTGCACAGATGGTTGTCCTTCTGTAAGGTTCTCCTCTCTCAACAGAAGAATGCTGGAGCTCAGGCAGAGTGACCATCCGGTTATTGATCACCTCCCTGACTAAGGACCTTCTCCCCCGATCACTCAGCTTAGATGGCCGACCAGCTCTAGGAAGAGTCCTGGTGGTTCCAAACATTTTCCACTTATGGCTGATGGAGGCTACTGTGCTCATTGGAACTTTCAGAGCAGCAGACATTTTTCTGTAACTTTCCACAGCCTTGTGCCTCAAGACAATCCAGTTTCGGAGGTCTACAGACAATTCATTGTCTTCATGCTTGCTTTGTGCTTTGACATGCACTGTCAACCCTGGGACCGTATATAGACAGGTGTATGCCTTTTCAAATCATGTCCAATCAACTGAATTTATCCCAGGTGAACTCCAGTTAAGCTTCTGAAACATCTCAAGAATGATCAGTGGAAACAGAATGTACCTGAGCTCAATTTAGAGCTTCAGGGCAAAGGCTGTGAATACTTATGTTCATGTGTTTTTTTCAGGTTTTTTATTTTTAATAAATTAGCAACAATTTCAAAAAAATCTTTTTTCAGATTGTCATTATGGGGTATTGTGTGTAGAATTTTTTGAAAATAAATGAATTTAATCCATCTTGGAGTAAGGCTGTAACATAAAAAAAATGTGGGAAAAGTGAAGCGCTACGAAGACTTTCCGGATGCATTGTACACACTTTCTGCTTTTACAAATCTTTATATCAACTACTTTGTAACCTTCAGAAATTACTTACTTTATATATATTGTGATGCAATCAATGAAAGAGAGAAAATGAAAGGGTCTTTGGGTTTTTATGAAACACAAAAGATTTAGGAGAACATTTAGGAGTTTCAAGCTTCTCTTTTCCACACACACCAAAAACAAGAGACCCAGAAATCTTGGTCACATTTCCTCAAGTTTACATTTGATAGACAAGACATGTGGTGGTAACTAGTTTAGCATAATTTACAGCAGAGGTAAAAGTTTTGAAACTGTGATGATCAGTATGTTTCAAACACATAGCTTTTTGAAGTTGGAACTATGTTTTTAATGTTTTTGTGTCCATTATGGATGCTTCTGAAGTTTAGGGGAAAAGATAAGCATGAATATTACTTTTGTGTTTCACAAAAAATCAGCACTTGACGTACTATGTTCGTGAGTAAGTTTTAGAAACAACATTGTCTATTTGCTCTGTTTCATCAATTAAAATAATTTTAAACAAAGCCAGAGCAAAATATTTATGCATTTCAGAGCAACACTTAGAATGAACTTGTCTTTGAATTAAACTTTTCATAAAGACAGTCAATTGACTCTAAATAAATTAACCGTTTTAAATGATTTGTTAAAATGAACGGTTCAGTAAATCACTCATTAATACACCTACTGGCGTTTTAGTGTAATATTTGTGTATTTGATTGGAGCCTAAACTAAGCAAGATACCAGCACAAAAACACCACTCAAATATTGTACCCTCAATGACAGGTTTTTCAAATGTAAAATATTCTCATATACTGATAAAAATATCAACTAAGTTCTACTCTTTGCATAGATTTTGCCCATCTTACACCCACCATAGAAGTGGTTCTACATGAATAATATCTTTCTCTTTGCTCTTTTTTTCTCCATAAATAGGTAAAGAAGTCCATTTCAGCACACCTCTGCACAGTGGCTGATTATGCCATCGAGATGTTTGATGTCCTGGATGCCATCAACTACCAGTCCTACAATGACTTTGTGCTTCGAGTAGGTGAGTGACCTTGTCAGAGCGAGGTGTTTGTAAAAGAGTGTGTGTGCTTGTGTGTAAGTGGAGGAAATGCGCCAGTAATTGTCCACATTGTGCCGGACATCCCGCATCCAGTAGGATGTCCTGAGGTATATATAACAAACACACAGTTACAAACATGCATTACAAACAAACATACTTCATTAAAGATGCTAAACATATTTGTCCAGTTACCTCATTATTAAAACATTAACCGTATGCCTCCCTTCTGCTCTGGTTATGTCTGGATGAATTTTTTTTTGCGTGCGGACAGACAGCAGAAGCTGATGGTTTAGATCATGGAGCTACTCATAAAATATACCCGCTGTAAATCATGTTTAATGAGAAGGGCAGACAGAACGGAGTGCGGGTGCAATCCTGGAAAACTCCTCCAAATGAGCAATCTGTAATTACATTTTTAAGCCGCTTGGCAAGCCACATTTGCAAAATAGAAAATTGCAGTTATGAGAAGGAATTTTGGTATATACTAATATCAACATGTAATAACTTTCTTGCCTCTGGAGCTAATTTTATGCTGATGTAACCAAGACCACATGGCCAGGACACACACACACACACACAAAATAAAAATGATTAGATAAGATTGTATTATATTATACTTTTATCAAGCAAGTGATCAAAGTGTGACAATAAAGACATTTTTAATGTTACAAAACATTTGTATTTCAAACAAATGGCGTTCTTATGAATTTTACGATGTGATTATGGTTTTCAGATATGATTTTGAATTTTTTTTACAATATCAGACATGATATTTTCAACATATTTATTAAACTTATTTATTTAATTAAATTTTTTAGTTAACATTTATTTATTTATCATTACGCTAAGGTAAGTACAACTAAAATAATTTTTTATATAATTTTATGTACAAATTTTAACAGGAAAAAAATGAATTAAATGAGCAATATCACACTTTTAGCAGTGCAATATGACTGTATATTGGCACTGGTGGGAGGCGTGCGTTAGTGTCCCACTAGTGATGATATACAGCCATATTGCACTGCTACGAGTGTGATATTGCGTTTATACAACAATCTGACGGCATAATCATGTGTATAAAAAAGAAAATCAAACACGAGAGTCTAAAAACCCTTTTGTATGAGGAACTACTTTCTTCCGCCATTCATTCACATCTGCAGCTGATGTCAGAACAGCAGAAGCCGTTACTAATTCCCCAACATCACTTTAGAGTGTTTGAATGATTTTCTAGCGTAATGTCTAAAGTGATGACAAAACAGGTGATTTTGCTCACATTTTAAGATTATATGGCTGAACGGCATGAAATGCCATCAGTCTACAGAGATTTCCCAGTATTTCTCTGTTGCAATCAGGAGATCACAATAATTAACCCCGAAAAGCCAAAGCAAAGCAAACACTACCAGATTACCAAAAAGCAATTATACAAAGATTTATTCAAAGAGTGGCCAACCCAAAATACGTACATTCCTGATATATGAGTCCCAGCATCTCACACTCAATATGCTACAATTACAATGCTATAAATACATGACTGCAACATACAAAGAAAAGAGATCAACTTAGTATGTCACTTACCAGTTTAATAATGATTTAATTAGCAGTAGTTTTAAATTATGCTGAGTTTTTCTCCTCTAAGGGCTTGTTATGTGGTCTCTGTTGCCATCTTGTGGATGTACAATGTCAACCGTCTTGATGCTGTGTTCACACCAGACGCAGAACGCGTGGATAAATCGTACTATTTGCACATCAAATTCACTTCAGAACAGATGCAGATTTGCGTCATAGGCAGGGTTTTTGTCTGCCCAGTGACTCTAGCTTTGTTGCTAAACGGCTAACATGGGTTTTATTGAGAATATAACAGTGTTTATGTGCTTTATGAAGGCTGAAAAACAGCGTAGATTCGTTTGGAGCAGTGTCCGAGTCCACTAGATCCTTTCAGAGGTGCACCCAGCTCTGTGAGCTCATAAACTCCTCCAGAAACTTTACCTGGAGGATGGAAGCATTTAGCGGTGCTTCTGATTAAGCCGAGCCCAGTTTGATGAACGGTTGTTGGTGTAGGCAGGAGTATTTTCCCCCGGGACACCAACAACAGGCGCTACGTCACAATCACGCCCCCACAAGAGCAAGCCCCTGATTGGTTAACTCAGTGCAAATGTCCGCTGAAGTTCAGATTTTCGAACTCGAGCTGTTCGTGCGTTAAGCACGTATCACACGGCAGGATGTCTATTCGCGTCTTTGCATTGACTTTACATGTAAATCACTCTTGATTGATCAATCCTGATGCTTTTCCTGCCTCTGGTGCGCAGCATTACTCTGCTCAGTATGACAGGCTAAAGGATGCTGAAGTGCTGTATCTACGAAATTATAAATATTTAAAATGGGCACTATCCTTAAAGATAAACTGCATAGTTGCAATCTAAACAACTACATTCTTGACTAAAAACACCTCAAAAGTACATTATGTTGTTCAACAGCTGCAATATTTGTCAGACTGTAGTGAGTTTATTGATCTGATGTCACTCAATGTAGGCGGAGTAATGCACAAGGGTGAGGAGGCTGTACGAGTGCTGTTATTACTGGAATATCGCATGGCTTTCAGCCAATCAGATTCGAGAACCAGACAGAATTGTTGTATATCATAAAATAATGTAAAAACTTCACACTTTTATCCAAAAATATAATAGATTTTCAGTGATACTAAAATTACACTAAATATTATTACAAATGCACAACCACTGATGTGGCCTACTTACTAATACCTGCCTGCATTAAAAATATAATAGAGTTTTGATATCCCACATTTCTATCACAAAAACATGGGCACTGTTAATGCTAATTACACGAAAAATGCTACTGAAAGTGTGGATTGGTGTGCCAGAATCTTTCACCTGCAAACAAAAGTTGTTTCCTCTCACGTAACCTAGTTTATTAAACATTTGTGGGTTGTATCAGTGAAAGATTGATCAGAATAATTGCATTCAACTAAAGTTCACTCTGCATTTTCTAGGGCTGAACTGATAATGGGTCAACCTATGGTTAAATTGGTTTTGATCAAACGATTGCAGCTTTGTTGAACACATGAGACTTTAAAAATCCCCCCAACCTCAACATTTTACATTGATTAATGAGAAATGAAGGAGGTTAAATGTGATTATTGATTTGTTGATTCACTGATCAGGTATTAATGTGGGTCCAGTGGTTGCCGGTGTAATTGGGGCTCGAAGGCCTCAATATGACATCTGGGGAAACACAGTCAACGTCGCCAGCAGAATGGACAGCACTGGAGTTCAGGGAAAGATACAGGTAAAACACTTGCATATAACCACTAATAATGTTCATTTCATTAACTAAATCTCGGACAGAAATGTGAATGGAAAATAAGGTCAATAAACTTAGACTAAAAGAGACTTTTATATCTTATATTTTCGGTTGCCAGTTGTCAAGAGCATAAATCCCCTTCTCAGAGCTTTACTGTTAAAAAAGATTTATTGTACATACTTTCTCCTTGTAAAATCTGCTTCTCCGTGATGAATTGTAATAAATCTAGTCAAGATCTCGAGTATTTAAGTGTGTCTGTATAACAATATCTGCAATTTAAATTTATTTAAACTAGTGATGTCATTTCAGAGGTTTCTTGATTTACCAGTTTTTATAATGTAGACAGAGAGGGTGTCAAGTACCAGTTTGGTAACACTTTACTTGAAGGGGATGTTCATAAGACTGTCATGACATCTTTATAATCATCACATTTTTTTATGAGATTTTATGCGTGCTTATGACAACTGTCATTATGTGTCTTTCATTAAGTTGACATTTTAAATGCAAGATGACTTTCTTTGAGATGTTTTTTGTCATGACAACTTGACTTTACTAAGACAACTTGTCATAAATCTGTCAACAACACGATTGTCATGAACCCATTATAATTGTGTCATGAATATTTTCCTGATAATTGTTGTTCAGTGCAACAAAATAAATTTGTCATTAAAATTTCTCATTGAAAGTGTCAATGCTCTGTCAAATAATTTTGGAACAGTTTTGTTAATATTGAATGACATTTTAAATACATTTTAATGATTCAAATTGTATCACTGTAGTTGAGGCAAAGAAAAGATGCTATTATAAAATTCATGACATGATTATAATGGCCTCAAGTTAATGTTTCTAGTGCAGAAACATTTATTTAAAGGTATAAAACTTAGTTTAAAGGTATAGGTCATGCGATAAAATTAAAATGACTTAATCATTTACTCTTCCTCATGTGGTTTCAACCTTAATGAGTTTCTTTCTTCTGTTAAACAAAAGAAGATATTTTGGGGGTTGCTGGGACCCATTGACTTTCATAGCAGAAAAAAGTACCATCAACAGTTGGGGGTAACGGATTACAAGTAACGCAAGTTATATAATAATATTACTTTTCTAAGTAACAAGTAAAGTAATGCATTACTTTTCAAAATGAAGCAATAATATTTGAGTTACTTTTATAAAAATGTAATGCAAGGTACTTTTTTAGTTTAGTTAATTAGCTTTAAAAAATAAATTGCTGAGTTATAATGAACATTGTCACATTGAATCCCGCACGCAATGAAAAAATGCAGGAACAGACAGAAAGAAAGATGGCCGAGCCTTACATTTCTGTGATGGAAATATTCTCATTATAACACGTGGAAGAAAAGGAAAAGAGGATTATCTGAATGGACAGTGATTTAACTTTTTAAATAAGACAAAAAGTACAAAAGTAGCAAACACATTGCTTTAAACTTTCATTAAATCTGTAAATATGGCATGTATAGCTCTGGAGTCAAGAAGTTCTCTGAGGTTAACATTAGGGGTGTGAACCTACACTTGTCTCATGGTTCGGTTACGATCATCATGTCATCTATTCAGTTCAATTCGATATTTCGGTGCATCACGGTGCATTGACGATGCTTTCCATACACAATTATATATATTTTTACACAACACAAGAATTTTTGAATTAAAAATGTTTAAATATATTTATATTTTTACAGTATATTATTTTTAATAAAATGTTTGGCTTTTAATACAAGCATTTGGATACAAACCGTACCTGTGATGTTGCATGAGCATTTATAACAAATAAACTAGTGTAAATATTATTCCAATTTGAGCATTGTCGAGCATGTTTTTTTATCCCTAAGAATGGTCTTTGTGTTCACACGCTCAACAGAAAGGGCTGTGATTGGCTCTAAAACTGTCATTGCTGTTCACCGACCAGTAAAAAATGCGAAAAAGTCTGTATGAGAAACACTGAAAGACACTGAAAAATGGGACCGTCTATATGCGCGTAATAAAGCGTGCATCAAAGAAACAATAAATTTTGACACCTCTAGATAACATTATGCTACATTCATGTTTTTATGTGTTTTTAAGGTAAATGAAGGCAGTGTGTTGTTAATTGTAAAGCTCCTCTATTAAAAAAGAATAAAATAAAAAACTCCTTCTGAAAGAAAGGAGAAAAAAAAACAAGTTCTGAAAGAGATCAAGCCTCAGCCAAGTCAGAAAAAGTAATTCAAAAGTAACTTAACGCATTACTTTCCATAAAAATTAACTAAGTAATGCAACTAGTTACTTTTTTTTGGGGGGGTAACTCAAAGAGCCCCTATTATGGGTTTTAGAAAATGACCTTCTATACAGTGTGTAACACAGCACTAAGTGAATGAAAACATCCAGCTGAGGTTTAAATCTATAAGTGCGCCATGTTTAAAACTATAGATTTATTAACAAAATAGTCGACTCAGAGTGAATCGAGTTGGGTTCGGATCTTTTGCTTAAACACGTCGACATCGATACGGTACATCACCAAATAAGTAGTACCGGTTCCGGTAAAACGTGAAGAGACTATTATATATGGGACTTTGTCAGACTTTGACAGGGACTTTGTCAGTAAGTGTTGCAGTTCATATGGACCAGTTTCTTCTTCCTCCGGATCATAACATGTTTGTGTAATTAAAATGGTTGCCTCGTTTTCTATAGTTTGCAAAATATGTGTTTTATTGTGTGTTATAAGTTGTAATCGCTTTGCGCGGCTTGTAATCACTTATGTTTATAGATCAGTGCTTGTACTGTATCTCTCAGGTTAAATCTGAATGGGGTTGTTCACATATTGTGTCCAAAACCACTTTGAATATGCAATGCGTGCTTCTTCCTTTTAAGAAGGAAATTTAAACACGTTTCTGAACTCGCGATCCTCTGCCATTTGTTTTTGCTATGGCTACCATCAGCTGATTACACACACATGTCGCAGTCAATTTTCAAAATACTTTAACTTTTACCACTGTGTGGATTAATACTGAATGTGTGTCGTTGTTATTACTTGGGGTTAGCATTAAGGCCCAATCCAAATTCTACCCTTTAGCCCTTCCCCTTACCCGAACGTTTTGCACGTTAATGTGAAGGGGTAGTGGTGTCTCAATTTTCTTTAGCTTGAAGGCGTAGGGCTAAGGGGAAGGGGTAGATAGCCCTTCGAACAAAGATTTTTCAGGACCACACTCGAAACCAAGGGGTAAGAAAATTTCCCAGAATGCATCAGCTACAGAGGCAGTTTCGCTGCACCTGGAATTTTTTTTGTCATTAATTCAAATTTTTACAACAAACAAACACGTTTTAATATATTCATAACCGTGTTCATGTTTTACCGTCATGCTTTCATAAAAAACTGCTAAAATAAAAAACGCTAAATGTCGCAATCTATAATCCCTAATAATAACTCTTGTACAGCAGTCCCACAACATTGTCACTCGATGACACTCGAACACCCTGTCAGAAAAGTCTAGTGGCTGAGAATGAACGTTTTACAGTGTCTGCTATAATGTCAATGTTGTTTTTGGTGTGTTTACACAGATGAATATGGCCATGGTGTAAATGTGCAGTATAGTTACGATCTTATTGTTACATTAGAACGTTATGATAACATAATATATGTCTTCAGTGATTTCCTGAAGATAAATACAAAAAACAACACAACTAGAATAACTACAGCAGCCGCGATCATCTGATCTCATATGAAGCAAGAGATCGCGAAGACGAATGATGACGTGTGCAGGAGCTGTAATGCTGTCCCTGTTCTTAGGCGTAAATTTTTGAAGCCCTTCCCCTTCAAACTCATTTTTTAGGGCCAAGGGGAAGGAGTAGGGTTACAAAAATAGAATTGGGATTGGGCCTGAGAGTAGAGTATATGCTGGTGTTTAACTGCATTGCTTTATTGCATTCCTGCATTGGACTCTCACATGCTCTGTGCTACTACATAGCCGTGGTGGGCATTTCTCTCCATCTCGCGCTGAACGCAGTCGACCAATCACAACAGACTGTATCATCGGACCAATCAGCGCAGATTAGCTTCACGCTAAGGAGAGGTTTGGGAGCAAATGAATCGTTGAAAGAATCATATGAGAGTCTTTGGGATAATTAGGTAAAAATAAATAAATGTTATGTTTTTTGACCTTGCGTGCATATCAGCCTGTTGTTGGAGACCTTTGGAGCCAATATATGATCTTTTATAATGCAAAATAGGGGCTCTTGTAAAGCACTACTTTCAAAGGTAACTTTTACCAACACTGGGAATCAAAGGGTCTTCTTTTGTGTTCAACAGAAGAAACGCAAATAGGGTTTGAACAAGTGAAAGTTAAAAAAACTTAAAAAAATTTTTTTTTTTTTTAAATGTGCTGTGGTATACTGAAGAATAAAGAATAAATAAGAATTAAAACAGAAGATCAGATGGAGTATTGTAGTGGGCAGGTTACCAAAAAAAGTAAAACCTCCATGTTTTCCCAGGTGACAGAGGACGTCTTCCGCCTACTCTCGGGTTATTATCACTTCACCTGTCGTGGCCAAGTCAGCGTGAAGGGCAAAGGTCAAATGCTCACCTACTTTCTGGAGGGCCGAACCCCTCAAGGTGCCCAGCACAGCCGATCCAAGAGTCCAGATCAAGACTTGAGTCCCTGCATCCGGACCAAACTGGGCTCTGCACCTGCGGTCAGCAGCTACGGCGTAAAGAGTCACACAGTGGGACACGTGGGCACCTCAAACAACAGCATTCTGTACCTGCCCTCAGTGTCCGTCGACATGGAGATGGAGGTGTGATCGGCACAGAGACGCTTCAGTGGCGACCAATCGATGCATTAGTAAATCAGAGGCAGGGAGGGAAACCCAGCACAAGGTAGGGATGAAGAACGAGGAGTATTTGCACAGGGGAGAGAAACATTCAATCGTGCCAAACTGAGAACGTCCCTCCTCCTTTACGCAAGTACATAATAAGCATGTGTGTGTGTGTGTGTGTGTGTGTGTGTGTTTACGTGTGCACGTTTGCGTGTGTTTTATTGAGTCTTCCCCAGACCAACAGGATATCAGGGTCTCCTACACGGGAGCATGCGATTTACTGCAAAGGCAGCTTCACACCAGCCGAGGAGACACGTACCCTACGTGTGTGTCTGTGTGTGTGTGTGTGTGTGTGTGTGTGTGTGTGTGTGTGTGTGTGTGTGTGTGTGCGTGCGCATGTGTGTGTTTTTTTGCATCGAAAAATGTCAAGAGATGCCACGGTGATGAATATTGTGAACACATGAATGGACCAAACCTTTCAATTAATAAACAGCGCTGTATTTTGTACGTGGGAGGATGTTTAGGAGTTGATGAACGGGAGAAACTTCACACACGTGCTGGGTTTTTCCCAAAAAAAAAAACCTACAAGATAAATGGTTCCTCATATTGAGATCTGCTTTGAATAAATTGTTTACATGAAGAACACGTCACAGGTTTACAGACCTGATAGCAAAGTTATTCCCAGCTCTTCTGTTTTCAGGCCCTCTCGTCTGCGGTTGTGGGAAGAAGAGAGACAGATCGGCAGAAATACTAAACAACCGCAGTGAATCAGAGAGTGCAGTGATTTACTAGCCAATTCTGTTTTGTAATCATTTACAGAAAGTCGGTCGAGTCTGTGACGTGAGTAAATGTTTAACTTTGCGTGGGTTGAATCAGCACAGTTTTCCTGTATGTGATGTGTGTACGCACTTGGTGCTTGGACAAAACATCTGTATGCACTTGCAGCTGCCCTTTGCCCTCTGGGATATCCTTTCCAGTAATAACCGATCCCATGTGGAATAATAAGCATCATATTGATACAATCTAAATACCGATTCAGTGCTCGATAATACTGTAATTGTCACTGGTAACACGATTCACAAAAAGCAACCCAATTGGCTTCCAGTTTGTGATAAAATGGCCTTTAAAGCGATAGTTTCAAAAATGAAAGTCTGCTGTTTTTACTCACCCTCAGGCCATCCAAGATGTAGTTATTTTACTTCAGTATAACAATAAGGATTTTTAGCTGAACGTATGGTCCTTAGTGATTCATATAATGCAAGTCAAGCACTTTAAGAGTAGAAAATAAAAAACACATATAGGCAACACAAAATGAATACTTGTGTTTGCTGATGATACACTGAGGTCTTATGAAGCGACGTAGTGTTAGTCTCTGTTCATGATCAATTCTATTCAATAGACACTATATTTACTTTTTATTTTTCTTGTTTGAAGAGAGAGAAGAATCACTACATGAAGATTGTTTTTCTCACAACAGTTTCAATAATACTAGGGATGCACCGATTCCGATACTTGGGTCGGATATCGGTTCTATATCGCATATTTTTGCTGGATCGGGTATCGGCCAGCTGGTGCCGATCCAAATCCGATCTTGTGTGTGCGCTATATTCTGTGTAATTTATAAGCCAACAAAAGCCACGAAGGTAGCCTATTGTAAGACACTAGAAAGTTGTCATGTAGGCCTACTATAGCCCAAATGCTCTGAAGCCATTCTATAGTTTAATGTGAAGTACAGATGAATATTCACGTGGTTAAATTCATGTTTAGCTCAGCGCTTTCCGCCGCTGCACCTGTCAATCATTCTCCATTCATTCACAATTCAAACTGCGTGTCGCGTTCATGACAACACGAAAAACTCTCCCAGACTAATTGTTCCTGTTAGTTTTAAAATTCAGTGGAGAAATGCATTTAGTTTTGCATTAAATTGGTTTATTTTGAAACATTTTGTAACATGGAGTTTATTGCTGTTTTTGAATCTTGCTACGCTGTGTCTGTTAGATCAGCAGATCACATTCAGAAGAGAGGGATAGACCTATTACCTGCTCTTCAAACACAAAGTAGGCCTACCTGAAAGTTTAAATTAGAAAAGGCTCAATAATACATTGAACAGATCCTCAATGCACTGATTTCTTCCCTTTGTGCTGATGTTTTGAAAGTGTCCGCAGAGACTAGAGGGCTGCGCGCATGCATCAAGCGCTTCATCAAGCGCACCGTCTGCGCTTGCGTAAAATTATTCTCATAGTTTCTGTACTCTATTCTTCCGACTGAGTTTATTGTTTAGAGGTGAACACGTTAAGTGCTGCTTGTAATGCCTGACTTATTGTGGTCAATGTAGTTGATTCAATTAATATTTAATTAATAATTGTCATTTTATTTATATAATATTTTATTTAACACCTGTTTGTCAGTTTGTGCACTGAAGCATAAGCAAACCTTGTTTTTAACTTATTCTTATTTATTTTGTGGATAGCGGACTAACAAAAAATACATTAAATAACTAACAAATTATACCAAACGAAATTCGTGTCAAAAAGATAAATTATCAGACAAAAAATATTTTTTAGACATGCTTTCAGTTTCTCCATGTCACCCGCGGCGAGTTTAGGCGAGGGAATGTTTATTAAGTAAAACTGGCCCCAGACAGTTTACTTTAGTCTGCTTCAAACCTGCAGGAAAATATTAGGCTTTGCTAAAAGGCAGGTTATTTTACCAACGACTAGGTTCAATAGTGGTAGCCTAGTACAGATTTCAAAGAAGAATCCTATTATTAAAAAAGGAAACATAAGCTGAACCCCAACAGTACAAACGCACTGAAATGGTGCGTTTGTAACCGATTAATGGGCTGATCACCGAACGCACTTTTTTCGTTGAGAAGGGCATTTTTTTAATGGTTTTGCGCTGCTTATGCGCCCTGCGCGTCTCATGTTATGCTGTTGCGCCTCTGTGATTGTGGTTTAAATAAAATCTCAACCCTGAGTGGAATAGTACGTTACTTCAGTCATCTTTTTTTCATTCTTCAATCAAATGAAAGCAGAGCAGGGTTTCTGTTTAAGTGCCTGCAGTATCACAATGTTATTCTGTAAATTACAATTATTACAACATGGACAGCAACACTTACGCACAATAGAGCAGCTGATTCAGTCGTTTGCTGACATAAAAAAGAGCACCGCGCTTCTTTTTTCTTGTCAACATAAAAGGCAGTGTGGTGCGGTGCGCCTCGCATTTTTGCTACGGAAAAGCGTGTTCGCTGTGATCGGCCCCTGATGTGCAACACATAATTGTTAACTTGCGGCATGGTAACTCGTGTCTACAGACGTATTTTGTCAAAGAAGGAAAATGAGGGAAGAATATTTCTAGTTGCAGTTTGACAGACGAGTTGACACAAAGCAGCGCTGATGCTGATTGCGAGTGAGACGGAGGAAATAAGTCATTATGACATAATCTTTAAACTAATGACTTCTATTATAAATGTTAAAAGGGCTTTGTGACATAATAACAACGATGCATTAATCAAATGCATATTTTCAGTGGAACGATCGATATCGCTTGATATTTTTATTTGACGGACGAAAAAAACATGATTGGAAAAAAACAGCAAATGCCGGTTCTTAAAAAGGATTCAGTCAGTGTTTTCGTTTTGTAATTTGTCATTTAAGTAAAAAATATTTAGGGCAGGCCTGTTATTTTATTATTTTTATTTAGTTTATTCTTTTTTTCTATGCTGGAAGCGCTGCAGGTGTATGCGTGAAGATGTTCTGTATGCAGCTGTTCGCATGATCAAACAAATCAGTATTTTAAAATATTTAATGTGTCACAAAAATAGAAACCTCAATTATGTTTTTTTTATTAAATAACATTTAAATTTTTATCTGTTAACGGTTAATATTCGGTTAACGAGCTGCGGTTGTCGGCTGGTAAAATAAACCGAAATGAGCATGCCTAATAGCAAGCATTATGTTTTTAGTTGTGTCGTCTGTCATATAAATGTAGGCCATAGGTCTGTTATTTTTACTAAAGAAGATATATTATTTGAGCACCAGAACTATAGAAACTGTATTAGGTTAAAAAAATAACATGAACAAAAAAAACGGCGCAGTATCAGGATCGGTCAATACTCAAAATTTTGGTATCGAGATCGGATCGGTTTCAAAAAAATGGTATCGGTGCATCCCTAATAAATACCAACATAGGCTCATTCTGAAAACGTAGCTCTATATATGATTCTGCTTTTTAAAACAGTCGGTTAGGTTTAGGGAAGTGTGTGGGCAGGTCAATCGGTGCTTTTGAAAACACTACTGGTTGGGTTTAGATAAGGAGGAGGGTGGGTCAGTCAGTCACTCAGTCAGTCGACAGTGGCCTCTGGTGGATTTACGAGAGAACAGCAGGCACGAATGGCACTCGCAAGAGAAATTTGAGATCTCAAAAAGCATACACAGCTGCCTCTGGTGAATTTGCAAAAACAAAAACTGCAAATAGGCGCTCTCCAGAAATGTATATGGGGTACGTTTTCAGAATGAGCCTGGGTTGATTAATACGCAGGAGCAATGCATATTATTTTGGTTCGTCCTTACGTTTTTAAAATACCAGTGACAATAAAAAAATTCCTAAATGTTCTACTGATAACAATAACAGACATCTTGAATGCCCAAAGGGTGAGTTAACCCACAGCAGGTGTCAGATTTTGGGTGAACTTCCCCTTTAACATAAAATAGATTTATTCAACATATATTTTCTTGGTGGCTTTTCTAAGTGGCACTTAGCTTTCAGATTCTCCTGTCAATTGTAGCCTCTCTCACTGTGCTTGCAGAGCGATCTTGAACACGCGGTTGAACATGCATGATGTTTTAGTGCTGGATGTGTCATGTCCTCAGTAGGTCTTAGGTTAAACATCTGGATTTCAGTCCATCTTTTTTCAGAGCATGCGCTTTGGAAAAGCCTCACGAGCCTCATTCCGGTTAAGAAATCTCTTAAGATTTTTATTTATGTGCTATTACTGTACTTTAATAGGTTTCCCATGATGCCTAGGAAATGAAGTTTGGCTTCAAGCATGCCGTTCTGCATGTCCCTCTCAGCATGCTGTAATTCTGTTGCGTCGCTCTATTTGATAACTGATTTGTGTCTCTAATGCATGCCTACTGCAAAAACACAACCAAGGGTGAAAAGTGTCGAAGAGATGTTGCAAAACATGCTTTACTAGCACTGCATGAGCCCACAATAATGGCCTTGATGAACCGAACTATCTTCATTTGTTTTCTTTTCCATGCGTGGTGCTGTTGGGAAAGCTTTTTCGGGGAGTTTTGTAGCACTGGCGCCTTGTCGAGCTCTTGAAGTGACTGCCTTTTTATCCAGAGTTTGTTAGAGAAAGTGTGTTTCTTTAAATATGTGCCAACATATACAGTTACCAACATATCAAACGGTGTTCTTTTCTGGCGGAGCTTTGCGACATTGTGTGCATATTCGAACTTTACCCTCATACGGACTGATCGAAACCAACGTGGGGCTCAATACCAACTTGCAAATGTGCTTTTCCTTTTTAATTTCGATGTTTTATCCGCGCTTAGCTACGTATTCAGGAATGCTCTCTCTTATACTTTTGGCTGCGTTTAGCTTCATTTACATGATAGTTGCATATTTATTAGCGTATAAGTACGGAGCTGTTCATTCGAGTCTCATATATCTGTAGATTTATTTATTTTTTGGTTCTGATTTATTGAATATGAATGCCAAATGCCAAAATGCTTCTTGTACCACTGAATATTTCAGACTCTATGATCCAACAAATGTAGCCAAACAGCTAAATGGTTCTATTTGATATGGCTTAATATGATCTATTTTGACTACGGTGGCCTAACTTACTGCTGTTCTGAATATTAATGATATATTAACTTTAATAATGCATAAAGTGTGCACAGTAAATCTGATAGAATAGATTTTCATGTCGATTAGATATTTTCATATTTGATACGGGTCAAAATTATTGTACGTATTAAATATATTGTAGAGTAAACGAAAAGAGTATTTTATTGATGATTTGTAATATTTGTGCTATTTTTGGGGTTGCAATGTATTTATTGCGATGGTTCTATGTGAATGTAAATTTCATATTGAGATCTTTTATACTTGTGTTTGCACTGTTGGGGAATAAAATAACAATGAGAGATGACGCTGGCTTGTGTGTGTGTGTGTGTTGTTTGCGATGGCTGTGTTGTCATTGCCTTGAACTTGACTGAGGAAACGTCAATCTGTGTGCTGATAGTGAGTGAATGACCTGAGAGTTATGACATTGCATAACTCTGCAGAAAAACAACCAAGGGCCAACAACGATGATCCAAATCTTATGATGGGACAATGTTATTTTGTTTGTTTTTTTGACAGTGATTGACAATCAGCTTCTCTCCCACAAACGTTAGTTCCTTCTTATTTATTTTTATTTTACTTTATTTTACTTTACTTTATCTGATGGAAACAAGTTTTCTCTCTCAAAGTTTCCTCAAGGCCCATGTATTCCTATTTACATGGAAGAAACTAGAAAGAGGATATAAAATGCTTCAATGACAAAAGTCCATGTCATGCTGTTTTATTATTTTCATTCAATTTTATTGTAGTTTTATAAAAGTCAATGTTTTTTTGTTTAATTTTGATTTATTTTTAATTTAATTTTACTTGCTCTGCAAAAGACATTGGTGTGTGACAAATTGTGAGGAAAACAAATACAAAAAAAACTTTTTTCAGAAGTTTTGTTCCCCACAAACAGTGTTGGGTAAAGTTACTTCAGAAAGTAATGCATTACAATATTGAGTTACTCCCCAAAAAAGTAACTAGTTGCATTATTTAGTTATTTATTATGGCAAGTAATGCGTTACTTTACTTTTGAGTTACTTTTACATTACTTTTTATAACCTGGCTGAGGCTTGATCTCTTTCAGAACATTTTTTTCGTTCTTTCTTTTAATAGAGGAGCTCCAACACACTGTATAACCTACACCGACATTTACCCTTAAAAACAAAAACCTTAAAAAAATCTATTTTAGGATAATGTTATCTGAGAACTTCCGCACCCCAGAGCTATTCATGCAATATATGCAGATTATTGAAAGTTTAAAGCAATGTGTTTGCTACTTTTGTACTTTTTGTCTTAAGTAAAATCACTGTCCATTGAGACGATCCTCTTTTCCTTTTCTTCGGTGTTCAAAATAATGAACACATTCTCAAATTTGAGTAACTCAAATATTATTACTTGTTTTTTAAAAGTAATGCGTTACTTTACTCCTTACTTAGTGATGTACTTTGTACTTGTAATGTGTTACCCCCAACACTGCCCACAAAAGCCCATGTATTTCACTTTCTCTCCACAAAGTCTAGATTTTTGTTTATTTTTGTGCTTTTTTATTTACTTGCTCCCACAAAAGTGCATGTATTTTATTTTCTGCTCTGCAAATATCTTTGTTCATTTTGTTATTTATTCTATTTTATATTTTATTGTCATTGGTTGAAAACCAGATTCCTCTCCCCAACACACACAAAAATTCTTTACAACCCCAAATCAGAAAAGATTGGGAAAGTATGATTTATAAATTTACTTTGACTTGTATTTAATTGCAGACAACACAACAAACATTACTTAATGTGTTCCTCGTGATTTCTAGTGTTATTTTGTTTTGTTTAAAAAAACAAAAACATATTACAATTTTACATTCGCATTTTAAAAAAAGTTGGGACAGGAGCAATTTACAGGTGACGTTAACAAGTGATTGTAATTATGATTTGTACAAAAGCAGCGTCTAAGTAAGGTCTAGTAGTCCTTTAGGAGCAAAGATTGGCTGAGGATCGCCACTTTGCCAATAAATACATGAGAAATTTTTTGAAATGTTTAAAACTAAAGTTCCTCAAAAATAGATAGGAAGACATTTAGATATTTCACCTTCAACAGTGCAAAACATCATTAAAAGATTCAAGGAATCTGGAGGAATTTCTGTGCATAAAAGACAAGGGTGCAAGCTTGAGCTGAACTATCACGATCTTCGATCGCTCAGGTGACATGAGGAATTAAATAATGCTTGTTGTATTGTCTGCAATGAAATACAAGTGAAAGTACATTTAGAAAAAAAATATTTCCATGCTGTTTTCCATACTGTCACAACTTTTTCTAACTTAGGGTTGTAGTTTTATTTTTTTACGTTATTCTTATTAATTTAGTTGAATTGAGTGACGTGTATTTATAAACTTATTTTGAGAGGTTCACATGCTTATGATTGCTTGCAGCTGGTCCCGCATTATCCAATTTATGATTCACCAATCAGACGATTCTTAAACCACTATAAATACCATAAGTTTCATATAACAGCCATCTTCATTTTGAAGAATCCCCCTTTCCACCCTTACTCCTCCTCCTTTCCTAGATGGGTGACACGCTGGCCCAGTGGTTAGCACTGTTACCTTACAGCAAGAACATCACTGGTTCTAGATTTTACCAAGCCAGCCGATGTTTCTGTGTGGAGTTTACATGTTCTCCCTGGGCTCACGTGGGTTTTCACCCGGTTCCCCTGTTTCCTCCCTCCGTCCAAAAACATGTAACTTAAGTTAATTGACTAATCCAAATCAGCACCTTACACATGCTCCTAGTAAGTAGTTATCTCTTGAGCAATCGCTATCTGTTCATTATCAACAGCAGGGGAGTTCTCGAGATCTACCTGAGCGCAAACTCCCCTCTCGCCTTGCAAATGGGAGGGGGCCCCTGAGCTTGAGGATCTTATGAGCTCAGGGCTCTCTCCTGGGACAGCATGCCAAAAAGCTTTATAATCAATCATCTGATAAGTGTGAACTCTTGAAATTACAGTTTTTTCCAACTGCTTACACACAAAATCTTTTCTTGTTACATGATTTCTAAATCCTCTCTCAAAATGCAAAACTATACCTCAAATCTCCAAAATCAGAAGCTATTTCTCAGCCCTGGACTGACACTTTTTTCAAAACTCTACACATTTTTCAAAACTCTACACTTTTTTCAAAACTCTACACACTCTACCTAAAACACAAAAATCTAACAGGAAGCCACTTGCTTTCCTTTTCCAAACACGACTACTCAAAATGCTACACTTATTTACCAGATCACACAAACACTCTTCAAATGTGGAAACACCACCAACCAATCACTGCTTTACTGTACTACAGGCCTATAAATACGTCAAACACCGGGCTGTTCTGGTCCAAAAAAAAACAAAACTGTTTTGCTACCCTATTCACAATTTGTTGTTTTTTTACCTACTGCATATTCACCTTTTCTAATTCCTAAATTCTACACTCCTTTAAAAAAGAATAGAGAAATTCTTCTCAACCTGGTGCTGTAATGTGTGTGATGACCAACCCTATGCCCGCATGATGCTTTGGCAGGTAATCAAGGTTTTTTTCACACTGAAACACCACACACACAATTGTGTTCTTTACTGTATTCTAAAGAACATACTTTTTTATTTACATTTTTACATACAGTACAGTATGTTTATGGTTTTGTTGTATGCTACTGTATACACCAGTAATGTTTGGCCTAATAAATATTTTCTATTTCTACATGTCATTGGTGTTTCCAGTGTACCTGTTTCCCCTCAGCAGATTAATGTCACTGTAGAACAATGTATTGAATTGTAGATATAAGCCTATAAAGATCAAAGAGCTTAAGATTTAAACAACAGTGTTGATATGCCATATCCAAAAGTCTTATATTATGAAAGAAGTGTTTGCCGTTTGATGCAAATGCTATATTCTGACAGGTGTTTATGGCATTTTGAAAGCAGTGTTACATTATGAAAGAAATGTGAGGCATTTTGCATGTGCAGTTTTGAGAATTGTTTGTAGAGTTTTGAGAAAAGGTAAAAATGTGTGTAAGCAATTGGGAAAAAAAACTGTAAATGTAGTTTATTAGCTCATTTTATCTTCTTATTTGATTTATATTTATTTTTTCCCTACTTTATTTGACAGGAGAAATAGGTCTTGGGTTTTTGCATTACATTATGTGCTTGTATATATTTATGCGAAATGAACAGCGGTGACACTGAGGCTTTAGGAACTGCCGCAGATCCGGCCTATTGTGCCACTTCTCATTTCTGCACATTTCCATGGCTTTCCGAGCAGGATTCGCATTTTTCCATATACAGGATGTGTCTGTTCTGAAAGCATTTAGGGAACAGAAAAAAACAAAAGAGTCTTATCAGACTGGCATGTGTAAGCAGCAAACAGACAGGATGTGACACGTTGTACCGCCGGAAGCAACTGTATGCCAGAAAAACTCACACATACGTGATCACCTCAGGGTGTCAGGATGGACAGTTCAGCCTGACACAGATGCTGCATCCCAATTTGCCTTCTTATACTGTGTATGGTGTGTAACAGAAGAGTACACATTGGGACATAATACTGTGTTCTTAATGTATTGTTCTGTTGTTTAGTTACTAGCCCTGTCGATCATCTTGCCACATCCTCCATATTTATTTTATAATTATTTCCTACCTTATTGGAAAGTACAGTATAACATTATTCCACCATTTGCAGATCTTTCGTGTAGAGAAATCTTCTGGGGTATTTGCATAATTATTTAATCAAAGCTTAATGATTTTATAGATTTTAAAGATGAAATATAATACGAATAACATGAGCTAAATGTTTTATTCATGCCTTATCATCAGGTAAGATATTAGTTATTAATAATCACTCAAACCTTACCTAAACCTCTGCATATCAGTTAGTCTCGAGCAGCCATGTTTGTAGTTTGTTTACAATAGAGCGGAGGAACTATGATGTCAATTTGTTTGCAAAAACCAGGAAGTGAGTTAGCATTTAAAGAGCCCCTTTTACACATTAAAAAAAGGGTCATATTTCGGTTTTATGGGTCTCCAACAACATACTGATATGTATGCAAGGTCAAAAAACACGTTCATGGTCTTATAATATGCATTTATTTTTACCTAATTATGCCAGCGACTCCCATATGAATCGTTCAGCGATTCATTTGTTCCCAAACCCCTGCTTAGCGCGAAGCTTATCTGTGCTGATTGGACAGATGACAGCCTGTTGCCATTGGTCGACAGCGTTCAGCGCGAGACAGTAAAATGCCCAGCCCGGTTTATCAAGCCCGTGGGTCGTCAACATTGGTATAGGATCCGATCACAGCGGACGCCCGAAACACGCTTCAAAGTAAACTTACTAACACCACAGTAAACAGTACCCGGTTCTCAACAGTGTTGTTCAGACACCCAGGGCCGCTGCTGGCCAAAAGGGTGCCCTATGCGAAATTTTACTGTGGTGCCCCACAGAGGAACAAAAACACACAAACATATATATTTAAACATGTATTTATTTATTTATATGGATAAATGTGCATTTAAACACTCAAAATTATACTTTAACATTCAAATATTTACATTACAAAATAATAATTTACATCAAAGTAAACACTGACATGTCTTCTGCAGAAGCATTCCCAATTTCAAACTTTAAAAAAGGTAAGGAATAAAACCCTCTCTGTACCTGTAGAGATGGGTGGTCCTCAGGGCTGCATCCTGTCTTTGTGTCTGTACCTGTGCTGCAGCTGTTGCCTCTGGAGCAGTGCTGGATCAGGCCACCTCATCTTCTTTTGTGGCAAATTTCAGCATTGAACCTCCATATACAATACATAAGAAATTAGTCATTTAGAGAAAAACTCATGACATACTATTAAAACAATGGGCTAGTCCAGCACTCTTCATAATGTGTCTAAACTACAGCCACAATGTTGATTTAACTTGCACTATAATCTATCAAACACTGACCCTCACTGTCACTGTAAATCAAAGACATTTGTGGTTTTTAAGAATTAAAAACTGTATTAAAATGGGTGTATTTTTAAACAAAAATTTAACATTCAGAAAAAAATAATTATTAATGAATTTATGCTTTTATATAATATTAGATTTTATATTATTGATCTTTCAGAAATTACAGAATGAGTTAGTTTTGTTATTCCATATATTAATGTACAAAAATGAAAAAACGGCATATTAAAAACACACCAATCCACTAATACAAAGACTAAAGAGACTTTATTGTCATTGCAGTGATACAAGCAATAACAACAGCAGCAATAAGAAATGTATAGAAATAGACAAAACAATAAACTGCAAAGAATTATATCATATATAATTATATAAACATAATATAATAATTATATAATAATAAATAATACATACAGTGAAATAATTGTGCAGTGCGTGTGTATGTAGCTGGTGTGCAAACAGAATTGTAAAGTATTGCACAAGTTAATAAAAGAATTGAGTTTGTGTATTTATCAGCAACATGGGGAAGAGGGGCAAACGCGAAAAGACAAAACATGTCCTGTCATAGTTTAAAGCACAAAGCAGAGCCGCAAAGCAAAAAAAAACTGAACATAAACAACAACAAATAAGGCAGATTCGGTGCAGTTGTGGCGAAGTTTAAACGTTAGCCTCACTAGTGAACAAGCAAAAATATGTTTTCCAGATTCATGGAAGTTACCTGAAAATGATGCACGCGATTCATTTTGCACTGTTTTCCTCTTCTCGGCTCCAGACTGCTGTTGTCTTCCCAGGAATAGAGCTGCAACTTGCATCAATTATAAATATTTGCTGCTAGCAGCCGCACAGATAAGTGGACCGGACCGCGCAAAAAAAATTACGTCACATGTTTGTTTTTGCGTTCGCCGTAAAATGAAGTTTATTTAAATGTATTTAACAACATATTATCAATATACATTTTATTTACACCAAGTTTTTATTAACATTATTAAATAAATGTTAATATTGTTTTTTTGAGCAACCATCCGAGATGGTGCCCCCCTCCGGAGCTGAGGCCCTATTCAGCCTGCGTACTCTGCGTATAGGGAGCGGCGGTAGTGCAGACACCTCACCCCCGAAAGCAGTGCAGTTAAACTCTAGCATATTGCTCTTGTTAAGTATGACACACATTCAGTTTTAATCCACACAGCAGCAAAAGCTGAACTATTCTGAACCTTGACCGCTGCACGTGTGCAGGATCAGCTAACGGTGGCCATGGCAATGACAAACAGCAGTGGAACGAGCTCACAAACACATTTAAATGCTTAAACAAAGCAGCATGCGTAGCGTTTACAACGTGGCATTAGACGCGATATGAGAATATAGAGTTAACAGGATACAGTAACAAAACATATAGATCATTTTTATTTGCAATCATTGCTGTGGCACCTCGTCCGTGAACTGCTATATGTTCTCAGGGCTTACCTGTACTCTGCTTTTACAAACGATCACATCCCCAGCCGGGAGGTTGTAGCACCCTCTGTCCTCTGACAAGCTATCGCTGCAGGCTCCCGCTCTCCATTCGCAAGCCTTTTCAGTGCTGCTCACCAGCCCGAAGCCCAGCGTTCAGCAGCCTGCCGTTGTACTTAATAATTTGTCCTTATTTTGCCTGCACCCCTGGTGTCTTGTCTGTCCATTACAAGATGGAGGCAGAAACTAATGCATGAGCTGTGTAGTGATAGATCGCCCATTGTAAGCGTGCAAATTTCTGAACGACTCCTTTCACTCACACTACCAATAATATCCAGGTAAACAGCGTCTTCATAAGCGTCTTGCTGCTGTGTTAGTGGGCGGGGCCGCAGGTTTGAATTTTGCCGGGTCTGCGCGCGCAACCATAATGTTTCGTAACGACATCATGCCGAAACAACTGAAGACTCGTTATCAAGACGATTCATTTAAACCACTATGAGTCGACTCTTTTATAGATGAATCAATAGTTTTAAAAACTGTCCACTTTCAGATTTAAGCTTTAGCTGGATATTTCACTTCACTAAAAGCTGTGTTACACACTACATGGAAGGTCATTTTCAAAAACCCATAATAGGGGCTCTTTAAGCAGTTTCAGTTCCCTTGTCCCAAAGTCAATGTTTTTTTTAATGGGATTTCAATTAAATCGTTTAAATAAGGTTTGTGGCTAACACAAACAAGATACTTTCACATTTTATTCTACGACATAAAACACATCAGTTACAGCACACTCTTGATTTTGTAGATTGGTTACGCCTCTTTAAAAAGTTAATTGCTATCACGTTGCTAAATGGCACTACAGGCGGTGTCTGAGACATTATACGTTATCGAGCTGAACTAGTCTGGAAAGCACCGTGCTCGTGTTGGACATTTGGATTTGTATTTTATTTTCATAAATAGTATTTTAGTTTGTAGTATTTTTGTAATTGGGCATTCATGTTGTGTGTAGATAATGCCTTCACTTGTAAAAACACGTCAAGACAGATTCATTTGTTGATCATTTATTCTAATTAAATGATTTTATGAAGATACTGCTTACCAGTGCAGCCTGTCCCTTTTCTGCTCTCAGTAATGCAAATGTGTGAATACATTTGTAAAAATACATATTAACTAAAAAATTTTATTAAATAATAATATTAACTGTAATTTAACGTGATCAAATTGATTTTTCATAGTTTTATCTTCATCTAAACACATTTACCTCTATGACATAACTGCAATATTTACAATCCTCCTTAAAATTTATAGCAGATGTGACAGTATGGGCTGCTTTTCACTTTACTTCATGACAAAAAAAAGAATATTGAGTGTTGTTCTCTTTCCATAATGGAACTTGCAGGCATTTGATAGATAGACCTGTCCCTCAAGCCTCATTTCTGTCAAATATTACTATGGTAAGCAGGCTGTATGCACGCGCGCGATACACTTATTTAAATATGTCTTATGATAATACTATGTAGGCACATTTTGTCATCTTAGAATTATAAGGTATTATCTGACATTCATTCATTCATTTTCTTTTCAGCTTAGTCCCTTTATTAATCTGCGGTCACCACAGCGGAACGAACTGCCAACTTATCCAGCATATGTTTTTGCGCAGCGAATGCCTTTCCAGCCGCAACCTAATACTGGGAAACTCTATCTGACATTTTTTTGTCAAAATTAAGGTATTGACATATTCTTATTAAATGACAACTTATTTACATTATGGGATGTATTTTATAAGTTGTTTACATTTTAAGACTTTTTATAAAAAAACTAAAAACAAATGTTACACACATACTGTTTGCTATATGGAATGCAAAAACTTTGAAGCTCAATATCTCAAAATCATTCAGAACGCAGATAGAACCTTATAATTCCAGGGTAACTATTTATAAAACATACAGTACGAGTTTTAAAACTTTTTAAAACAACCGTAAAGCAAAACAAATATATTTCTCCTGTTAAACTATCCAAAAGGCACTTAGGTTTGTACACAGATGAGTTATTTTGCGTATTTGTATTTGTTTATAATATATAGCATGGATTATAATGCAAGAAATCGAGAGAGTAAATCTTTGTCATGGACCATATTTCTAAAAATAAACTTGAAAAGTTATCTGTAGCAGGCTGGTGCTGAGGTCACAGGCGAGCGCCCCGAAGGCACTGTAGTGTGTTATATGTGTATGTTAGCTTTTCAGTTCTTGCGTTGCCATTTAAGATCTAAAAGTGCTAAAAGTTGTATTTTCGTGTGAGAATTATCCAGTTGGACAAAACGTGTAAGTGTAATGAATTGTGTTTGAACACAGAGCTTATTATTTGCAATCTTCGCCTATGGGAAAATCCTATAGGGATTTTAAAGAGGGAACCGTTTTTGTGCTAGCAGCCGATTGGCCTACAAGGTGACATCATAGGTCCTCCACTCTATTCTTAGCTGTGTTTGTAGTTTTAGGCCCATTGTCAGGTGCTAGCATGTGCACAGATCTGCGCTTTAAATTTCTACCAGAAATAGAAGACCATACAGGTTACACTGATATTCATAATTTAATGGTGCCATAACATGAAAATATGGATATAACTAGTCATAGATGAACAATAAAGGTTCAGCACAAGAAAACGAAGCCTTAAACACTATTGTTTCCTCATTTTCATGTAAATCCTGTTAGTATAAAATCCCAGAAAAAACAGGCCAGTCCAAACAAAAACACAGACTGTTACGTTACACATGGGATTATAAATATGCATGTCCCAGGCTGCGTGTGATTGGGCACAGTGTTTCTTAGTGATATTACAACAATGCAAATGTTTCCCCTTATATTGAAATTTAGCTAAACTTACTGAACATGCTTCTGTATGTGTGTGGGACTATTATTTTGAAAAGAGACAAGAGGAGTAAAGGAGCAATTTTGTGGAGCAGGAAGCTATGCATGACAACAAAGTGTTAAGAGTGGAGATGTTTTGGGATCACAGTACAAATAAAGGGTTATGAGAAATTTATCTGAATACATCTGCTACAGCAGCAACATGGCTGCAAGACCAAGCAAGGATTTGTAAATCAAAACCCACAATTGTAAATAAAAGACTAATAATACTGCACCTTTTTGAACTAATCCAGCTGCCGTAGTCAAATGCACTGTGCATTATGGGATGTGGAGAAAAAAATATTAGTTGACAG
>CAIGQZ010033212.1:598466-637114 GCA_903798205.1 Danio tinwini
TATATATATATATATATATATATATATACTTTTCTTGGGGCGATATGGTGGTGCAGTAGGTAGTGCTGCCACCTCACAGCAAGAAGGCTGCTGGTTCGAGCCTCGGCTGGGACGGTTGGCATTTCTGTGTGGAATTTGCATGTTCTCATCTTTTGCGTGGGTTTCCTCCGGGTGCTGCTGTGTTCTCCACAAGTCCAAAGACATGCGCTATAGGTGAATTGGGTAAGCTAAATTGTCCATAGTGTATGTATGTGATTGAGTGTGTATGGGTGTTTCCCTGTGCTAGGTTGCAGCTGGAAGGGCATCCGCTGCGTAAAACATATGCTGGATAAGTTGGTGGTTCATTTCACTGTGCCGACCCCAGATTAATAAAGGGACTAAGCTGAAAAGAAAATGAATGAATGAATAACTTGGATAATTCTTGAACTTACCTAAGCCACACTATGTAGATATCAGAGAATAACATTACTGATTAAATCAGTGCACTATGTGGTATCTTCAAAAATATAACATTCTGGGACACGTAAAAAAAATTAATTTTTAACACTACAACTACCAAGGCAGTCATCCCAATGACCATTTGTAATTTAATAACTTGTTGAAATAAAAGCCACATATGTATAATACCCTGACTTTTCCTAAATATGCATTTATTTCTTTCTAACATTATTTTATTAAATAACTAAACACAAAAGAGCTAGAGTATTTCACTCTTTAATAACCATAGCTGTCAAACTGGCCACATGCATTTCACTCTGCTACTTTTCTCTATGACTTTAAATATGCATGCCTCTGTTGCCTACTTCCTGCTAACATAAAAATAACTTAGCAAGAACATAACTTTACTTTAGATATGTTTTTCAAAACAGCACATTCAGTATTATTATTATCAGGGCTTAATTTGTGCCGAAACATGCCAGATCCGGATGCAGCACCTCTGAAATCTGATCTGATCCAGCACCTCATTTTACAGATCCCCCTCCTCAACCACACTTCTTCCCCGTCCGCTGTTTACTTTCACTTTCTCTCCCCAAACGCTGACTCTGAGACGAAGCATGCATATAGATAACAATATAGTTCAATATTGACATAAATGTTGTATATTTCTGTAAAAAAGTTTCTTCCCTGTTTGTGACAGTGAAAATGAAAGTGGTGTTCTAGTAGACTAACTACACATTTATATGCTGTATTACTTCATTTAATATGAAGGCAGACGTTCATTCATTTTCCGCTGCTTTTCCGGGGCCGGGTCGCGGGGGTAGCAGTCTTAGGAGAGAACCCCAGACTTCCCTCTCCCCAGACACTTCCTCCAGCTCCTCCGGGGGAATCCTGAGGCATTCCCAGGCCAGCCAGGAGACATCGTCCCTCCAGCGTGTCCTGGGTCTTCCCCAAGGCCTCCTCCTGGTGGGACATGCCAGGAACACCTCCCTAGGTAGGCATCCAGGAGGCATCCGAAACAGATGCCCGAGCCACCTCAGCTGACTTCTCTTGATGTGAAGGAGCAGCGGCTCTACTCTGAGCTCCTCCCGCGGACTTGGAGGTGCTGATTCTCATCCCAACCGCGTCACACTCGGCAACAAACTGCCCCAGTGCATGCTGAATGTCCATGTTTGATGAAGCCAACAGAACAGCATCGTCTGCAAATAACAGAGTGATGGCAGACATTCAAAGCTTAATTTTAATATCTCAATTGAAGCTTTAAATGTAAATATGACATGACAATATGATGTCTTCCATAGGAACAGTCAGAATGACCACCAAGGTAATTATAGTAGTTATAGAATTCAGATATTTCCAGTGTTAATAATAATTAGATAAGAACTGCTATGCAGCAAGTGACTCACTACTGTGTTACTGTGGCCTGCTGAGGCCAAACAATCGCTCTTAACTTGACATAATGTCATCCTGACATCATCCTTCACCTCTGAATACAAATAACCCTCCTTACGCCCAACAACAAGGCAAAATATTTTCCACAGAAGGAAATTAATCTAAAGAAATGAAAGTGCTGTAATCTTAAAGTAAAACAACCTCAACTTGCTCAAACCCAAGTTGTTGGCTTTCTGTGGAGCGCCAAAGTAGTGCAACATCTGATGCCATCTTGACGTGCTATGTTTGGATGAAAGTTAATGAGATTGGAAAGGTAGAGTTAAGAGAAAGTTTTACAATGAGACCTGTGAAGGAGCTACCTACATATGGATACTTTTGTGTTTATATTCTGAATTTTTTTTATGTTCACTGGTTCCCCCTTCTTTCTCATTTAAAGGAGTGTGCATTTGATCTACTTCTGCAGTAGCATACCAAAAAATGAACATGACAATCAGATATTCTGAGGCATTCTGACAAGCAATTCAATTCATCTTTATTTGTATAGCACTTTTACAATGTAGATTGTGTCAAAGCAGCTTCACGTATAAGATTATAGTGAATTGAAACAGTGTCCGTTCAGTTTTCAGAGTTTAAGTTCAGTTCAGTTCAGGTCAGTTCAGTGTGGTTTAATATGCACTGCTGAGGGTCCAAACACTGATGACACTGAAGAGTAATCCATCGATGCGCAGCTCTACAAGTCCCGAAGCCAGTGGCGCCAGTGGCGACAGCGGCGAGGAAAAAACTTCACCAATTGTCGAAAGTGACGGATAAAAAAACCTCGAGAGAAACCAGGTTCAGTTGGGCACAATAATTTCTCCTATGGCCAAATGTCTTGTGCAGAGCTGCAGTCTAGGCGCCGGAGGCTGGAGAACGCTGGACCTCAGCAAAGACTGGTCTCTCCCTAGAGTCTCACAGCAATCAAACACATGCTCTCTACTCCTCCATGACCACTACAGCAGCTGCTCATGATACGGCCTGGTCCAGGATTGTGGAAACCTTGGGACAAGCAATGCATGCATTAGACCAATTACAACAGATTAGCATCACACAAAGGAGTGGTTTGAAAAAAATAATCACTCAAAAAAAATCATATGATAGTCTTGGGATAATTAGGTAAACATAAATGTATATTATAAGACAGTAAAATGGTTGTAAGTGGACAAAGATGACTAAGTGAATAAAACACCAGGTATAACCAGGAATTTGTGTCCCTTTTCTATTTCCAAGCACATTTTAAAGGGCACATAGGTTACCACTTTTTCCAGATTTAATATAAGTCTTTTGTGTCTCCAGAATGTGTCTGTAATGTTTCATCTCAAAACACCCATCAGATTTTTTATTTTACCTGTCATAAGTTCCTTTTTTGTAGCATTTATTAGAAGCTAGCTGTTTTTGTGTACTGCGCCTTTAAGGCTAGTCCTTCTCGCCCACCGTTTCCACGTGCTTGGCAGCGGCTCTCTCGGCTGCGTCAGACAACAGACAAACACGAAGGAATAAGATCTCACGTAACATTTGTGAGGAAAAACAACAAGTAAGAGCTTTACCAATGAGTATTTGATGCATGTTGTGGAGTTGCAGGATGAGTCACACACAATGTCGTTACAAAGTTCACGCACACACACACACAGCGCTGACAGGCACACACAGACAGGAAGTTTAGCTTTGCACTGTTTTTGCACGCAAATGTGACAGAATACAGGTTAATATCCACTGCTGTATAGATATCTGTTATGTTAATGTACAAAATAAACCTGATTTAACGTCCACAAACCGGGATTGAAGCGTCTTTTATGATTGTTCTGACACGCGGCTGTGTTGATGAAGTAAATGGCTGTAATTAATTACACACATGCGCTGTTTTAAAACATTTTAAACTTGTTAAACTCACTCTTGATCACATTTGATGATGATTAATGATCCTAGCAAACTGAACAGACCTTTTATTTACGGCTGCTTAGTTTGCTCACGTCCTGGTCCTGTGTCTGTTTGATATGATTACACACGTTACTACGGAGACATGTTAATAAGCAGCTGTCAATCAATTCGGTGGGCGGGGGGACCGCACTCCTATGTCAAGTTGCGGTCCAATTGGTCCACCGTTTTTATGTTGTTAAATTGAAAAAAAAAGGACTGGGTGTGTTTATATCACCCCAATATGACGGTCTATACACCATACATACACATATGTCTGTCCAAACAGCTTGAAAAGGAGATTTTTCACCATAGGTGCCCTTTAATACAAGTTGTAAACAAAGCCTTAGTCATCCAGGAGGGAAAAAAAGCCATCTCTGACACTATCACCAGCTTTCAAAAGCCAAGATGATAAATTCTTTCATTTCAGTGCAGGCTCTGTTGCTTTCCCCTTTTGACTGCAGGCTCTTCACAGTTCAAGGTTTCACAGTTTTGTCAGTTTTTCCCCAGAAGTCATTGATGATTGCTTTTTAGACCTTTCTAAAATTAAAAGCAGCCATCTGAATGATAGGTTTAGTGAGGTCAATGAACATGACAGCTCCTTCACTGGGATTTTTTTTTTGTTTTGTTATTACAACAGAAATAACTTTAAATCCTCTGTAGTTCTTGGTGATGAAGATTAAAGTGTATATAAGAGCATCACTCTACTTTTATTTTAACAGCCTTTTACCTTTTTACCTTTTAAATTTTGCGAAGTTAAGAAGTCTCACATGCAGAAAAGAAAATGTTAGTACTGTATACCCAGAATAGCAAAGTCCACTAAAGGAGGTCGAGTGTTTCCATATATAGCTCTTAAACTCTGGAATAGTCTTCCTGATAATTTCCAAGGTTCAGGCAGACTCAGTTTAAAACTAGATTAAAGACTTATCTTTTTAGTAAAGCATATACACATCACATAACTGTGTTCCAGTTAAATGCATCTCATCCAATGCATCCTTTCACATTACAATACATATCTCCTTTAAAATATTATGAACAGCAGCTATTAGGGCTGCACAATATATCGTTTTAGCATCGAAATCGCACTGTGCGAATATGCAATAGTCACATCGCAGGATCTGCAATGTTGAGTTCTGATTACAATGACCAGGAACCACATTTCAGAACATGATTTGTGGAGATATCACAAATTTGAACCCTAATAGAGAGAAAGATTTTCACTTGGATGTGTTTTAAGGAACTGCTACTAAGATATCAAGCTAATATAAACCAAGAGTTTTTAGTTTTAAAGTTTAGAGATTTAACAAAGATTAAATTGTATGTAATTATTTATACAACAAAGACAATACAATGTTATTTGATTAATGCTGAGTTTATGTTCTTAGACTCCACATACAACAATAAAAAATATATATCTTTGTATTTATCTATGCTTACAAATTGTCTATTATGTTTTATGCAGAAGTATGAATTCTGGACACAAAGAGTTATTTAGGTAATCTTTTGTGAAATTATATTCATATCACAATGTATATCGCAAAAACAAAATATCGCCATGTCCATTTTTTCCAATATCATGCAGCCCTAGAAGCTATAGTAATTCTCTTTCTTTTGCTCTGTTTCCACCTTGGGATGCCCATCCTGCAGCTCCAGCTGATCAAATCCATGACCCTACAAGGACTCCGTGGAAAGCACAAAGTCTTAAGTATTTAAAGTTTTATGTATTTAATGTATTAAATACATACTGTAGATCACTTTTTAAAGAACACTATATAATGCATAACTGCAGGTTATCCCTATGCATATGCTTGTCCGCTGTATTGTCCTTTGTATATTTAAACTCTATACTTTTTGAGTTACACCTTAACTCTTTCTGATTCTGATTGTAATGTAATAATGCACAACTTTTGTAAAGCTGAGAAAAGCACTATCAAATTAAACCTGAATAGAATGTAAGTGAATTTGCATATTCTTGCAAAATTATTAAAACCATGATGGCACTCCTTTACCATCTTCATCTCAGTGAAGCTGTCAACAATACTGATTATGTAATTCATAAGAAACCAACAAGAAGAACCGCTTTACCAAGCAACTGGATACACAAACCTTATTGTATTCAGGTCTTGACGTCACAGAACCACCCAAAAATGAACGACTTTAAACTGACATGTCCTGCTAGATCTGGCAGACACCTTAAATGCTAAAGTGTTATTGTTTGTATAATAAAATGCATGAAGATCACAGCTGTCAAGTTTATATTTTACTCTAAATATACTTTATTAGTTTATGAATGCTTGGGATTATAACAAATCAAATACATTATTACTGTATGAAAGATTGGAGAATTGTGTGCAATGTAATGTAATGTGTATTTTATTTATATAGCGCATTTATTGTGTATGGCCATACACCCAAAGCACTTCACAATCATGAGGGGGGGGTCTCTCCACACCACCACCAGTGTGCATTTTTAATGACCACAGAGTCATTACCTCAGTTAAATGTCTCACCCGAAAGACAGTGCTCACTGACAGTATAGTGTCCCCTTCACTATACTGGGGCTTTAGGACTCACACAGACCACAGATTGAGCACCCCCTGCTAGCCTTACTAACATTACTTCCAACAGCAATCTAGTTTTCCCACAAGGTCTCCCTTCCAGGTACTGACCAGGCTCAGCCCTGCTTAGCTTCAGTGAGTAACCAGTCTTGGGCTGCTGGGTGATATGGCTGTGGCATATGTGTATGTGTGTCTACAGTGTAAAACAATTGTGCTGTGGCGACCCCTAATAAAGCAGGGAATAAGTTGGAGTTTGTTTGTTTGTTTGTTTTTTGCTTGTTTACATAGTTATTATCTGAGAATAACATCAATTGGAATGTTGTGATTGACCAATCAGAAGCAAATATTTTTAGAGAGCCATATAATAAATTATAAATAAAATTTTGACTTAAAGAGCCCATATTTTACATTATGAAAGGTCCTGTTTTGGTTTTGGGGATTTCCAGCAATAGGCTGATATGCATGCAAGGTCAAAAAACACTTTCATTGTCTTATAATATTCAATTCCATTCAATTCATTTTTATTTGTATAGCACTTATACAATGCAGATTGTGTCAAAGCAGCTTCACATGGAAGTTTATAGTGAATTGAAACCGTGTCAGTTCAGTTTTCAGTGTTTAAGTTTAGTTCAGTTTAGCTCAGGTCAGTGTGGTTTAATAATCACTACTGAGAGTCCAAACACTGAAGAGCAATTCCATCGATGCGCATTTAATATGCATTTATTTTTACCTAATTATCCCCAAACGAGTCCCATATGATTCATTTAGCAATTCATTTGTTCCCAGAAAACAACAATTTTAATTACACTTACATGTTACGATCCTGAGCAAGAAATAACTGGTCCATATGAACTGTAACAGTTACTGACAAAGTCCCTGTCATAGTCTGACAAAGTCCCATACATAATAGTCTCTGCTGCTCTTTCCCTTAATAGCTTAATAACTCAACGGCCGACAAATCCTGCATTGCAGTGTAGATTACTGTATCAAAAAATCTGAAAAGACATGAACAAACACAGCACTAGGTTGGCTATACTGTGGTATTGTCAAAATGAACTTTAACCGTTTATTTCCCACAGAAAAATCTCCATCTGTCAGTGATCTTTATCAGTCCCAGGATCCCCTGTGCTCCGCTAGTATCTGAAGGGAAAGGCACGTTCATGTTTTATCCGATCCGGCACTAAATATTTGATCATGTACTGTGTCAACGTTCAAAAGATCTGAACCCAACTCAATTCATTCATTCGACACTGAGTCTAGTTAAAGAATCAATAGTTTTAAACACTTTAAGATTTAAACCTCAGCTGGATGTTTTCATTCACTTAGTGCTGTGTAACACACTGCATAGAAGGTCATTATCAAAAACCCACAATAGGGGCTCTTTAAATAAATAATTATATAACTGTAAGGTTTTTCTGTTCAATTATGTCTTACTGCATAATCCTTCTACTTATGCCCCTTTCACTTTCATTCTTTGGAAAGAAGCAGGCAAATTGTGTGTTTCTGTGTAACATCTCCAATAATGCTCAGTGGAAGAAAGAAAGAGGTGCAGGTGTGAATCATTCCTGCTAACTCTAAACGCAACGGAATAATCGGCCCTGCCTACTGAACCCATTGTGAGTTAACAAGGAGCTTTTTTTTTATGGAAAAAAATTAATCTGCAGCCTGTAACTCTCACATACTGCAGCAGAGTCAGATCAGGCCTGGACTTGCTTTTCCAATTGTGAACCAAACCCATTCCTTTCCTCATCTCTCTAATGATAATCTCTTCCCTCCAGCATATCAGAGCTTAGAATGACTTTCCTATGAAGATGCTCTCGCTCACTCCCATTTTTCCTCCCATCAAACACCCTGCCAGAACTTGTCTTTTCCCCCTTTTTAACTGTCAATTCCCTTTTACTGGAAACTGTAAACGCTTCCTGCAAAATACGATATGTGTGTGTTGACTGTGTACATGCTGATGAGTAAGGCGTAGGAGTGTTTATTACCTGCGGGGAGGAAATGACTCATGACTTTTTTTTTATGGCTGACATACCAAGATAAACAGCAGCGCTAACAGGTCATCCGCTCGCACACTTCAAACCCAGCCGCTGCTGAGATCACAACTACGCAGCCACTTGATTGGATGAGATGAGCTTAGATCGGTACAGGGCTAATGATCAATTTCCACTTCCAGTTAGCTAACTGAACAACTGTGACAAAACTCACACAGCAGTTCAAGGCAATGCAGTGTGGACAGCGTAACTGATAAAAGGAATCAATGGTAAATCCAGAGTTACACAATACTGGATTCACCCCAGTGAAAGCATTTGTAATATTTTGGATTTCATGCAATACAAAGACAAAACAAAACAGGGTGCTATCATTTAAAAGATACTTCCTCACAACAGATATAATTGAAAGTTCATCATTATCATTATGATTAATATTTTTATATATATTTTTATTTATTATTATAAGTTTCAGTTACAGACAAAACAATCACTGCTCACATAAATCTGTAAAATCAACTGAAAATCAAATAGGTTATGTGACTTTGTACACTTTCCACAATAAACATCTTCACTCAGACTTTACTCAGAACAACTCAGACTTTTTTTGTTTTGGTTGTACTCACTCATGCCTACAGTGTTAGCAATTTCTTGTAGAATTTACAGTAACTTATGTTGAGTTCAGACTGCATGATTTTAGCCCTGATTTTGACTCGCCGACAGGTTTTGAGAAATCGCTGACAAATGCCTGAAAATCACTGGCAAATTTCTGCTCGTGCTTGTGAGTAACAATCACACAGTATGAACTATCAAAGAAACGATCTGAGAGAATCGCAGATGAGTCGCTGACACCTGTGAGATATTTGGCATGCTAAATATCTGGAGCTGAAGGCGATTCAAATCATGCTCTGTGACGTGTTCCGATTAAAAATAACATCGGAGATCACCTACAGCACAGAGCATCCACTAGTATGGGTATCTGCAGGTCAGTGGGAGATTGGGGGAGAAGTTAGAAGTGCTTCTTTTCAGTCTATTTGGAGCCATGAAATGGAGGAAACTCTTGTGTAAATTTGGCAGGAGCACCTTTGTCTGTTTGACGTGTCATCTGAGCAATACCACAACCGGCTCAAAAAGAAGTTGAGAAATTGCAAATTCCCTTTAAAGCCAGGTGACTAAAATAAGTACATTTTCTGCCTCACTAAAGGCGTCTTTCTCATGATAACAATCAAAAGCTTTAATAACAAAAGATATACTACGTGACCTCACATTGTTTCCATGTCACTTCTTGCGTGTGTTTGATTGTGTAAGACGTAGTTTGCGGACTGAGACAAAGTTGTTGGCGATTCTTCCTATAGTAAAGTCATGCAGTGTGAAACCCCCCGTCGCCGATCCATCTTGCAGTAGGGGTGTGAACCTACACTGGTCTCACGGTTCGGTTCGGTTGCGATTATAATGCCATCAATCCGGTTCAATTCGATATCTTGGTCCATCATGGTGCATTGACGATGCTTTCCATACATAATTAGATTTTTTCATCACAACACAAGAATTTTTTTTTATTTTAATCTATAAATATATTAATATTTAAATGCTATTTGTAATACAATTTTGTCCTTTAATACAAGCAGTAAGATATATGAACTGTACCTTTAATTTGACCTGCTCAAAGAAAACACTCTTTTTGAATGTATCAAACAAAACTCCAATACATGCTCAGAAGACAGCATGAAGACAGCAAAAAATAATGCAAATATTATCCCGCTTGCTTTTTGAGCGATGTCAAATGAGGTCTTACACCCCTATGACTGATTGTCTTCACCCGCTTAACAAAAAGGGCTGCGATTGGCTTTAAAAATGAAAGTGTTGTTCACCAATGAGTGACGTGGGAAGAACAGCCACGGTTGCAGTCTATACCCAGATAGCAAAATACACAGGCCAGTTTCGGTTAGACTCTTGCCTGCTGGTGACTTACCCCTCGCCCCGACTCCGGCTGCTGTACAGAGGCCGGATGCCTATGGACTCACTGCCCGATTCCGGCCTGATGCAGGAAGAACAGTCGCGGTTACAGTCTGCGCATAAAACGCGGTTATCACAGGTAATCCTTAATAGACACAGCGGAGAAAACTTGCACCTCAGGCACCCGCGTGTCTGGATAGTATTGCTTTAACAGCCGAGAGGAAAGGAAAAGTTACCTCACAAACACACCAGCAGGTCAAATATGTAAAGTGTGTGTGAGAGAGAGAGGCAAAGATGGAGTTTTACAGCATTTCTCCCTATTAGTAAAATAGCGGCTCGTATACTGTGCCTTCTTCAGTGTCAATGATTGACTTTCCAGCAATCTCACAAGCAGTTGAACTGTGCATAGTTATCTACCTTTTAAGTAGTAGGAGCATTTTATTTACTTGCCCTTGACTCCTTTGCCATAGTATTCTACTACATCGCGCATGGGAGATAAAATATGTCAGTATGTAATAACCGGTTATGATTATTACTGAACCGCTATCAAATTGTCCCCATCTGCATCGCAGTGCACCGAAGAAACAATTAATTTTGACACCCCTATCTTGCAGTGTGAACAAAGTAGCAACGAAAAGCTACCCTAGATAGTCATGCAGTGTGAAAACATCTGACACGACTACTTTGAAAATCGTGCAGTCTGAACTCATCATTACTGTGAGCAGTTCGCCAGTAACTTACTGTAATTCAGTTACAGCAAAAATACGGTATTTACATTTACAGCACCATTTATCTTGCTGTATATATTTTTCAGTATTGCATATATTTACTGTAAAATATACAGCAATTTTCACAATGCAATTTTAAAATGCAGTTACATACTGCATGACTGTCCTACAGTAAATTACAGTTCATATTACAGTTAAATACTGTGTAATTAACAAAAATTGTTAACAGTGTATAGACTAAACAAATACTACACATCAAATGCATATGACGACACTGTTTTCATAATATCTATGGCGTGCCATGAGGATCTGTCCTAGGCCCCTTCTGTTTTAAATATATATGCTGCCCTTTGGCACAGTGATTGGAAAGTATGGGGTTAGATTTCATAGTTATGCTTATGATATTCAGCTGTATATTTCATCAAGACGACAAGGATCAAAATCCCCAAAGTGATGGTATTCCACGGAGGATCTCTCTTTGTCTAATTTGACAATTTAATTAGAAAACATACACTGTTAAAAGAAATCTGTTAAATTTACGGAAAAATACAGGCAGCTGTCATTGTCAGAATTTTTCCGTAAAAAATATGGAAGTTTATAGAACTGTTTAAATTTACGGAAAATAACCATATTTTATGAACTTATACAATGTTCAGTTCACAAAAACGTAGCTTAGTGCATAAAAACACATAAAGTCATTCAATGCACTAATGTGTTCATGTGTGTTTACAATTAACGAACAGATTTTCACTGCATTAATAGCTACACAATTACATATAAACAAAAGAAGATGCAGCATAACATCAAATACTCTTAGTTCATCTTGGACTTGCACCCAGATGCTACTATCCTCCACAATGGTGACACAAAAAGTGTTTTACAGTATTTTTTCTTCTTCTTGATTTTGCGGTAAAATACCGGCAGCTGTGGTTGCCAGTAATCTACTGTTTTTAACATTTTACGGTCGTGAATTCAGTTTACAGAATATTTCTGTTTAAAATACATTCCACAGTCTGTATTTTTTATCAAACACATTTAACCCCTTAAATCCCAGAGCAAAATCCTCACTAGTGTCCTCACTACAGAGGGTTGAACACTCAGACAGTGATGAAGTTAATGAGATAATTAAGTGCCTAATTAAAAGAGGATTGAGAATCATTGATGAACAACTGTTAACAAGCAGAATCACTGAAGGAAATAAAATACAAAAAACACAGCCAAAATCAAAGATGAAATCAACTGAGAATAAAACTCTAAATCAAATAATAATTAATAAAAAACAAATTACACAATAAAAATGTCATTTCTCAAGATCTCAGCAGAGATCATTAAACAACTCCACAAACATCAGGAGCTTCACTTATTATTGACCTTTGACTTTATTTCTGTCACATAAACAAAAACTCTTAATAAAATTTATGTTCATTTGAAGTCACCATGATGGAGGACAGAGTCTGTTTTAGTTAGGCTCTTCAACTATTTGTTCTGACACTACTTTTTAATTTGGCTGCTGTAATGTATTGTGTTAATCACACAATTTGTATAGCATGAAGAGCCAAAAGAAAAAAAACAATAATAAGTCTGATAAGATTAAGTATGATAGTAAAACCTCCTTCACCTGCTTGTGCACTCATTGAATAACTTGTTAGTTATAAGTGAGAAATTAATACCACATGTAAATGAAACCACTTGACCTACAGCAGCCGATGACTGTTTACCAGATCTAAATACACCATTTACAATGAAAATGTTTGATCTATGGCAGAACTTAAAAACACACAGACATCAACAATTAGTCTTTGAATCTCAACGAAAAATTAAAAATAAAAATCTAATAAAAATCAACCCAGAACAATAAAAACACTCTACTGAAATATTACACCCGAAGAACAAGATAAAATAAAGGAAAATAAAGAGATTGTATGAACTTTAAGCTGCATAATATGTTCATGCTGCAATGCATGCTGGGATTTTTGTACTATGCTGGCACCCAGCATGCATTGCAGCATGAATGAATTAAGCAGCTTTTTTTTTTTTAGCAACCATGGTTGAGGTTCATATCCTGATTCTTGATGTATGTGTGTCATAATGTGCAGCTGGAGATCTCAAGGTTTTGTGCATGAAACTAATTACGTTTAATTTCTTAATAATTCCTCAATTGTTTGTTGAACCTCCATGGGAAACTGTAACATTCCAAACAATATCAAATAAAACTATTTTCTATGGCTGAACTTATAAAATACTAGAAATTGCGCCTGTAATGATCAATTACACACAGTATAGTTTCTCATTGCCTTTCTTGATATAATTGTTATAACAGCCAGAGAAACATTAAGATAGAAGAGTAAAAGGTTCAAGAGCCCAACTAAAGCAGCCTCTGATCTCCATGGTGGTGAGGTCAAATGAAATATTTTAACAAAATATATATAAACCTGTCAATTATCAAATACTCTTGCAGATATGAGAGAATTGAAGTCAAACTGTAATCAGTGAAGCTGCTAATGCTGTTATTTAATGGAGTTGTTTAATCCTCTGTTTTAATTCAGTTGGTTTGGTGTGAATCTGTAGTTTTATTTCTTGTTCTTTCCTTCAGTGATTGGGCTTGTTAACAGCAGGTGTTCATCAGTGTCTGAATTCACTCATTTGTGGTTATTCACTCTGTCTAGTGGACTAAACTAATTGACTAATTTAGGGACTAGTGAATGAGGGTGTGTGGTGAGATTTCAGACACTCTGATGTCTCTGAAAATATGGATATTTTCCGTATTTTGTACAGAAATGAGGCGTTAATCATTTAACAATTTTTTACTTTAGATTGTACAGACTTTTACTGTTAAAATCACAGACATTTTTTACAGTGTAGGGGGTTTTCATTGTAATGCTTACAATACTCGGCTAAATAAGGTGGCCGAGAGAGCTTAACGTGCTGCAATTTAGGAAAACAAGGGCAATTACAAAAAAAAAACGCCAGCAAATCGACAAAATATCTTTATCCGTTTGACAAATCCTCACACCGCAAACACATTTTTAAAAAACTGCATTTTCACACAACACAAACAACTTAATAAAACAGCTGCATATTCTCCCAGCACAAACAGTTTAGAAAACCACACTGCATTTTCTTACAACACTTCTAAATATCTCAGAACACAACGGAAATTTCAAGGGGACCCTAAAACGTGACGGACCCGGCTATTTAGGTTATGGTTATTTAGGCTAATAAACACTAAAGACACGGGAATATAAAAGTATATAAAATAAACAAACAAAAAAACTCACCTTTCAAAGGTCACCTACAACTTCACTGAGCAATAGTCAGGGCACAGTGGCATCCGTCACGTTTTTGGGTCCACTTGAAACATTTCCATTGTGTTCTGATGTTTTTGCAAGTGTTGTGAGAATTTGCAGCGCGTTTTCATAAACTGTTTGCATTGTGAGAAAATGCAGCACGTTTTTTTTATGTTCGTGTTGTGAGGATTTGCAGCATGTGTGCTGGCATTGTTGCCTTTTTGTAATTGCATGTGTTTTCTTAAATTGCAGCATCTTAAGCTCTCTCGGTCACCTTAGCTACAGTATATATATTTGTACAATTTAGAAAGTTAGGGATCATGTTTTTTGTTTCTGATGCAGAAACAATGGTTTATGGATTCACAACATCCGGAATGTATTACGGAAGTTTGCAATTTTAGATGCAGCCTTTCACTTATTTTTGCTTCTTTGACTCATAATAAATAATAAAAGAAGCCAGAAAAAGCAGTCAATTGTGGGGAAGTGTTGTGTAATAGATGATGAAAAATCTTGTCAATGCCAGGGAAAGAGCTGTACATGTATGATTTGCTATTGTAAGGCACTGAACTGGTCCATGTTTTTCGAATTTTTATAATCGTAGTGAAATCTTACATCCACCAAAGAAGATTCATGGATCATCCAGTTGCAGGTTTTTCAATTATAGCACTTCCTATTGAAATTTTGCAAAACATAGTTTGCCTACTCAGAATATCTTTTTTGTTGTTGCTTATTAAGTTTCATTAAACTTTGGAAGGTCAGCGTGAAGTAAAATGGCTATCATATGGTCAGTTAAATAAATATCTTGTCAGACTGAATAAAAGTGAGCTTGATAACTTTCTGCCAGTAGCTTCTATGGATGATGTCTACCGGAAGTAGTGGACCCCATTTTGAAAATGAATAGTTTTATCCATTTTTTCAGTGAATATGGGTAATATATTGTGTTGCATTTGAACAAAACAGATTTATTAAAGAGATATATTTATTAAAATAGTATTTTAATCACCAAACATCTTTATAAATAAAAAGATAATACAATTAAATTCATGCAGAGTATTGGGGGGGAAAATACAAGATACAAAATTTCAACAAAATTTGAGACATATTTTGTTTCTCTTGAATTTTACTCTTTTTACATTTATTATTTAAGATTTTTCTATAGCATAAATTTGGGTGTACTAATTCTGGACATTCACACAAGATATTTTGTTAGATTAACTCCAGATTTACTGACTAATATAATTTATAAACACAAAAATAATATTCCATTAGAAAATATTCATTTAAATGTGAGATTTGTGAGGGCTGTACTTATATATGTTGAGCACTGTATATGTGCACATTTTTTTTATGAATATTGAATAATCAGCCTTGGAGTCTGAAAAAGTAGTTCTAGAAAGATGACAATTGCAGAATAAATTCTGAATAAAGTTTTTTAAAGTTATGAAATAAAATGAAAATAGCCTCATAATAGAACAGCCTCCTGTAAGGTGGATGTACTGTATGCCTTAGCTTTGGTGCACTTTATTATTGTTTACTTATTTTTTGTTTATTGCGAATATATAATATTGCTTTGACAAAACAGCAATGGATAACAATATGTTAGATCCTTTTTTTCTGGCAGATAATAATAAAACAGCTCATTTAAAATGTAAATATTCAGCCTGAACTCATGAGGAAACGTAACTACTTAACATTTTGCCAATTTGTTGGCTAATTCGTACAAATTCGTTCGAGATCAGTCGTATGAAAATGTACGATTTTAAAAAGGTGGCGTGGCACTAAACCCCACACCTAAACCCAATCGTCATTGGGGGGATGAGCAAAGCATACTAAAATGTACGGATGAGATTATATGAATTCATCAAAAAGGTAGGCTACGAATAGCCATGAGGAAACTAATTATGGCCTTAACAGAAACAGAGTATATTGATTTATGGGACATTCTACCAGAAACATACATTATCTGTTCCTGAAATAAAAAATAAAATAAAAACCTGTCCCTGAAATAAAAACATAAATACAGTCAATAAAAAAGTATTTCATCCCAAACATTTCTAAAATGGAACGATGGTGGAGTTGTTCTGTAAAGGAGCATGTCATTCATTTGGTTCTCAGATTTTTGTTCTTTATTAAAAACACTTTAAAATGTACAAACTCTGTCATTGTCCTTGTTCTCAGCCCACCTAAACCTACATCTTTAGCAGTTTTGTTTTGCTCTAAACTGTTATTTAGAAGAAAAAATCTTTAGAAATAACAAGTTTAAGTTGTTATCATTCACATCAATTGATTTAAAACATGAAATTATAAATAAGTTCTACAAATAAATACTATTTTACAATTGTCCCCATGTTTTTGTTAGCCCTGTCACATTTGCATTAAATTTAACATACAATGAGTGCAGTACACGTTTAAGGCTATGACTCGGAAGTGACGCCATTAGACGGAGAAGCTGACCGTGATCAAGGATGATCAAGTATGATTTTATGCTTGTTTTTGTATGATTTTTTGAGGACGACAAGCTTAAGTCAGTGAAAATGTACCTTATATGTCCCCTATTTTGTTTAATTTTTCAAGAGTTCTAGGTTGTGCTTTTTGTAAAAGGTGCAATGAAAACACAGTGAAGGCTTTCGCTGTCGTCTCCTTGTTAGAATGTGTAATCTGCATCATCAATCACACTCTCAAACAATGAAACTCAGTTGCACAGATTAACAAGCTCAAACTTGGCTACATGAAAGATACCAAAATAGCAGCAAAACATTCCACCATTCATTTCATAATACGATGAGTTTGGCGCAGCAGGTCGCAATATAATGGGCTTTTGGCAGATCATCAATCTACTTCACTGCCACCAACAAAAAAAAACCTGACTCCCAGATATAATAATTATTTTTAAGTGTTAGCTTTAAGACTTTAAGTTGTAAGGTTTTACCGAGGCAGGTGATCAGGAAATAATCAGAAACTATGTGTCACGAGAGGTCATTGTCATCTGAATGGAATGTTTCTTCTGGATCACTGCAGCAAAGATGAATGCCGTTCTTTATACTGTAGTTGGAGCGTGTTAACACGAGGGAGGTCTTTTAATGGGTGGTTAATTGGTGACTGTTGATCGCTGCTTCCAAAAATATGTTTGTGTAAAGATTACGTTTAATTCAATTCAGAAGATTTCATGCCTTTTGAAAGGTGTCTGAAATACAAAATGGGCACATGGATTTTAAACGGATGCTCAAAACATCAGTACAGTAGTGACATATCCCTTACTGATTCTTTGTGTGTTGATACTGACGCTTCTAAACCTATTCACCAGCAAATGCTGTGACCCAGTTTTGTGACCCGGAAAGAGACTATTTAAAATGTTTATAACTTAAACTGTAAAAGAATATGAAGAGTTCAGATGCAAAAACTGAAATCTGAATTGTTCTTCCAAAATGAGCATTTTCTCAGGGTTCAGTGATTTCGCTTTTATGGCAATGAATATGTTTTTTTTTATTGCCTTTAAAGTGAGGCTTTGTGAACTCTTCATGTTTTCTTTTGTTTTATAATCATGGTACGGTGGCCGAGAGAGCTTAAAGTGCTGCAATTACTAAAAACACCAGCAAATTAAGACAAGATTTTTGTCCGCTAGACAACACACATGCTGCAAATCCTCAACGGATACACATTCAAAAAACGTGCTGCATTTTCTCACAACACAAACAATTTACGAAATCACGTTGCATTTTCTCACAACACAAAGAACGAAACACAACGGAAATGTTTTGCTGCTACTGACATGCTAGTGTTTACTTATTTTACCCTTGAACAACTTAATAAATGCTTAAGTTTAGTTAACAACATATTTTGATTACATTACAATAATATTACAATGCCGATGTTATAAAAGGAACCTTATAAAATTTTAAATAGTCACATTAACCTTTCACCTTTCATTACTCATTATTGCTATGATAGGTGTAACTTCTCCTGCTGTAACGCATAAGCAGCACAGTGGCAGACAAGAATGAAGCAGATCTCCTTTACTAGAGTAAGAACTTTCCCAATGGTTATTTGATGTATTTGCAGGGTTCGTACGGGTGCTGGAAATCCTGGAAAATGCTTGATTTTGAATCTAGTGTTTTCAAGGTTAGGAATGTGCTTGGATTTTGGACAAAGTGCTTGAACCTGCTTGAATATGAAATTGCAGGACTCGAAATTGCGACTGTTTTGGTTGCATATGCGCTCGAAATTTGATCAATGATATATCTCAAAATATATTTCTGAACATTTGTGCATAAAATTGTTGTCGTGTGATCAGTTTTCATTGCAAAATGTTCACCGCATGCACGTATTTGGGAGACACTCACTTAGAATGCATATTTGCACCTAAAAATGTCAAACACATCGCTCATGAATACTGTAGTTTAACCTCTTAACTGTCACCATTTGACAGGTGGGACATTTGCATACAGTTACAACAGTACCTTAGTCCTGAACTAAAGTATTATTGACAATAATAAAAAGTAATATTGATGAAAGCTTATTGACCTTGATCAATTATCAATACTGTAAAAGCAACCTTATGAAACTGAAGATTCACATGAAGAGTCAAATCAACCTATTATCAGATGTTTATCGTTTAAACACTTCTTTGCATAAAGCCCATTTACAACATGCGTCACGTTTAGTCAATAACACTTCTGCAAATGATCCAGCTGTGTATCCTCGCTCATGACTCCCCAGGAAGCCTCCTTTCTCCTCGATCCTCTCCTCCTCGGAGTTCAATTAGAGAATAAAGATGTTCTAAGATGACTTGGCTGATCGATTGATCAATTTCTGGGTTGTAGGATGGAGGAGCAAGGAAACGAGGAAGAATATTGAGAAGCACCCATTGTTGCGGAAACAGGTCCAATATACAGCAATACAAACAACAGTGGTACATGTGCTCTTTGATTGGTTCTGAATAAGTCCAATAATAAGTAAACAAGTACTTACTGATACTGTAACTGTGGTGAGGACATCTACTCAAATTGATCAAATCGAGCAAGCGTAGTTCGTGATGTCGCGGATGACAATCGTCAGGAGAAATGTTATCATGTGCTTCATTTTCTTTATTACTAATTATTTTTACTACTATTGTTTGACAGTTTAAATTAAAGGACATTTTGCCTTGGAAAAAGGTTAATTTAAGCATCCTGGGGCAAAAGGGCAGGTACTCGAGCACCTTCCTGCCCCCAATCCGACGTCTTTGCACGTGCCTGAAAAACAGTGGAAAAAAGCAGAAAATAAACTTCACTTGCAAAATCCCACTTAAACCTCGCAGATTAGAAACATGTCATGTTCAACAATTCAATGGGTTCATTCACATAACCCTGTTTACTTTTTATTGACCATTCATTTGCATGACAATGGCCTGAAAAACAAGCACTTCTATAAACCGCAAGTTTTAAAACTATACTCTTGATATTTACAAAACCATGAGTATTAGCATTATCACTTAATAATAATGCACAAGCAGCCACGCAGTATGGCTTAGTATAGCACTGCTATGTTTTGGTGATAGGCACAAGAAACAGAATCATAGACAATCACAGCAGTTCTGATAGTAGCAAGGCTAAAAATATGATATTAAATCACAATTCTATCGGCCATGTGTAAATAAATAACAACAACAGAATATCTTAAAAACAATTTTCAGTGAGGAACTACTTAATCAGCTGAGCAAAGGCCTCTGTTGCTATTACGAATACGTCACTTCAGATGTAGTAATGAAGGAATGTTGAGCTGCTTTGTTGAAGTTAATCACTTTTTGTACTATAAATAAATGAGAGAGAAAAAAGAGAGAGCGAGGGAGAAAGAGAGAGACTAATTACCTGCATGAATTCATTCTTCAAGTCAATCTCATGTTTGTAACATATAACGCATTCCAAACAAGATATTCACAGTGAAAACAATCATGGCCACCATACTGTAGTGTTGTTCAAAACTGACCACTTAGAAGGGCCTTTTAGAATTAAGTATTTTGAAAGGTATAACTGATGTACACTTAGGGCTCTAGGATACTTTGTGCAGGGAGGTTTGTTCAGTGTCAAACAGCGTGTTCCATTTGGAGGGGCTCATCCCCTACGCCCTAATCCCTTTGAAGCTATCAATCCGGAGGGTAAACCCTTTGAAGGGATTAGGGCATAGGGATGAGCCCTTCCGAATGGAAAGTGCTGATAGTTACCTCTGTGAAAAGCAACATTTCTTCTAGTATATATTTCTTGCAGTATACTCCCATGACAACAAAAGTGAATGCATTTGAGAGTAAAAATAAAATACTTGCTTACAACAATATTTCAATCCCTCTCAATATAAAATTGCTACTGACTTTCTCTTGTCATGGGTTACCTGGTACATTTTAGTACCACCTGAGTTAAGGGATGTTAAATTCGGTTATTTGATATTAAAATGACATGCAAACAATGCATATACTGATTGGTCAGAGAGAATAATACTACCTGTGTCACCGTATTTGTAAAACGACACACTAAATTTGCTTGATTAAAAAACAACAACAATAAAATCAGTGGTGTCAAACTCAGGCCCGCAGCTCTGCACATATTAGCTTTAAGGCAAGGCAAGGCAAGTTTATTTATATAGCACATTTCATACACAGTGGCAATTCAAAGTGCTTTACAAAAACAGGAATAAAAAAGACAAGTGTAAGAAAATAAAAACAGATAATTAAAAAACAGATTAAAAACAGATAAAAATGTGTTAAAACAGGTTGTAAAAGAATGAAAAAAGAGAAAAAAATAATAGTGCGATCTGTCGGACGTAGCACAGTGCTCATTCAGTAAAGGCACAGCTAAACAGATGTGTTTTCAGTCTGGATTTGAATGCGCCTAATGTTGAAGCACATCTGATCATTTCTGGGAGCTGATTCCAGCAGCGAGGGGCGTAGTAGCTGAAAGCCGATTCACCCTGCTTTGACTGAACTCTTGGAATTTCTAGTTTATATGATCCTAGAGATCGGAGTGATCTGTTAGGTTTGTATTCAATGAGCATACAGTTTCTGTAATGTATTGAGGTCCTAGACCATTTAGTGATTTATAGACAAGTTATAATACTTTAAAATCTATTCTGAATGTAACCGGGAGCAAGTGTAAAGACCTGAGGACAGGTGTGATGTGCTCTGATTTCCTGGTTATGGTCAGAATTCTGGCCACAGCATTCTGGATGAGCTGCAACTGTCTGACTGTGTTTTTGGGAAGGCCGGTGAGGAGGCCGTTACAGTAATCCACCCTGCTGCTGATAAAAGCATGAACAAGTTTCTCTAAGTCTTCACTGAAAACAAAGCATCTGATTCTTGCAATGTTTTTGAGATGATAGTATGCTGATTTACTAACTGCTTTGACATGACTATTGAAACTCAGATCTGACTCCAGAGTCACACCAAGATTCTTGACCTTATTTTGTGTTGTTTGACCCTTAGTGCCAAGGTACGCATTCACCTTGAGAACCTCATCTCTGCTCCCAAACGCAATGACTTCAGTTTTCTCTTTGTTTAATTGAAGAACGTTTTGGCACATCCAGCTGTTCATTTCATCAATGCATTGGCAGAGGGTGTCAATAGGGCTGTAGTCATTAGGCAGTAAGGCTAAGTAGATCTGAGTGTCATCAGCATAGCTGTGGTAGGAGATTTGGTTCTTTCTCATTATTTGGCTCAGTGGGAGCATATAAAGGTTGAACAGGAGAGGTGGCAGAATCGAGCCTTGTGGGACTCCACATGTCATGGGTGTCCACCTTGACCTATGGTCACCTATGCTGACATAGTAACCTCTCCCTTCAAGATAAGATCTGAACCATTTGAGGACCGCCCCAGACAGCCCAACCCAATTTTCCAGCCTATCCAGAAGTATGCTGTGATCGACAGTGTCAAATGCAGCACTAAGATCGAGCAATACCAGCACTGTTAGTTTGCCTGAATGTGTATATAGGCGATGTCATTGATTATCTTTATAAGAGCGCTCTCTGTACTGTGATTTGCTCTGAAACCAGATAAAAAATTGTCTAAACACCCAGTGGAATTTAAGAACGTGTTAACCTGGTTGAAAACAACTTTTTCAATGATTTTGCCAATGAAGGGGAGATTGGTCTGTAATTGGTCTTTAACCCTAATTAAACATACCTGATCAAATTAATTGAGTCCTTCAGGCTTGTTTAAACCCTACAGTTAAGTGTGTTCTAGCAGGGATGGAACTAAAGTGTGACAGCCCTTCAGAAGCTGAGCTTGACTCCCCTAAATTAAATAGTCAAAAAACAAGCCACTGTAGGATCATTACAATTGACTTTCACTCAAAACTTTAAACTTAAATACAGAATAAACTTGAATACAGCTGGTCAGTAGACAAGGTTCAGACAAGGTTTTCCCTTTTAATTACCAATCATTTGATGCCCTTTGATTCACTCTCTCTATAACGCTGTCTGACTGGGTTTCAACAATGATTGTAACGGACTTAACAGCCTATATTAACCCAATGCATGAAACTGGTGCAAATACAACAAATACAAGCATTTAAGTGTCTTAAGTTGTGTATTTTTCTTATTTTAATACCTTTCGTTTGATGCGCTGTGGTCCACTCTCTCACGCTGCTCCAGCGCTGCCTGTCGAGGGGATTTACTTTCAGACTAATGCAACTATTAAAATCATACCTGACTTCACGCTTTACTAAGTCACATCTGTGTGGATTATGTCAAGACATATTGCCTTTTCAAGTCAATCAACTCGATCTCTCAACATTTATGAAGGATAAAAACCTGCTATAAGAAACACCGTGCCGATCTTAGTTTGGTTTGAACACGAAAAGAGGCGAGGGGCTGTAGCAGTGAAAAGTGAAAGTACCCATCCCCGTTACGTCAGCCTGACTGCCTGCATGGGTTTCAACCAGGTCTTGTGTTGACGTAATATTCGTTGATTGACTTGAAAAGGCAATATGTCTTGACATAATCCACAAAGACGTGACTTAGTAAAGCATGAAGTCCGGTATGATTTTTAATAGTTGCATTAGTCTGAATGTAAATCCCCTCATCAAGCAGCGCTGGAGCAGTGTGAGAGAGTGGACCACAGTGCATCAAACGAAAGGTATTAAAATAAATAAAATACACAACTTAAGACACGTAAATGCTTGTATTTGTTGTATTTGCACCAGCTTCATGCATTAGGTTAAATTAGGCTGTTCAGTCTTCGTGTTCAGTCCGTTACAATCATGGTTAAAACCCAGTCAGGCAGCGTAATACAGAGAGTGAATCAAAGCGCATCAAATGATCAGTAATAAAAGGGGAAAAAAGAAACATAGAATAAATATGTATACTTTTATATTAGACACACATCTGATGCTTGTATTTGCACCAGCTCCATGTCCACAACTTCACTCATTGGGTTAAATTAGGCTTTACAGTCTTCGTGTTTACTCCTTTATGTCCACTGTATCTGTTCAGCTGAGGGAACTGAACCAACCCTGTGACGTCAGACACAGCGACATTCCAAGATGGCGGAGCCCTAGGTCTAAAATCTATAGTAAAACATGCTGTTTTCTTCTAAATGGTTACATTAATCGTGTTTATTTATTATATTTTCAATATAGTGGAATCCAATGTACAAAATAATGTAAACTTGACTGAGTGCTTCATTTCCCCTTAAAAGCAGTACTAAACTGTAGTGGAAAAGCCAACACAGGCTCATTCTGAAAACGTAACTCTATGTAGATTTCTGAAGATTGCCAGTTATGTAACCAGAGCTACGTATGGCTGCATTTCATCTTTAAAATGAATGCTATGGGGCAGTACGATGCCGTTCCTTTTCTGGCTTACCAGCTAACCACTTACCTTCATATGGATGGCTTTCCCACTGTTACCAGTTTGTCCAGTAGCTTGACATGTATGTCGGTGACTTGATACACAGAAAGGAGTTCCCTGGGACAACGGGGTTTGAGTCCAGTGAAGAACGGTTCCAGAAAGCAGGTAAGACAAAAGACTGGTGGATTTGTAAAAACAAAAACTGCAAAAAAAAAACGTACCTCCTGGAACATATTTTGCTCTCTACAGAAATGTATAGAGGGGTGCGTGATCAGAATAAGCCTGGGTTGGGAAAAGCAAAACAAGCCAAAGTACAGTATAGCTGGCTGAGCTGAGACATGAAGTTGAACAATGGCTATATATCACCAGCAGCAGATTCCAAAACAACTAGCTGAGGAAAGGCTGATTTTGGTTGGTGCCCTGGCTATTAAATATACTTAAAAGGAATTACGTATAATGTTTAAGCACATTAGATATCATGAGGGTTCATAAGCAATGATCTGCAACTGTTGCCCTGGTGCTCACATTTCCAAAATCATTGAAACACGTTTACAAACAGATGCTTCCTTCATACATAAACTGCATATTTGAAGTTTAAACAAATTTGTTCTCCCCTAAAAAAAAAAAACCTTAAATCCCATTCATTACCACTAGAACTACACTGTAAAAAATGTTGGGCTCCACACAATTCATTAATGTTGTCCTAACACAAATAGATTAACAAGTTAACATAACAAATTTAAGTGGATTGAACATAAAACAATTAAGTTGTACCCCATAAAATCTCAAGAATTGTGTTATTTCAACTTATTTTAAATAAGTAGTAAAAATATAAACAAGCAGCTAAAATATTTTTGGCAGTCATTTTGATAATTATAATTTAATATTGTTGATAAAAAAAAAACAATATAACAATAATATCCTGACTTTTTCCTAAATGTGTGTATATTTCATTCAAACATTATTTAATTAAAATTACTACCTTGAGTATTTCTGACTTGAATGGCCATACCAGTCAATCTGACCGCACATATTTCAGTGTCTGCTACTTTTACCTGTGCCTTAAAAAAAAGTGTGTGCCTCTGTTGCCTAGCAACTTTCTACTAACAAAAGCATAACTTTCCGATAGCAAAATAACATAACTTTACTTCAGACATGTCATAACAAAATTTTGCTCTCCCACTTGCAAAACAAAATGAGGTATGCACTTTCATTCAGGTGGTCTAGTAACTCATACACAATTGTAAGTGATATTACAAAAAAGATCATAATTTTAGGGTATAATAACTTCATTAATATGACTGCAAACATCTAAAGCTTAATTCTACAATTTCAACATAAGCTTCATATGTAAATAAAACAAAAAATGACATGACAAAAACACAATTCGGTACAGTCCTATATTTAAGCAGTCAGAATGACCACTATGACCATTCATTCATTCATTTTCGTTTGACTTATTCCCTTTATTTATCAGGGGTAACCACAGTGGAATGAACCGCCAATTTATCCAGCATATGGTTTACACAGCGGATGCCCTTCCAGCTACAACCCAGTACTGGGAAATTTAGTTAATCCAATTCACCTGTTGTACCTGGAGATAACCTACATGAACACGGAAAGAACATGCAAACTCCACACAGAAATGCCAATTGACCAAGCCGGCACTTGAACCAGCAACCTTCTTGCTGTGAGGCGACAGTGCTAACCACTGAGCCACCATGTCACCCCCTATGACTATTCAAGTATTTATAAAATTCTGTTTTTCCAGTGTCTAACATGAATGCAGTAATATTTGCAATTTTTTTCTAATGGTTTTGGTCAACTGCCATGATACTTGCTGATGAATTTTTCATAGATTATTACATGGCTAAAAAAACTCAGCAAATCAGACTTGAGGACTCAGATAGCAAAATTCATGTAGCTCAAATCCGGCCCACACCAAACACTTACATGCTGCCGACATACCACATGGCACTTAAGGCGGTATGCTCCTGTTTGCCAGATCTGGGCCACAACTAAGCAATAGCAATACCATATCAGCCAGAATTCAGCCAAATGAACCAGAACTGAGCCTATTCTGGGCCACAGTTTGCATTTATTTTGGCCCAGATCCGGCCTACACCATACACTTACATCCAACCCACATTAACCAGAGCTTACTGTGCCTAATATTTGCCAAAGTGGCCCACATATGTCTTAAGATAACTGGGCCACATTTGTCTTATCACATGTGGGCCACTTTAGGCTCACTTGCACATTAGCCAGAGCTTACTGTGCCAAATATTTGCCAAAAGTGGTCCACACATGTCCTAAGATAACTGGGCCACATTTGCCATATTTTCTCTGGGCCACTTTACAATCACAGCCACATAAGCCAGAGCTTGCTGTGCCAAATATTTGCCAAAAGTGGCCCACATATGTTTTAAGATAACTGAGCCACATTTGCCATATTTTCCCGGGGCCTCTTTAGGATCACAGCAATATTAGCCAAAGCTTAATGTGCTAAATATTTGCCAAACATGGCCCACATATATCTTAAAATAACTGGGCCACATTTGCCACATTTCCTTGGGCCACTCTAGGCTCAAAGCCACATTAGCCAGAGCTTACTCTGCCAAATATTTGCCAAAAGTGGCCCACATATGTTTTATAATAGCCGGGCCACATTTGCCATTTTTTTATCTGGGCCACTTTAGGGTCACATCCACATTAGCCAGAGCTTACTGTGCCAAATATTTGCCAAATCTGGTCCACATATGTCTTAAGATAACTGGGCCACATTTGCCATATTTTCCTGGGGCCTCTTTAGGCTCACAGCCATATTAGCCAAAGCTTACTGTGCTAAATATTTGCCAAAATTGGCCCACATATGTCTTAAAATAACTGGGCCACATTTGCCACATTTCTCTGGGTGACTTTAGGCTCAAAGCCACATTAGCCAGAGCTTACTGTGCCAAATATTTGCCAAATGTGGCCCACATATGTTTTAAGAAAACTGGGCCACATTTGCCATATTTTCTCTGGGCCACTTTACGCTCACAGCCACATTAGCCAGAGCTTACTGTGCCAAATATTTGCCAAAAGTGGCCCACATATGTTTTATAGTAACTGGGCCACATTTGCACCTACACATGTAAGCCACTTTGGGTTTAGATCCAGATTACCCTTAAATGATCATGCCACATTTTTTGCCATTAGGTTCACATTCAGAATACATTTTGCCATAAGTGCCAAATCTTTGCCTTAAATGACACATATATGAATTGGATTTTTTGGCCCCCTTTTGCCATTGTATTGGGGGGCCACTTCAGGCTCACGCTAATTTTGTGTGAGCCAAAAAAAGACCACCAGTGCTGCATAACTACCATAAGTAGCCCATATTTGTATGCTATCTAGGGAACATAATTAATTATTTAAAATAAACAATAAGAAAATTTTCCTAAAATGTTTGAGTACTCCATGTTTATCAAACTAATGGCATCTTTGATGAAAATAAGGGATTTCTCTCATAAACATAACTAAAACCTTTCCTGTCCTTAAACTTTTTAATGGCAACGAACTTCTGCAGATTACGTCATGACACCTGCATCTCACAGGAGTGGCAGGAGTCTGACGTCTAAAAGTCAGTGTATTGTACTGCAGGGAACTTCAATTCTGTCAGTTTCAATTAGTGATCTGTAACCTACAACAAAGAAGTCAAAAGTCAAGCTGGCATTGCAACATCTGCCAAACATCTCTTAATCTCCGCTGCTGAAGACACAATAACACTTGTTGAATTCAAGAAATGTGGGTTTGTCCAGCGTGTATTGACAGAGATGAGTGTGCGTGTGTGTATGTGTGTGTGTATGTATATAAATGAGAGTTAGATATGCCTAGACTTTACCGTTGGCCAAATAAACACCTCTCGTTTGGCCGTTTCCATGCTGGCTGGAGAGACGAGCCAAAGGAAGCCACACACAATAGAAGCCTGCGCATGAGAGTGCATACAAGAAACTTTTCCCACACACATTATTGCACACACACACACTGACATACAATCATTTAGACACTTTGACTTCTATGCATTATGCACACGCTATCACAAGCAAACAACATCCAAACTTATAGAGTCAAGCCTTTGCATCTTCTCTTGAAGAACACAACAGTTTCCAGATTTACATGCCGTGTCTAGCATTAACCGCTGTAAAGACGAAGGAAATTCTCCAGGTCCAGCGAGGTAAGAGTTATCCTATATGTGTGTGTACATTTGAGGAATAAAGGCTCGCATGAGAATTGATGGAAATGCATGCTGTGACAGGAGTTCTGGCACCGCTTCTTTAAACAACAAACATGCGTGCTCACACCCACAATCACCTATGATATTTCTGACCCACAGTCATGTGTTCATAACCACCAAACATTTCATTCATCTCTTGGTGGACAATGTGGGTGAAAGGTGGATTGTGTGATGAGTGTGTGTGTGCGTATGTGTATGTGTCAGGACACAGACTAACACAGGTATTACAGGGAAATTATGACTTATAGGGACATTGCCCTCCTCCACATTTTTTTACAAGGCTTATAAATCATATAGAATGTACAAATGTACAGTTTCCTGTGCAGGACTGCGTTTCTGAAAACCCTCGCTAGCCAACTAAGGTTGCAAGTTCTATTATTACAAACATAGTTTGTTGATTTGGCAGTTCCCAAATGTTCCAACCAACATTCACAAACTGATTTGCAAACTTGTACACTTGCAAGAAGCATTGTACACTAGGTAGAAGCATAGCTCCTGGCTGTGCTCTATTCCCCGTTACCCCCCCCCCCACCTCTCCATGCCCTATTCCTTTATAACAATACAACCATAGACTTTAAAAGATATGGACGTAGTATCCGTGACATCATCCATAAGTTTCTAAAGAACACAAAAGAAGTTACAAGTAGGCATGGCCAACAGTCACCATTTTGTTCACGCGTCATCGTACCGACTGGGGAATACCAAACAAGGGCAAAGACGAGGAGCATGAGTGAGAGCTACAGATACCTGCTAGCATTATGCTTAGGCTTTTCTTTGGGAGAAATGCTTAATACTTCATTACCTGCGACTCGTTTGTGTTCTGACCACATGTGCTTGGTTGTGTACTATATCAATAAAGTGTTTAATCTTTTAAAAACACTGTTGTAATACACGGAGCCACTAAACATTGTTCTTATGACGTTTTTCTACAGGAGGAAAACGCGAATTACGTACAAATACTTCAAATATAGTCTGTGTTAGTAAATGCAAGGCTATTCATGAAATCCAGACATAACATTGTATGACAACAATTCAGATGACTGAATTACATCTAATCAACTACAGCCTACAGCTAATCAATTTGTCAGATTTTGGAGTGCATTACATGTCTAAAGAAAATTATAAATGTAAAATGATTTAAAATAAAACAAATTCATTTATAGAGATGGTATATAAGTATATAATTTCACCCACCTGGGAAATGAAGGCCATGTGAATGATTTTTGAGCACAATTAAGTGCCTACAGTATGCCATATCATCTGATAATTGCAAGAAATAATTCCAAAAAGCAACTGACTGTGTAAAGCCTCATAAAACAAAACCAAAAAATATGATGTATATGCCGAGATCAGCGGCTAATTAGCCGGAATTAGTGGTGTCGTTCGCGAACGAGCCGGCTCTAAGAGCCAATTCTTTGTAGCGAACGAGAAGAGCCGACTCTCGTCGGGGAGAGCCGAATTTTCTGCCGTAAGTAGGGGCGGGGCTTCATTTAGGGAACAACCATGCAGCTAATCGCATGGGAGGACCCACTAGGATCGTACCATTATGTAAAAGAAGGAAAGGGGGTGCATGCTTTAAAGATAGTCAGTGTAGTGGTACAGGCCAGGTACACAAAGCGACAGAGAGAGGCGGGGGAGACGGCATTAAATGCGAGTCCATTGGGAGAAAGTGAAAAAAATGAGTGAAAAACAAACAAAAAAAAGCTGCATCTGGCTGCATTTCAATGATGTTGGAGGCTGCAAAGCTGAGTGCAGAATTTGTAAAATGAAAATATCTGTTAGAGCAGGGTCAACAACAAACACGCACAGATATGTGTAATATAAAGCTGTGGTCACACTAGAGTTTGAGCTTGCGAAATTCTGTTGTACGGCACTGTGAAAAGGGGCGGGATTAAACAAGATAATTAGACTTAAGAAAGCGAGCGATTGCTCCATGTTTTATATTTCTATTCAGAGATGTCATGTTTTGATCCTCGATTGGTCTCACGCAGTCGTGATGCGATTTCGTAGGTCAGAGTTTACCAAGCTTAAACTTTGCACCGCATCGACCTGCAAAACTTTGATGCATAACCTTACGTTTCCGGTCTGACGCATTCGCGTGCGTATGAATGAAAGTCTATGGGGAGAAAAGTCCAGTGTGACCGCAGCTTTACTGTGGTTGTGTTCAATTGTTTAATTAAAGTTTTATTAAAATGTTAAATAATAGTAACTGTGTATTTTTTAGGGAAAAATAATGAATTAAAAAGTTGCTTACATACACAAAACATTCACAATTGATAAATTGGGCTAAAATAGAAGGCTCTGAGTGATACTAAATAAAGAGCCATTTGGGAGCCGTAAGAGCCGGCTCTTTCAAGGGAACCGAGCCAAATAAGTCGAATCTTTGAAAAGAGCCGAACTTCCCATCGCTAGCCGGAATCAACTGAGGTGAAATGACGGTGACCAGCTAGACCTAGCTGTCACTCAAGTGGCCACACCCTTTATTATGCAGACTTATATAACTTAATATAAACGAAAGGGATGGGTTATAAAAATAAATCACCCCCCTCACAGTTGTCATGAAGGGTATCACTGTAAGGCTGTAAAGATCTTTTTTTCTGCTGTAAAGTTGGCCATTTTAACAGTAGGGTCAATAGAAATGTGCTCTATTATGGAGCAAGGACTAAGGGAATTTGGATGAATTGCAGTTTCAGTTACTTCCGTATTTGCTTCACGAGGGAGAGCGGGAGGTTGCCGCTTGGTTACAACATTTAAACTTGGAATGATTAAAAAAAACAACAAGTCATCTCTCTTAGATGTGATTTGCTTTCAAAGTATTTATACAGTTCAGTTTTAGCAATCTTTGTAGCGCACTTTGAAAACATTTGACATTTTGAACACAGCCGTGGCTCATGATGAAAGCTATAGGTGACCTATTATTTAAAAGTGGAATTTACGTTACGTCTCCAAAGCTTGTGAAAAAAATATATAGGCTATAGCATACATTAATGCTTTTAATCTATAGGTTATTTATTAAGAAATGTATCTGTATATGATATGGGCCTGTTGGTTAGAACATTTCTGCAGTGGTTTGAATGTGTCAAGTAGGATTTTTTTTTTTTCTTAATAAAAAGCCTAGTGTAAATTAGGTGTACAACCATTAACAATTTATATGATTTATATATGAGATTAGAATACGGCTTAGCTTAGTGATTTTATATGAAACATTCTCATTGATATTTGTAAAGGAAACATTTATAGGTCCTATATGTATATATATTTAAATTAATATGGAAAATGAGTGTATGTTTTACCCAAACTAATATTGGATTTTTTTAAACGTGTGTGTGCGTAAAACAATATAATTTGCACAAAAAATCATAGGGTTATTCTCTAAAGAAGTTGTTACTCCACCCCATTTACAGCATATAGACGTTTTACGATATATCTAATGTGGTTCAAACAATGGATCTACAACAAAGCAACTACGGTTTTGGGAAACACTCATCACTACATCGTTCTTTTCCCAAACGATGCATCGTATTAGTTCAGCCGCGAGTTACGTCGTTGTTTGGTAAATGCACCCCTGCTTGGGTTTAACAACTGTTTATTGAGTTTTTCAGGAAACAATATAAAAGAAACAAAAAAAAAACAAGTGCAAATTTAAAACCCATTCCCGCCCATCCCACCCCTGGTAGCCTTCAAAAGATCAATAAATAATAATAATAATAATAATAATAATAATAATAATAAGGTAGGTATAAGTTTGTAAAGTAGTGGCACGGTGGCTAAGCACTGTGGCCTCACAGCAAGAATGTCAGGGTTGTGGATCTATCTGTTCTTCTTGCATGTGTGTGTGTGGGAAGTGGGTGTGTTTGTTTGGGTTTACCTTCACTGCGTGGTGTGTGTGTGTGTGTGTGTGTGTTTACATTCATCAGCTGGGTTGTGACGTGTCTTGTTACCACTCGTCTCACTCAGCTGTTTTCTACCAGTCACAGCTGTTGTGCATAACACCACGCCCCTTTATATGTTCAGTGTTCGCAGATAGCGTTTGTCAGTCCGTTGTTTGTTCACTCCTGTGTCTGCTTCCTGTTAGGTGCTCTCGCTCGATCTGTTGGTGGTGTTTTGCCATAATTCTGTTATATTTGGACCGTATGCACGTCTCCGTTTGACGTTGTTGCAACTGCCTGCACTGCTGACAGCTATATCAGTGAGAGACTTCATCCTGAATCTGCTACTCTGATGAACTATTACCGCTGGTAAGCGTGTCGATTTCCTTGAGAGTTGCTCCATAGCGCTAACCTCCCCTACCCTCGATATCTGGTGAGAGACTTCACTTCGGATCTGTTTCTCGGATGAACTATTACCGATGTTTAGCGTGTTGAATTCCTGGTGTGAGCACCCTTGCTCCACACTATATCTGGTGAGATCTATACCAGTTGTGACTCTTGTTGTTCCTTTTAATAAATCATCTTGCATTCACTTGCATTTGGGTCTCCTGTGTATATCATTGTGACAAAGAAGGTCACTGGTTCGGGGCCAGTTGGCCTTTCTGTGTACATGTTTGCGTGGTTTTCCTCCAGGTGCTCCAGTTTCTCCCACAGTCTAAAGACATGCACTATTGTGGAAATGAATAAATTAAATTGTCTGGTTATGTGCGTAAGAGTGTGTATGGGTGTTTCCCAGTACTAAATTGCTGCTGGATGGGGTATCCGCAGTGTAAAAACATATGCTGGAATAGTCGGTGGTTCATTCCCCTGTGACGACCCCTGATAAATAAAGGACTAAGCCAAAGAAAAACGAATGAATGAAGTTTGTAGAGTAGGAAAACAACGGAAACTATGGACTATCCCTAAAATTCACAAAACCAATATGTTTGTGTAAAAATAAGTGTGTGTGTCTACACGTGATTCCTTTTATCTCAAATTCAATTTTAAATGGTATGTCCAGTTTGTGACTGAAGGGCTTGATCTCTTCATAAACGTGTTCATTTGTGTCAAACAGACATCTGAAAGGATTTAGGATGTATTAATCACTAGATTATCATCCTTATCCACGGCTGACCCTAAAGAACATTCAGTAATCATGTTTTCCAGTTTCCTCTCATATTACAGTAACTTACTTGACCGTTCTGGCAGAAGTAGCACAACATTTTATGTCAAACAAATGGAGGTGCAGTTTTTGAGAATGAGCACTTTCTGGTTTAAAATAATCCCAGTTTATATTATCAATATTTAAATTACAGTAACAACAAATAAATGTATATGTAGATAAAATTAGACTATAATGGGTACAGTATTATAATCCATCCTCATTCAGTGTGACAAATATATTATTTTGACCTGGACTTACTAAAAGATGTAAAATAACTAGTGTTCATACTGAATTTATCATTCATTCATTTTCCTTCAGCTTGGTCCCTTTATTCATCAGGAATCGACACAGCGGAATGCTGCATAAACTGCCAATTTATGCAGTACGTTTTACACAGTGGATGCCCTTCCAGCTGCAACCCATCACTGGGAAACACCCATATACTCTCATTCACACACATTTCACATTTCAGTGTGTATCCTTTTAAAATCAATGTCAAAATGTGTGATAATCATTGACAGTATTGTTTTTATCCATTGCGACTACAGAGACAAACCCAACATAGGCCCATCGGAAAAATCTTGCAATGACTATGATACATTTTTACCATGAATTATAGAAGGCTATGTGTCATAACACGTTTGCTTTTGTTAACACCAGCAGTTAGTTTTTAGGGTAAGGTTTAGTGTAGGTGGTGTATTCAATAGGACCCATTAGGATTTCATTACAATATGAAGTGCCCCATTTGTAAAGTGCACGGATACACACTTAAACCACAAGAATGTTCTTATTTATAAATTTGGTGTAAAAGTCAAGGTCTGCGCAGATGTATGCAATTGTCCTTTTGTCAAATTATTCATAAATTATATCTTATTGGCAGCAGCAATTTGTGGTAATGATGATATTATTATTATTATTAATTCATTTTCCTTCAGCTTAGTCGCCACAGTGGAATGAATCACCAACTTATCCAGCATATGTTTAACACAGCGGATACCCTTCCAGCTGCAACACAGTACTGGGAAACATCCATATACTCTCATTCACACACATTTCACATTTCAGTGTGTATCCTCTTTAAATCAATGTCAAAATGTGTGATAATCATTGACAGTATTGTTTTTATCCATTGCGACTACAGAGACAAACCCAACATAGGCCCATTGGAAAAATCATGCAATGATTATCATACATTTTTACCATGAATTATAAAAGGCTATGTGTCATAACATGTTTAGTTTTATTAACACTAGCAGTTATATGATACTATATATTATAATTATTATTATTATTCATTCATTCATTTTCCTTCGTCTTAGTCGCCACAGCGGAATGAATCACCATATGTGATAACCAGCATATGTTTAATGCAGCGGATGCCCTTCCAGCTGCAACCCAGTACTGGGAAACATTTATGCACAATCATACGCACACACATACACTACAGCCAATTTAGTTTATTCTATTCACCTACAGTATAGCATCTGGAGAAAACCCACACGAACACCCGGAGAACATACAAACTTCACACAGAAATGCCAACTGACCCAGCCAGGACTCCAAACCAGCGACCTTTTTGCTGTGAAGCCACAGTGCTACTGTAACCACTAAGCCACGGTTTATTCTGCTGTGGCGACCCCAGATTAATAAAGAGACTAAGCCGAAAAGAAAATGAATGAATGAATGTAACATTTGAAAGAGAGGCGTACACACACATTTTTTTTGTGCACACATTTGCTCTCTCAATCACATTTATGCACTTTTGAGAAATGATCTTAGAATTAATTTAGAATGGTTTACATGCAGCTCTTTATGAATGGGATGGCAGAACGTTTTAGACCAATCACAGACATAAACACCATGCGAACAATAACTCTGCTGCAGCTAGATAATGCCAACATCAACTACACTGATTGGCAGATATCCCTGAAAGAAAGGAACAAACCCTCATTGGTAACGGTTCCCAACAAATAATATTAAAAAACAGCTTTACAAAAGCTGTTTTACTGTTTGTACATTGCCTTGTAAACAAACGACCAGACACACTTCCGAGTGCTCTTGTGAATGTGCGTCAAGAACTGACTCTGAAGAGAAGAATGAAGTTAAAGTATTTTTATTTATAATAATTAAATGAAGTAAATTTATTTTATTTATAAGTAAGGATTAGGACACATGGACTGTTTTGACAATGTTCTTGGTTCCTCGTGACTATGGCCAGACAGAATCTCCAGACATTTTTGTTTTGCAAAGATTTAATTTTTGAGAAGAATTTTGTACAAAAACTACAGATTTATTCATTATCATTCTGAGAGTACCGTGACTAAAAATTGTACTTATAAAGGTATACAATGCAAATCCAATTAGAACCACTTGTTTACCAAAGTAAGTCTGATATATATATTTTTACTAAAAGAAAAAAAAAATACAAACTGTACTGTACATAACTACTATACAAATTTGCAACATAGGCTCATTTAGAAAATGTAGCCCTATACACATTTTGGGAGATCACAAATTTTGTAGCCAGAACTACGTATGGCCACATTTCGTCTTTAAAATGAACGATACGAGGCGGTATGACATCGTTCCTTTTTTTGCGATTACCAGCTGACCACTTATCTCTGTGTGGACGGCTTTTGCGCTGTTACCAGTTTGCTCAGCGTCTCGCCATGTACGTCTGTGGACTTTAGACGCAGAGAGTAGCTGACCACGACAGTAGGGTTTGAGTTTGCAGAAGAACGGTTCCAGAAAGCGGGTAAGACAAAAACAAAAGCTAAAAACTAAAATAAACAAGTAAATAACTGGGTGAGAATGTGGTAAAATCTGAAAACATGATAAAAAAGCAGAGGGCTTTTCTTTTTCTGTATTGCTTATTAAAACTGTCGGTTGGGTTTAGGGAAGTGGGTGGCTGCTGGTCAATCGGTGCTTTTTAAAACACTATTGCTTTGGATTAGGGAAGGGGGAGGGTGGGTCAGTCGATCGGCCAGTCAGTCAGTCAGTCAACAGCGGCATCTAGTGGATTTATGTGTGAACAGCAGGCGCAAATGGCAAGCACGAGAGAAACACACAACGGACTTTGGTGGATTCGCAAAAACTGAAAAAAAAAAAAACATAGCCCCTGGGATACATTTGGCACTCTTGAGAAATGTATCTGGTACGTTTTTAGAATGAGCCTGGGTTGCAAAATTGCATATTATTCAATTATTTTACTGAAAATAATATAAAAATATGAATAAGTATATATTTCCACACATTTCCACAAGTAAATAAATTGACTCAATGACAGACAAAAAAATCTTGAGAAATCTGTGGATTTCTGTGCGCGCAAATTTCATTTAGACCTACTCATGACGGAGAGCTCTTGAATTTCATTTAAACGATCTTCATTTGTGTTCAGAAGATAAATGAAGGTTTTACAGATTTAAAAAATTTAAGACAGATGGACTGTCCCTTTAATTTGAATTAACTTATTTTATCCTCGAGGGGTTAACACTAAATGAGCCCATTGTTTCAGAGCCAGCTGGAAAAGAAACAGAGTAGACAAACAAAAACAACTGAAGACAAAGAGTGCATGTGTAAGGCCATTAAAAGATGCAACTTCACATTAACCTACACAATGTGCATGCGTCATGAGTTGATATGTAAAAAGATAGAAATACAATTTAGTCTTAAAAGCTCATGCTGTGATGCATTCTGCTTCCAGTGGTCACACTAATTCGCAGGTCAGAGTTCGCTCAAGTTTACATGTCCCACATTTGCATACATATGAATGGAAGTCAAAGTAAGGAGTAAGTGAAATCTCCGTGTAATGAGGAAGTGTATTCTAGATCATTCTTTACTGTTGGGAAATTTAGCATCTCAAAAGCTTAATTTAACACAGAAAGATGCTTAAATGCAGTGCTTTCTCTCTGAAACACACACACACACACACACACACAGACACACACACACACACACACATTTGTACACCTAAATTTACAGGCATAATGATTTTTATTCTATATTGTATTTTCTATCCGTCTGTCCCTAAACCCAATCATTACAGTAAATGATCTGCGTTTTCACAACTTGAAAAATATTTAATTCTAGATGATTTATGAGTTTTTTTTCCCTCATGCGCACCAAAAACATGTTCCCACAAGGCCACATTTACTGGTGTACTTATGTATCCCCACAAAGTGAGTAAAACAAGGTACACACACACGTGAAATTTGCAAAAACTTTTTTTTTGCAATTGTACTCTTCAACACTAATGTAACAATAATGTAATAACATGTTTTCTGAACATTACTAAAAAAACTAATGTTTTTGCAATTGTACTTTTTAATACGTGAAGTTTCACAAACTAATTTCCTTAATTAAAAAGCAGGTAAGACAAAAACAGAATCCAAAAAATAAAATAAACGAGTAAATAACAGGGTGAGAATGTGGTAAAATCTGAAAACCTGGTAAAAATCATACAAGGGCTTTTCTTTTTTTCTGGATTGCTTTTGAAAATTGTTGGTTGGGTTTAGGGAAGTGGGTGTGCGGGTCAATCGATAAAACTGGTTGAGTTTAGGGAAGGAGGTGGGTGGGTCAGTCGATTGGTCGGTCAGTCAGTCAGTAAGTCAGTCAAAAGCGGCCTCTGGTGGATTTACGCGAGAACAGCAGGTGCGAATGGCACTCGCAAGAGAAATTTGAGATCTCAAAAAGCGTAAACAGCGGCAAAAACTGCAAAAATACGTAGCTCCTGGGACGTATTTCGCGGCCTCCAGAAACGTGTATAGAGGTACGTTTTCAGAATGAGCTTGGGTTGGTTCTTGGAGAAGCTAGCTAGCTAGAAAAAAAGTTTCCCAAACTTGTTTTTCTTGTTGAAACCACTGGAGTGATAACTGATACTAACAGGCCTATAGTCAGCCTGGTGTAAGGGGTGGTTCTTTTTTCTCAAAATGTGTCATTTGCCTCATTTCCTATTTAATTATGAGATTTAAATACTGCATTTTAGTGACATTTTAAGCAGCATTTTTTGCTGGACTAGCTTGTCGGATGGTCATCAACACTTTTTAATGTACTAAAATATTTCCTAAAGATGTAGAATAAAGAAATATGAATAAATACTTATTTTTAATATACAAATTTATTTTATATCATTAGGAAAAAAATAGTAATCTGTTAAAGTTTTAAATTAAAAACTGTAGCCTATT